>CM064861.1:27808071-28163338 GCA_032719365.1 Prinsepia uniflora | reverse complement strand
AAGTGGGAATTGACAGGTATCTGGCCGGGTCAGATCGCGGGTAATCAGACCCGTTTACTAGTCATACGGGTGAAGACGGTGACTGTAGCAGTAACTGTAGCAGGCGCGTGGCTTTCACGCGCAGCCACTCACGGCGGCGCGTGACGGCGCGTGGGCACGAATCTCGAGGTACGATCAACATGACTTTTGTCCTATACAATGTAACGAACATTTTGGGATTGGTTTCGTGTCGATCGGACACCGTCTCGATATTGTTCGGGATGTCCGAAGGTTTTAAATCCAGTTTAAAAATACTTAAAAATTCGGGAAAATTACGGGACTTGAATAGGATGTTAATGATGAGGTTAGTAATCCTCTAATGTGATTTGAACAGGATTGGGAGTCCCGGTGATAGTGGTGTGGCCCGGGAAGGCCTATGGCATGCGTATCGAGGCGCTCGGTTAAACGGTCTGTGAGTGGACATTGGTTTTATAAATTCGATGCATGCATAACTGTTTCATGATTGTTATAATTATGATTAAATGATTTACTTTGGATATCGGTGAATTTAAATGATTTCACGCATTTCGAGGTGATTTACGTATTTGCACGTAAACCGAGGTTTTCTGGATTTGCACCGATTTCCATAAATGTGGTTGGATATGATTTCATGAAACGGTTACGGACTTGATAAAGTAAAATCGGGCCAGGGGCCCAGTTAACTTATGAATCGGGCCAGGGGGCCCAGTTAACTTGTGAATCGGGCCAGGGGCCCAGTTAACTTATGAAATCGGGCCAGGGGCCTAGTTGATTTCTACATGTGATTGCGGGTCGGGGACCCTAAAATGGAATTGAATAAATGTTTTCTGGTTTACATTTTATATATATTCACATGCTAAAAACAAATAACGGTTTGATGATATGGAAATTATGGTTATGGCACGTTTCACGGTATTTGGGCTTGAGACCCGTCTGATGAAACTTAAAGATTGGTTTGGATTTTATCTATGTATATATATATGCTTTGCATGTGGATATCAATAAAATGTATTTGGTACTGCACTGTATAGATCCTTCCATATGATACTGTCTCCTCCGGATGAGGAACCCCGGAGAGGTCACGGACGTCTAGAACGTCCAGCGTCTATGACGCTAAGCATCGGGGATGCTGTACCCGAATGGGGTTCGGGGATTGAACTCGGAAATTGAGACCCGAGTGGCACGCGTAGCCTTGTGATTGTGACCTTATTAGACGTCAGGGACGTCAGACATCAGGGATGTCGGATTGGAGTGTATGGTGCAGTGGCTAAAATTGTGTTTATGGTTCATATTATATGATATATGATTTTAAATGATGGTGCATGCATATGATTTTACTGAGGGGCATAAATGACTTATAAATGTTTTAAACAAACTTGCTTATTTTCGTCCACTCACAGCTTTTGTTTTTAATGCCCTTCAGGTTGATTTCGGATGCGACTGCAGCAGAGACTTGAGCATCGCACACCTCCTCCATCGATCCTTACGCACTCTGGAAGCCCGGTTGGGCAGTGGCAACGTATTATCCCTTGTCTGACACCTCTTGTTAGACGGGAGCATGACACATTCCATGGTAATCCCAGGGGGATTGGGATGGGTCGTGTCATTTGTCCCCCGAAAAGCTTCGAATCTTCAAATTAAAAATGGTGGCTTTGCTGGATGAATCCAGCCATGTGTTGATGCCTATAGGGCTTAAACAAATCCCAGCTTTCCAACCCATCATTGATTAAACAATTGGGACTCAGAACCACCGCACATGATGGTGCCGCCCACGATTCCCCCGCGGTTGCTACAGTAACCAGGGCAAACAGACCAAAATGCCCCTGGTTTAAATAATTACCAAACTGCCCCTCACTTTCTAAACCCGTAACTCAGCCATACGAAGTCCGATTTCGGCATGCCGCCTGTCTACGGACTCAGGACATCGAGACCTACATGTGAAAATTAGTTGCCAAACGAAAAGTCAACATTTTCGCCCCTAAAGTCCAAATTACGGTAATGCCCCTGAACTTCCGATAGTAATAACTTTTACCCTGATTGTAATGAACCGGAAATTCGAAACACGGAAATTTGGAAAATTTGAGGAAAATGACGATTTTGCCCCTGGAATTGGGCAAACGGTTGACTTTTTATTCGAGCGGGCAAACGGACTTTGCCCGATGACCGTGACGTAATTCGGGATGTCACGAGTTCATAGACAGGTGGCACGCCCGATTCCGACATTCGAGGAGAAAGTTATGATGTGCGGAAGTCGGAGGGTAATTTGGTAAAATTGGTCAAAATGGGCCATTTGTTGACCTTTTGATCGGGACATTGTTTGGACTTCCCGTAAGTACTGTTGGATAGGTCTCGGGATGCTGAATCCGTAGACAGACGGCATGCGTCAATCGGAATCCGGATTAAAAACTTATGGGTTTAGAACTATGAGGGGCATTTTGGTAATTTTTCCAAGTAGGGGTAAAATGGTAATTTTCTGCAGCTGGGATAATTGTGCTGATTAAGTAGCTGAGTCAATTAATTTGGGCGTGGATTGGCTAGGTGATGACACTTGTCATCTTGTGTGAGGGGTTAGTGGCTTGAAAGCCTAATACGAACAAACAAAACCGCCCATTTTTCCTTTGTATTTGCTTTGATCAAATTGATCGGTAAAGGGGACAAATAGATAGTACCTGAGATGGGAAGAGAAAATCAGAGAGAAAAATGAGTAGAATTGAAGGGATAATTGAAGAAAACCGAACTGTAAACCTAAGAACAAAACCCGAAAATCAATTTATGAACACCAATGTCGATTTTGATTTTGTAAACTATTTCGAGTGAAATTGAGCTTGAATTCTACCTTCTGTGTAACGACCCAGCCCGAATTTCGGGATTTGATTAGTGATTATCATGATTAGTGGGATTGATCGGTGATTAGTTGGTCGAAATCGGACAAAATGTGCAAAATGACCGTTTTGCCCCTAGTTCGTGGGCAAAACGTTGACTTTTTGATCGGTGCGGTCAAACAAACTTTGACCGATGACTGTGACGTAGTTCGGGACGTCACGAGTTCATAGGCAGGCGGCACGTTCGATTCCGACATTCGAGGAGAAAGTTATGACTATCGGAAGTTCAGGGGTATTACCGTAATTTAGACATTTGGGGGCGAAAATGTTGACTTTTCGTCTAATAACTAATTTTCAGTTGACTCAAGGACCGTTGGGTAGGTCTCGACGTCCTAAGTCCATTGACAGGCGGCACGCCAAAATCGGACTTCGTACAAGGAAGTTATGGTCAGAAACGTGAAATCGGGAGGTTCGTGTCTCGATTTTCGTGTCGAATATTTTATTCTTAAATTTCTGACTGGAGGACACCTGGGGAGTGACAAGTGTCACTCACCCATTGGTTAGATTGGATCAAGCTCCACTAAGCATTTAAATAGGATTTAATCTGCTTTTGATCTCAGCCCTTCATCTCAAAACCCTCAGATTGCATCTCAGCCCTTGATCTCATTTCTGAGATTCAATCTGGGCCGTCCATCATTTCCCTCCATTTCTATATATATTTCCTTACCCGACACCCACGTACTGCCCATTCCATACCATCACACCACATTGCACCTGACCCTACTCTGTGTGCCACTGGGCTGAACGAGTGAGGCGGCAGACGGCAATGACCACGGCGGAGGACGACGGCGAGGTGAGCTGTTTTCAAACCCGAAACCTTTTCAAAAAACTCAGGATTTGGAAGCTTGATTTCAGCATGTGTTTTCGAGTTCTAGTGACCCTAATCGACTCTCTGGATTAGTAGGAAACCTTGGGACGTGTCTGCGTGGCCAGTGGTGACCTGAACGGTGGCTAAAGGGCGACGGGAAGGCCGGCTCTGTTCTTCGAGGTAGGCCTTCGATCCCGTCTGTATTTGTCAATTTTGATTCCATAGAACTATTTTTAGGATTGAGACAATCATGTAGGAACAAACCAGAGTGAAAATGATTGAGAAATTAGGAAATGGTGACCGGGTCATGATCGCGGGTCTGATCGACCCGAGTTGCAGAAATACGGGTCAACCCGTCTGAGGACAGAGGTGATGACGTGGCACCCTGTCAGATTGTCAGGTGACGTGGACCAATCGTGAGCCGACACGTGTCACATGTTAGCGCACAGTCAGCACTAACATGTCAGTGACGTGGCCCAATCTGGGACTGCCACGTGTCACTGACATGTTAGTGACGTGGACCAGTGCCGTGCTGACACGTGGCACATGTCAGATCTGACACGTGGCCTGACAGATCAGCGAGGTGGACCAATCGGATGTTGACACGTGGCACCTGTCAGAGTCTGACACGTCAGACCTGACAGCTGTCAGATGACGTCAGCAGTGACGTCAGCGATGACGTCAGCAGGAACTGTTCCTGCGTTGACCGACGCATTGACCGGCGCGTGGGGGCGCGTGTGAACAGTAATTTTGGTGGGACCACCACCATTCTTTAGGTTTCGACGATCCGGATCCAATGGCGGTGGTTTCGGGTCGATCGGAGATCATTAAGTTGGTCAAAATGAGGTTTATTGCCTTGGGAAGCGCGTTCGGGCGACTTTTCCAGACCAGTTTCGGTCTAGGGTTTCATGGTTAAATGTTAGGGGTTTGTAGTTGACCTTTACGTATACTTTGGATATGACAGGGATTGTATAAGCGTACTAGAACGAGGGTATACGTTCGGTTTTCAGCAGGATTGTACTGTGAGTGGGCCATTTTCTTAAACCCTTGCGTGCATAAATGTTTTCTGGTTTATTATACTTATTCACATGCTAAAACAATAATGGTTTTGATGATACGGAAAATATGGTTATGGCACGTTTCACGGTATTTGGGCTTGAGACCCGTCTGATGAAACTTAATGATTGGTTCGGATTTTATCTATGTATATATATGCTTTGCATGTGGATATCAATAAAATGTATTTGGTACTGCACTGTATAGATCCTTTCATATTATATTGTCTCCTCCAGCGAGGTACCCCGGAGAGGTCACGGACGTCTAGTACGTCCAGCGCCTATGACGCTAAGCATCAGGTGATGCTGTACCCGAACGGGATTCGGGGATTTAACTCGGAAATTGAGACCTGAGTGGCACGCGTAGCCTTATTATTGTGACCTTATTAGGCGTCAAGAACATCAAACATCAGGTGATGTCGGGATTGGAGTGTATAGTGCAGCAACTAAAATTATACTTATGGTTTTATTATATGCCTTATGGTTCATATTATATGATTGATGGTTTTAATTACGGATGCATGCATTTTTGGAAAACGGAGGGGTAAATTATACGTTTTACTTATCAAATGATTTCATAAAATTGAGTTTCGGTCCACTCACCCTTATTGTTTTTGGTAACCCCTCCAGGTCGTGATACTGAGGTAGAGGAGGAAACTGAGGCTGAGGCATAGATCTACTTCTGCGTACCTGAACCCCTGTTGGGTGGTTTGCCCGCAGGTTTTATTTTAGAATCATGCTCGTAACTTGTAATTTTGGATTTCATCCCTTGTCTGACATCTGTTTAATTCGGATTTGATGTATGACTTTAATTTGGTTATTTATGCATTTGATGTTTTGAAGTTAAAATTGGTATGAATTATTGGGTGTCAGACGGGAGCAGGGCACGTCCCCTTGTGGTTCCTGTGGGATCGGGGCGGGTCCTGTCATTCTGGGAGTGAGACGAGTCGAACTGGATCAAGAACGAAGGCAATTCGAGGTGTTTTGACTTAGAACAGAACGGGGGAGGAAACTGGATTTTCGATCTTGAGTCGTGGATTTGAGGTCATGAAACATTGAAATTGATCGTGGAAATATGTTTGTTTAAACTCCAAGATGCTTCCTGATGCAGCAATTGAAGAAAAACATGGATCAATGATCACGATTGGATGATGAACAGTAACTCGCTATGCGTCGATGTTCAAGCTCGAATCGTGTGAATTCAGGTAAGGTTTGATGTAAATGACTTCACAGAACTCTAATTAAGTGTACAACGATGCTAATGAATGATTGAATTGAAGAAAATGATGTCGAATTGGCAGAAATCCAACCGGGTCACCTCGCGGGTCGCAGGACCCGTTTACCAATTATTCGGGTTGGAACGATCACTGTTCACGGCACTGTAGCTGGCGCGTGGAAACCACGCGCAGCCACTCACGGCGGCGCGTGGGGGCGCGTGAGGGGGAATCCCGAGGTACGGTCAACATGAAACTTGTCCTATTTAATGTAACGAACATTTTTGGTGTTGGTTGCGAGTCGATCGGACGCCATCTCGATAATGTTTCGAGGGTCCGAAGGTTTATGTTACGTATTAAATTAATATTAAATTCCAGGAAAATTACGAGAAATTAGTATGATGTAAATTGAGTCCTTAGTGACCCTGAGTAATGATTTTGGACAGGATTCGGGATTCCTGGTAAGTGTCGGAAATTACAAAAACGCGTGTAGCGCGGGAAACGAGCGGTTTGGACGGTGTGTGAGTGGACTTTTGTTTTCTACCCTGAATGCATGCATATATGTTTTAAATGCTTTATAATATGATTTGACATGATTGGGTATGGTTGATATTTCGATATGATGATTTCCAGATTTTAGGGAATATTATATTATTTTAATCGGTGCTTCGGGCATGTTTTTCGAGAAAATGTGAAATGACTGTTTTGGGCGAAGGCCCGGGATTTATGATTGGTTTTGGCTTGGATTATGAGTTGGTAAATTAATTTAATGGATTTGTGATGTTTTCGAATATGATTTTACGGATTTGCGTACATTGAATTATTTAATGATTTTACGGATTGACGAGAAATGAGATTTGGGCATGTGGCTCCGTGATAATGGTTTTGACATGGTTTTGATACTTGATTTGGAATAATGTTTTTGATTGTGTATTGATGTTTGATGCCCCCAGATGTGTAATTCTTGGAGGGACTCCGGATGTGTAATTCCCAGAGGATCCTCGGATGTGTAATTCCCGAGTTATATGCTTTATTATTATGGTGAACTGATTTTATAAAATGGATGAAATGATTTATGTGTTTTTCCCTATGCATGCATGGTTTGATAAACTGGAGGGTAACGAATGTGTTTCAAATGTGTTTTACATGATATTATTTTTGTCCACTCACACCTTTGTTTTGAATGACCCTCCAGGCCGTGGCACAACGTTCGGGGCCGATCTCGAGGCGGAGGCATGAGCGGCAATTATCCATGGTCTGACAGGTGCTACAGGGTACTTTCGGGATTTCATTTGACTTGTCAGACGGGAGCAGGACCGGGCACGGTTATCGAGGTCCAGTTGGGACGGGTCCTGTCATTGATCATCCGAATTAGACGTGCCACCTGTCTATGGACTCGTGACGTCCCAAACTACGTCACGGTCATTGGTCAAAGTCCATTGGACCCTCAAATCAAAAAGTCAACAATTTGGCCATACCATTCATAAGGGTAAAAACATCAATTCATACATTAAATTACAATATTATAATCCTAGAATTTCCGGGGTGTTACACCAGGCGTGGTTACAGTGGTTACAGGTACACTTCATATCTCAAACCTTCTTGTACGTGTATTGATGGATGCGGGGGCTACTCATTCTTTTATTTCGAAGAGTTGTGCCAGTATGCTGGATTGTGAGGTCTCAGCTTTAGATAGCGAGATGGGCGTCGGTACGCCGATGGGCATCGCGTACTTAGTGAATAGGGTGATTCGGAGGTGCCCGGTGAGAATTGAGGATGTGGATTTACCAGCGGACTTAATCATTCTGGATATCCACGACTTCGATGTGATTTTAGGGATGCATTGGCTATCGGAGCATGGGTCGCTTAACGATTGCTGTAGTAGGCAAGTGATTCTGTGAAGTCCGGGTTTTCCGGAGGTTATCTTTCAGGGGGAGCATGACGGTTCGCCTCCTGAAGTGATTTCTTCACTTGCTGCTACCAGACTTCTACGGAAGGGATGCCAGGGCTATCTGGCGCATGTCGTGTCGGAGTAGGTTGATACTCCGGGTATCGACGAGATACCAGTGGTATGTGAGTTTCCGGATGTGTTCCCGGAAGACTTACCTGGATTACCACCACCGTGGGAGATCGAGTTCACGATTGAATTACTCCCCGGTACCCGACCTATATCCCAGGCACCATACCGGATGGCGCCGGCCGAGTTACGGGAACTCAAGACTCAGTTGCAGGAGTTGGCGGATTTGGGATACGTCCGACCGAGTACTTCACCGTGGGGAGCACCGGTGTTGTTCGTGAAGAAGAATGAGGGGAGTCTCCGTTTGTGTATAGACTATCGACAACTCAACAAGGTGACACTGAGGAACCAGTACCCTCTACCCAGGATCGATGACCTTTTTGACCAGTTGCGGGGAGCACATTGCTTCTCGAAGATTGATTTACAGTCTGAGTATCACCAGCTGAGGATTTCAGAGGAGGATATTCTGAAAACAGCATTTCAAACCCGTTACAGACATTACGAGTTCCTAGTGATGCCTATCGGCTTGACGAATGCTCCGGCAGCATTCATGGATCTGATTAACAGGGTCTTCTGACCCTACTTGGATAAATTTGTGATTGTGTTCATCGATGATAGCTTGGTGTACTTAAGGAGTGCCCAAGCACATAAGGAACACCTACGGTTGGTGTTGGAGAAGCTGAGATAGGAACAGTTGTACGCCAAGCTGAGCAAGTGCCAGTTTTGGCTGAGCAGTATTGGTTTTCTGGGGCATGTCATATCAGCGGATGGGATCAGCGTGGATCCCCAGAAAACAGAGGCGGTGACTAACTGGGCTAGACCGACAACGGTAACGGAGGTACGGAGTTTTGTCGAGTTAGCAGTTTACTACCGAAGATTCGTGGAGGGTTTCTCCAAAATAGCTGCACCGTTGACTCGATTGACTCGGAAGGGGGTGAAGTTCATTTGGGACGTGCAATGTGAACAGAGTTTCCAAGAATTCGATTGACCACTGCACTTGTCCTTGCATTGCCGGATAACAGTGGAGAATTCGTGGTCTTTAGTGATGCATCGCTACAAGGGTTGGGCTGCGTGTTAATGCAGACTGGTAAGGTTATCGCCTACGCATCACGGCAGCTAAAGACTCATGAATTGAACTATCCTACCCATGATTTGGAGTTGGCATCGGTGGTTCATGCTCTAAAAATATGGAGACATTACCTATTCGGTGCAACGTGCAAGATATACACCGACCACCAGAGCCTAAAGTATCTATTCACCCAGAAGAAGCTTAACATGAGGCAACAAAGATGGTTAGAGCTACTAAAGGATTATGACTGTACGATTGAGTACCATCCGGGTAAGGCCAATGTGGTGGCAGATGCACTCAGCAAAAAATCAGCGGGATCAGTTGCACACTTGGGGATGGTGTATCTTCCCTTGCTGGTGGAACTCCGGAAGGCGGGAGTTATTTTGGATACGGATGAGCATGGAGCTTTATTGGCAAGTTTCCATGTACGACCAGTGCTGATTGATCGGATCATCGAAGCACAACTTCAGGATCCGATACTCTGTATCTACAAGATTGAGGTCGAAGCAGATAAGAGACAGGATTTTACCATCCGAGGTGATGGAGCACTTGTGAAGTTGAGCCGTTTGTGTGTACCTGCAGTGGCAGAGTTACGGGCTGAGATTCTGGAGGAGGCCCATAGTTAGGCTTATGCTATGCATCCAAGAGGTACAAAGATGTACCGTACCCTCCGGAGCCATTATTGGTGGCCAGGAATGAAAAAGGACATTGCAAAGTTCGTGAGCAAATGCTTGACCTGTCAGCGGGTTAAGGCGGAATGGCAGAGACCTTATGGGGCTATGCAGCCACTTCCGATTCCCGAGTGGAAGTGGGATCACATCACCATGGACTTCGTCTTTAAGTTACCAAGGACCCAGAGTAGAGTTGACGGAGTGTGGGTGATTGTGGACCGGTTAACTAAGTCAGCCCATTTTCTGCCGGTTCAGGATACTTATAAACCTAACCGACTGGCTCAATTGTTCGTAAAGGAAATCATACGATTGCATGGTACGCCGGAATCGATCGTGTCTGATCGTGATCCGCGTTTCACTTCCAGGTTCTGGCGGAGTTTACAAACCACTTTGGGAACAACCCTACGTTTCAGTACTACTTTCCATCCACAGACCGATGGACAGTCTGAGAAGACCATTCAGACCCTGGAGGACATGATGAGGTCTTGTGTGCTACAGTTTCAGGATTCATGGAATACTCACTTTCCGTTGATGGAATTCGCATACAACAACAGTTATCAGGCAAGTATCGGGATGGCACCCTATGAGGCACTGTATGGTCGACAGTACAGGACACCTATTTGTTGGATGGAGATAGGGGAGCGAGCGGCTGTAGGGCCGAAATTGATGGACCTAACCCACGAAACTGTTCGTGTTATCAAGGAAAGATTGAAGGCGGCACAGGATCGCCAAAAGAGTTATGCCGATCGACGAATTCGAGACTTGGAATTTGAGGTTGGAGATTTTGTCTTCCTGCAGTTGTCTCCATGGAAAGGGATTATTCGCTTTGGTCGACGGGGAAAATTGAGTGCACGTTTTATTGGACCTTATGAGATTGTGGAAAGGATTGGCTGGGTTGCTTACAGACTGGCACTACCTCCAGAACTTTCTAGAGTTCACGATGTTTTCCACATATCGATGCTACGGAAATACGTACATGATGCCTCTCATGTACTGGAGGAGCAACCTATCGAACTCCGAGAGGATTTGAGCTTTGAGGAACAACCAGTACAGATTTTGGACCGAAAGGACAAGTTACTACGGCAGAAGACTATCCCTCTCGTGAAGATTCTCTAAAGAAACCAGAATGTAGAAGAAGCTACATGGGAACCCGAGGCACAGATGCGAGAACAATTTCCTTATTTGTTTCTTTGAAATTTCGGGGCGAAATTTCTTAAGGGGGGAAGGTTGTAACGCCCCGGAAATTCAAGGATTTTAATATTGTAAATTATTGAATGAATTGACATTTTTACCCCTGTAAATTGTATTGCCAAATTGTTGACTTTTTGATTGGTGGGTCAAACAGACTTTGACCGATAACCGTGACGTAGTTCGGGACGTCACGAGTTCATTGACAGGTGACACATCCAATTCGGACGATCAGGGAAAAAGTTATGACTATCGGAAGTTCAGGGGTATTTTCGTAATTTGGACGAAATGGGGGAAAATGTTGACCTTTCGTTTGACAACTGAATTTCACATGATTCGAGGACTGTTAGGTTGGTCTTGATACCCTGAGTCCGTAGACAGGTGGCACGCTAAATTCGGACATTGGATGGGTGAGTTACGGGTCTAGAAAGCGAAGGGCATTTTGGTAATTTATGAACTGAGGGCATTTTAGTCATTTTACATGCTAGTTACTGTAGCAGCCGTGGGAAAACAGGGACCACGACCATACTTGGTGGTTCTGATCAACCCATTAGTTTAAACTGTTAGTGGACTAAAAAGGAGGACTTGTTTAAGCCTTAAAAGCAATGGAACATGGCTTGATTCAACCCAGCAAACACGGGCATTTCTTTAATCAATTTGAAGCTTTGCGGGAAACATTTCTCAATGTCCAGCGTGGCTTCCACGAGCTGTTAGGTGGCACGGTTCCATTAATTGAGTGGGTTTCTGAGTGAGCTTCACTCTGCTGGAGGAAGGACTGAGAATTTGAGAGGAAACCAGAGAAAACCCAGTTTTGTGAAATTGGAGGGTAAATCGGGTTTTGATTTCTGGAGCTTGTTGGACCAAACCAAGGCCTGGTTTAGTCTTCTGGGAGTGTTTGGAACTCAACCACATCAAAATCGAGGGGAACCAGCCACGATTGAGCTGGGACGAAGGCTACTGTTTTCAGGGAAGTTGCAGAGCTTGGGACAACGACTTTCAGGTACCTTCTTGTCTAATTGATAGTTCAGTTTGGTTCGTTTTAGCCCTAGAATGCTTACTGTGAAGTTAATTTTATTATGGTTTGGAAACCAGAGAGTTGTGGTGATCGACCTGTTTGGTTGATCACGGGTCGAAGGGCCGTTTGAGGGCCTGTCAAGGCTATTTAATGTCACATAACCTAAATTGGATGGTTAATGAACATTGTAGAATAAAAAACGAATGGAATCGAGTAGGAATTGATGGGTAATTGATCGGGTCAAGCCGCGGGTGACAGACCCGTTTAACAGGCAATCAGGTGAAGATGGTGACATTGTAGCTACAGTGTCAGGCGCGTGACTTTCACGCGCAGCCACTTTGGGCGGCACGTGAGGGCGCGTTGAGGCTTATCACCGATCACGATCAACATGACTTTTTATCCTCTCATCATTCTAAACATTTTCTGTTAAATAACCGTGTTGATCTGAGATGGTTAATTGGGTCAGATTAGGGCTGGTTGTCTCGGGAAGCGTGTTCGGACGGCTTCCCCGAGCCGATTTCTGTGTCGGACTTTTTGGATAGATGTTAAGGACCTATTGTGACTCTTACATGTGATTTGGACTGATAGGAATCGTACGATAATCCCGGAACAGGTTCGTACGCGCAGGCTCGCAGCGGGATCGTACTGTGAGTGGACCCGATTTCATTAAACCCTTGCATGCATAAATATTTCCTGATTTACTTATATATTCACATGCTGGAATCAAGAAATAGTTTTGATGATCTTGAAATTATGATTATGGCACGTTTTACGATGTTTGGGCTTGAGACCCGTCTGGTGAAACTTGAGTATGGTTTTGGATTTTAACTCTATATACAAATATATATATATATATATATGTGTGTGTGTGCATGTGGATATCGATGACTATATTTGGTACTGCACTGTAGAGATATACTCGTATTATACTGTCTCCTCTGGATGGGGTACACCGGAGTAGTCACGGCTCAATGCCTGCGATGGGCCATTCTACGGAGGAACAGGACCGTAGAATGACTCAGGAACAGGATTGTTATGTTTGGGCGTCTGGGACGTCGAGCGTCTAGACGCTAGGCATCTGGGATGCCATACCCGGACTAGGTTCGGGGATTGGACTTGGGATTGAGACCCCGAGTGGCACGCGTAGCCTTGGGACTGTGACTTATTGGACGTCAGGGACGTCAGACATCTGGGATGTCAGGATTGGAGTGTTTAGTGCAGTGGCTGTGGTTATGTTTATGGTTTTATTATATGCCTTATGGTTCATATTATATGATTTATGGTTTTAAATGCTGATGCATGCATGTTTGGAAAACAGAGGGGTAAAATTATATGTTTTACTTATTAATCTGTTTTATAAACTTGAGTTTTGGCTGACAAGACCCATCCCGATTATCCCTCGATAGTCGTGATGAATCCTGCTCCCGTCTGACAATAACTAAAAATTTCCGAAAGTAACCAAACTTATATACATACAACACACAACAAATCCCGAACACATTGTCAGACAAGGGATAGTTAAGTTTTACAGACCAATGACGTCACAAGTTTGACTAGTCAAGGACAATACAGAGCATAGGTACCATTACAGATAGGGGTCAAATTCCTACTCTGTAGAATGTCTGAGTGCGCAACGGTCTATTTATTCTTTTGCCTCGCTTGCCTCGTTTTTAGCCCTCGTACCTGTACACTGGCCTGGAGGGTGCATAAAACAATAAAGGTGTGAGTGGACAAAAATGACCTCTTATAAAAACATTTGCCAAAATACATTTCTTACCCTCCAGTTTTCACAAACATGCATGCATATCATAAAACATGAGTAATAATAGGAAATCAATTAAAGTGGATCAATCAAAACAATTTCCACAAAATCACGGGACTTATATCCATATCTTGTTTCTTAGAGTCACGTTTTATCCCTGCAACGCGTGCATATCAATAGGCTCAAGGACCGCTCAAAATCCGAGCATCCGCCGCTGTGAACACATCACAAGCCGGCTATCCAGATCTAGTGAACACATCACTTACCGATCCATATAATCCAGCACATCTGATCTGAGTCAAGCCTCCCCTGGGCTGCAAGACAAAGATCGTGCTACGTGACCTCTTCGGGGTAAACACTTCCATCCCGAAGGCGAGCGTTATCTCCAGGGTGCACTCCGGGGAAAAACATATTTTCTCCCGAAAGCCCTAAATATCCGCAACATATCACCATCACTAAAACTAGTGAAAAACAGTTGCATTGAAAACCAAATCATATATCAATACAGGGTCTCAGCCCCAAGTTAACCAAAGTCCCGATTTACTTTATAAATCCGAAATCATCAATATCATCATATAATCACATGGAAAATGCAAATCCAATCAGAAACACAATTCCATTGGGTCCCAACCCCAAAATATCAATTTCACGTAAATTCGTGCAACCGTAAACCCGAGTTGCCACGAACACGTAAATCCATAAAAGCAATCATTGACTCATAATCCGAGTCCAAATATCATTTTCAATCCGGGCCTAGCCCAAAACATCATTTGCACGTTCCTCGTAAAACGTGCCCGAAAGACTGATTAAAATAATCACAAAAATCACGAAAATACCAAAAATCATCAAATTCACATGTAACTCCAAATCCGAGTCAAAATCATTATTTACTTGGGTTCTCACGCCCACAATATCATTTTTAACCAATTTCATGATTTCTCGAAAAGCGTGCCAGAATATAATAATATAATAATCATAAAACCGAGAAAATCGAGAAATCACCGAATCAAAGCATCAATCATGTCAAATCATAGAAAATCATATAAATAAGCATTTTAAACCATATATGCATGCATCACAGTTAGAAAACCAAAAGTCCACTCACACACACCGTCCCGATTGTTCATCCTCGAGCTGTTCGTTTTCCTCCGAAGTCCCGGGAATATTCCAGCCTGTCAAACAAAGTGATTTAAGGTTACTAGGCTATCATATAATCCTTAAACAGGAATCCCCTAATTGTCGGAATTTTATAATATTATTTTAATATAAATTTAAACGTGTCGGGTACTCGGAACTACACTGAAACCATATCCGATTGACCCGAAACCAACGCGGATAGGTTCGTATCATCGAGAACATCAAGTTTCATGTTGAACACTTTGCCGGAATCCTCCCCACGCGCCGTCACGCGCCGCCGCAAGCGGCTGCGCGTGAAAGCCACGCACCTAGCACAGTACAGCTACAGTGCATCGTTCTCTCCCGTTTGTCTGATAAACGGGTTGAAATACCCGCGATAGGATCCGATGCAATCTCAGTCAATTCGACCTCAAATCGATCCGTTCTTTCAACTGATCTCATCTACTCTAACTTCATTTTAGTTCTGTGAATTCAATTACCTCAAGTAAGGTCCAAATCTTCACGACTCACGATCGAAATTCGACGGGTCTCCTATTCGGGTTTCACGATTCCGTGCCTGATTTTTCAATTAATTCATATGGTTAGCTTCGTGAGAGTATAATGAACAATTTTCCATGATCAATTTCGAATGAGCTTACCTCTAAGTATCTGAACTCAAGGTCGATTTTTGGCAGCCATGGCAGCGTCTGTTCTTCCTCAATTCGACACGAATTCTTCTCGTTTTTTTTGCAAAGCTTTTAGTTTTGATCCTAGCAACTTAATGGAATCCTCAATTGCTCCTCTCCTGGCTCCCAAATCCGAATTCGATTTTCGCCCAATTTCAAGGATTTTCGAACTGGTTGTACCCGTCACCTCTCAGTCTCTCGAGCTCAATTTCTCTCAATTCGGTTTCTCAATTACACAAATCATAATGAGGCTGAGACAAATGGGTGTTATCTGATGTTAATTTGGCATGATTAGGACAAACCCCAATTTAGGGAATTATGTCTAAAGCCATATGATTATGTTCTCCCTTAAGACCCGATTCCTTGTTTCCTGGGGTGAGAATCAGACAAAAGACAAGTCTGATTAAGGCCAAAAGTCCATTTTGCCCCTGGTTGGACAAATTACCATTTTGCCCCTAGCCTTCCGTGACCCGTAACGTTCGTAACCGAACTCCGTTTTCGACGTGCCGCCTGTCGTTGTACTCCGGGCATCGAGACCTACCTAACGGTCTTCGAATCGTGTGAAAATTAGTTGGCAAACAAAAAGTCAACATTTTCCCCCTTTTTACCCAAATTACGAAAATGCCCTTGGGCTTCCGAACGTCATAACTTTTTCCCAGATTGTCGGAATTGGGCGTGCCACCTGTCTATGGACTCGTGACGTCCCGAACTACGTCACGGTCATCGGTCAACATCCGTTTGATTCACCAATCAAAAAGTCAACAATTTGACTATACTATTCACAAGGGTAAAAACGTCATTTACTCATTATGTTACAAAATTACATTTTCTAAATTTCCGGGGCGTTACATTGGCCCACTCACCCTTAATGTTTTGGTAACCCCTCCAGGCTGTGCTACTGAGGTAGAGAAGGATCCTAAGGCTGAGGCATAGATTTACTTCTGCGTACATGAACCCCTGTTGGGTGGGTTGACCCGCGGGATTAATTTAGAGTCGTGCTTGGGATTTGTAATTTTGGACTTTATGCCTTTTCTGACATCGGTTAAATTTCGGATTTGATGTATAACTTTAATTTGGTTATTTATGCATTTGAACTTTTGAGGTTAAATTTGGAATGTTAGTTCGGGTGCCAGACGGGAGCAGGGCACGTTCCCTTGTGGTCCCTGGGGGATCGGGGCGGGTCCTGTCACGGGGCTTGCTGGGAAAGTCTTGTGACAGTTCCCCAAAATGAGGAGCCTTCTGGGCTATGTACATGCACCGAAAATGATTACCCAAAACTCTAAGTTTTCTGGGCTTTTCATGGGTTTGTGGTGTTTGCCTTCCGGGCTAATTTACCCCAACTCACATGTGCCGCAAAGGAAAATAAATAGAAGCCGAAAATGTAGAGTCCAATGGTCAATATGTCATGCCAATTGCCAACATCTCATGCCCAAGGTCATCATTTATAATTCAATTACCAAATATCAAACCATCATACATTAGTCATATCGTGATAATATTATCATCATTATCAAACACCCATTCATATCATAATAGGTCAACATAAGATTTATCATCATTATATTATCATATCATCGCATCATCATATATCATCATAATGTATACATCATATGGACCATTATCACATTTATAAATAATATATAAACAATAAAATAAACATACAAAACAATTCGATAATATAATACGATGTAAAGAAAATGTATATTATGAATAAATGCTACTTTAGTCCTTAATTTAGGTGTAGTGCAATGCTTCAGGCATCAATGAGGATATGTTTTAGGCTCGAGAATTGCAAAAGAAAATTCTTTTTTTTTTTGTTCAGAGCCGAGCCGAGCCGAGCTGAGCTGGCGACAGGGTCGAGCCGCTCCGATGACTAAGCCGAGCTGAGCTGGGGACAGGGCCAAGTTGAGCTGCTCAATAGGACCAAGTTGAGCCGTTCATGTGGACCAAGCCAAGCTGCCCACGCGCTGGGCCGGTGCTAAGGCCTTCTGGGCCGTCCATAAGAGTGGCCTTCTGGGCCAGGCTGAAAGCGTTCAGGCCGTTTTTTTTGTTTTTGTTTTTGTTTTGTTTTGCAGGCCCTATAGGCCATTTTTTGTTTCTTGGCCTTCATGGCCTTTTTTTTTTCTTTTGGGCTGTATCATTCTGGGCTCATAATAGATTTTTTTTTTTCGGCCATGTGGTGTAAGACCACAAACATGAAGACACTTTGTTTTGTCTCTCAGCCACGTGGTGCAGAACCACAAGCATGAATTCATATAATTCTTTTTTCCTGATATCATGCAAGCCCCACAAACGTGTTGTCGTAATATTCTTATCATTTAATAACAAATTGCAAAACCACATCTTCTGGATTGGTTATTGACAGGACCTGTCCCAGAAGAACATAGATAAATGTACCCAATCCTGCTCTCGTCTGACAAGTCAACTGATGTTCTAAAAATACCCTCAGCACTTGCCAAACAAGGGATAACTGCACATGTGCCCACTCATGCCTTCACCTCCTAATCAGCCTCGATCGTAGCGCCACAACCTGGAGGGTCAATAAAACATAAAAGGTGTGAGTGGACAAAACAAACTTTTATAAATACATTTACCAAAATACATTCTTACCCTCCAGTTTCACAAACATGCCTGCATATCATAAAACATGAGTAATAGTGTGAAATCAATCAAGTATGAACAGTGGACCGATAAAATCAAAACATGTTTTCCCATGGTCCACATTTTCTCTGAAACTCATGTTCATCAAATCAATTCATGATATAAAGTATCTGGACACAAATATCAATAAATCACAAATATAACCAATCCTCGATATCCAAGCAACTGTCACAATGTCAATGCTACACGTGCAAACTCGGAAGTCTCACATCCGAGTACATCCCCAGGATCTACGATGTCTGGGATGATATCATCTACAGGATCTACGACATCTGGAGGATATCATAATCTCACACTCCTGAGATTGAGCCTCCCTCGGAGCTACGCATCTCCAAGTAGTGTATTGTGACTACTTCAGGATCTAAAACATCTAAAGGAGACTATCAAATCACAGAGGATGATATATGTGGAACAGTCATCAAATTCAGTAATCTCATTTTAAAACTATTCATGTCCCAAATCAAGTCAAAAACATTTCAACAGGGCCTATGCCCGAGACATAGCTTTCACAAAGAAAGTTCCATAAATCCATCATAAAACAGTGTCCAGAATTCACTTTATAAATCAAAATCATCAATTCAATCATGTCTCTACATTTGACTCCAAATCCAAGTCAAAATCATTATCCAAATTGGGTCTCAAGCCCAAAATATCATTTTCACGCAAATCTGTAAAATCATCCGTAAATCGATAATTAAATCCACAAAATCATTAAGCAATGATATCAATTCATCATTCAAATCATTTCAACTCAAATCATATGATAAAGCATTTAAAATATTTATGCATGCGTCACAGTTATAAAACAAAAGTCCACTCACACACCGTCCAAACGGCCCGCTTCTGAGCTGTACGTTTTCCGTAAATTCCGGAAATCTCAATTCCTGTCCAAAATCATTATCGAGGGTCACTAACACTTCAATATACCTCATATAATTTTCCCCAATTTTTCCTGGATTTAAATACGTATTTAAAACGTATATTAAAACTTTGGGTACACAGAACACTATCAAAACGATATCTGATTTCCTCGAAATCAGTGCCAAAATGTTCATTAGATCAAAAAAAGTAAGTTTCATGTTGAAATCACGTTGAGACGAGGCTTCACGCGCCGCCATGAGTGGTTGCGCGTGGGAGCCACGCGCCAATGAACAGTGTTGTCGTCCCAGCCTGATTCTCTGCAATTCGGGCCCTGCAACCCGCGAGACAACCTGATTCAATCCCTGTCAATTTCAACTCGAGTTCCTCAATTGATCCATCTAATATCATCAAAATCACCTTAATTATGGGTCTGTAACGTCAATTTCAATTCTAATTACTTCAAACAAATTCAACATAATTCAAATTTTCGAAGGATGTTCATCATCCAAGTGCATCAATTATTCATCGATTCCTTCAATTAATTAGTTAAGGAGCATCGCAGACTCAATGATTTTGAAATCAATTTCGAGATCCTTTACCTCAAATTACCTGAACTCAACCTAGAATTTTCGAGGGGTTGAGGACTTCCGTTCACTCCCAAGCCACCATCGATTTCCTTCATTCTTGATTGGGTTCGACTCGCCTTGAGCTCCAGAAGCTTAATCTAAGGCTAATTGTGAGCTTTAATCCCAAATTCAAATTTGATCAATTCGAATGTATAAGTTTCGAGTTTGGGTTTTCTTTCATGATTTCATCTCCCTTCTTCCTCGTTTAATTCTTTGTTCTCCCTCTCTCAATTACTCTCAATTCCTCGAATCAGAATCGATTGCTGCTTGGGTGGAGGTATAAATCGATCACTGCTCTGTTTTCTCTCAAAACATACACATACACGGGCTTTTGTTTTTCCTTTTAAACTTCACCATCACACACACATATCCTTTTGCCACCAATCTCAATTATAAAGTGACAGATGTCACTTAATGAATCCAATGACTCACTACTCACGGCTGAATCAGCCGTTAACCCGTCCAATTTACCATTCTGCCCTTCTTTAAACAATTACCAAATTGCCCATCACTATTCAAGGTCAATAACTTTCACATCCAAACTCCGATTTCGGCATGTCGTCTGTCTACGGACTCGTGACGTCCTGAACTACGTCACAATCATTGGTCAAAGTCCGTTTGACAGCCCGAGTCAAAAGTTAACTTTTGACCTTTATAACCAGGGGCAAAATCGTCATTTCCGTCTAATTTTCCAAAATTTTCTTTTTCGAATTTCCGAGTTGTCACAATTATTCATATAATTGCATAATGTAAAGAACCAATTGCAATCGTAAAGTGCAACCGTGAATATGAAAATGCTTTTATAATACATAGAGCCAATTAATCAGATAATTAATTTACATGATCAATTTAACATATAAGCACATGATTCATATAATCAACTACTCAATTAATTCTTGGATGCATCAAGAAATAACATTCAACCGAAACATATATTGCAAGTCATGAAGTTCACAAATACCAAAACAAGTACATCAACATATGACAGAGAGTTCATAATTATATATTAATAATTATCAAGTTTTAATTAGCAATTCAATACATTTGCCTCTGACCAATTCATCAACTCATCAATAACCAATAAAGTCCAGTTAATCAAATTGAGGAAATTAAATTTAGGGTGTGAATCAAACAGTCAAATAAAGTAATTCACAATCCTAGAATTCATCAATTCTCAACAATATATGCAGGAAAGAAATTTTTATTAATGAAAAATTCACCAATTAATTTACAAAAACATGTCGCAAGCATCAAATTCCAAATTGCAATTGTTATCATAAATAATCAATTATCAAATCAAAAATACGTAAAATTTTCATGTATCAAAATTTTTCATATATCTCATATAATTTTCCAATCCCAAAAATTAATTAATGAATTATCATAGCATATCAATTATCAACAACTCATATGATTCAATCTAAATACCAAACCAATAATTTACCAAAAAAATCAATAATCCTAAAAATCATGTTTCTAGGGTTTGATTCGATAACTAATAGAAAATTAGATTTATGAGTAACGAAAAACTTACTTGATTGAATTGGTCCTTCACTTTAGCAATTCCCGATTCAGAGACAATCGTGCTGATAACGTGTTGTGAATCAATTGAGAGGATGATAAGAGAAGGTATGGATGGAGGCAGAGAGGAGAAACGTTCTCTATAAAAATAATACGTACGTTTATAATGAGTTAAGGTTTACAAAGGTAATTGATTCCTTATATAAGGAGAGATAATAATAAATACAAAATGACTATACTACCCCTAGTACCTTTTTATATAAATAGACACAATTGTTTAATTATTTACAATACAAATGTATATATTATAATTTTCCGTCCATAGAAATAACAAATCATCAACAAGACAACAAGATTTATAATAATTTCCCCTAGCAATTTATGTCAGTTTGAAGACGACAAAATCATCCAAGAGACCAATCACAAAATACTTACATCTAGGCCTCGTCATTGGGCCGGGTCGGGCAAGCCCGGCCCAAAATTTTTGGGCTTGGGCCGGACCGGGCCGGGCCTATTTCATAATTTAAAAAATACCGGGCCGGGTCGGGCGGGCTTGATCATAAATATGAAAGCCCATGCCCTTTGTCGGGCCGGGTTTGGGCCGGGCTTTTATCGGGCTTTACGGGTCGGGCCTACTAAGCCCACTTGGGCCAGGCCTACTAAGCCCATTTATACCTACCTAATTGTAAAAAAAAAATTGAGTTGAGTTTAAATATTATTATCGAATATTGAAATAAGCTAAGGAGGGGTACTATTGGATTTAGAGAATTGACCTAAATTTTCGACCATAAAGCCGAGATAAGATAAGCAGGTCTCTAAGAAAGTCAGAGACCTAGTGAGTTTTTTTGAATTTAGGGTTAGAGTTTGGTTTGAGCATTGGGCTTTTAAATGACACTAGGTTGAGATTTGGTTGAAGTTTTGGATTTTGGCTATAATAGTAGTAACAAAATTGGATTGGGTATCAATTCTTAATTTATAATTATTTTATATTTTCGGATTTATGGGTCGGGTTTACCTGGGCGGGTCGGGCTGGGCTTACCGGGCTTTATCGGGCTCGGGCCTATCGGGCCTAGCGGGCTTGAATACCCTAAGCCCAAGTCCAGCCCGTCAACATGCGGGTCGGGCCGGCCCACGGCCCATATCGGGCCGGGTCGGGCTTTTTGTCATCGGGCCTATCGGGTACCCATAAGCCCGTGGGCTTCTGGGCCAAATGATGAGGGCTACTTACATCTCAAATCGTAAAGATAGCTACCGAAGTATTAGGAATAAAATCTAGTTGCTCTAAATTAGTACCGTGCTCAATTATTATAAAAGAATTGGATAGTGAGTTTGATATATTTATATGTTTTTAATGAACAGTATAGATTTATATTATTTTGTGAAATATTACTATTTAATAAAATTGAGAAATTTTATTTGGATATATTAAGTGAATAATATTCATTGACACATTAAGGGTGTGTTTGGTACACCGTATTACGGTTCGTATAGGCTAAATAATCCGAAACCTGTGTTTGGTACCAGTCGTATTAATTAGTCACCGTATAAGTTAATACGATTGAATATTTTTATACGGTCCAGACACACTAAAATAATATGCTCGAAATTGTTCGTATTAAATAGTCGGATAACTAGTAATCTTGTAAAATATAATAATAATAATAATAATAAAATAATAATAATAATAATAATAATAATAATAAAATAGTAATATAATAAAAATAAAATATTAATTTAGTAAATATTAATAATAAAAAGTAATAAAGTAATAAATACTACTAATAATAAATTAATAATTAATAATTAATGATATTTTAATAAATAATAATGATAAAATTAAAAATAATTAATTAATAAAAATGTAATAAATAGTAATAATAATTATTATTAAAATAAATAATAATAAAAATAATGACATACATAATTAATATTTAAGATATAAGTATTTCATCAATTACTATAGTATAATCCGATCAGTATAATATAGTCGGCATTCTAATCCGGAAAATTACCAAACGCCCGACTAAATAATCAGTCTATCCGGTGGACAGATTAGTCTATCCAATTGAAATAGTCAGTACAGTACGACATACCAAACGAGGCATAAGTGTTTTTCTAAATGTAGTTAATTTGTTGTGTTCAAAAAATTCTTTTGTTTTAAATATGATAAAATATATAATAATTGCTGATTATATAATAATTTTTGTGGATGAAAAATTGTATGACTAATTTTTTTTCTCATGTGTTTTACTTTTTAAGCAAGAGAATTAGTAAATTTAAAAACAAAAATGAAAATTCCTTGTCAGAACAGCAGAAGGGGGAGGTGGGTTTGGGTTTTGTATATATTAAGAAAGGAAAGGCACCAAGCAGCAGGCATGCGAAGCACAAGCAAAAAAGGTGGAAACAGAGATTTTATGAAGAAATAAACGGCAAAGGAAAGGTAAGGGCACATCGCCAAGCACAACACAAGTGAGTGGGAATAAGAGAGAGAAACGGCCTACGAGGAGGAGCAGGTGAGGGGGGATGTGCAGGCGTGGTAGCGTGAGCCGACAACCAAATGGGATCCACAAAGCGGCGTAGATCGAGAAAGCGAGAAGGTAGGTGGGGCCCACCACCATCCTCTGGACTGGAGTCTGGAATCTGGATACTGGATGAATTGTTAATTGATAGTTAATTGTTTGTGGGTCCGGGATGACGGGTTACCGGTCCACCCCCTCACGATTTGATCTTCTCACTCCCCGCCGCCCATCACCTCACATCAACAATCAATCATTTTTAAATTTCATCTCAAAGGCTAAAGGCAAGGAGGCCAGAATATTCGGCGGCGCCACTTTAAATCTCGGTTGTTTGATTTTTCCGCCGCCCACCGTACTTTAACCCTCCTTTTAATTTCTCAGAGACTACGCCGGCCCCCACTGCCGCTCTCACCTCGTGACCAAAATTGGTTCTCACTTGTGAATTTGTCTTTCCCTTGACTTCCCCGCCACCAAGACTCTGCCTACCAAGCCCAAGCCTAAGCTCAAGCCCACCTTAACGGAACTAGTCACTGGGCCAATTTATGGTTCTTTTGTGTCTTTTTTTCATTTGTCTTAATGGTTATTTTGTCCTGCGCAGCCTTTTTTTCACGATAGCCCTGACTTCTATAGTTCAATTATAGATTTAAGCCTGCTATTTTATTTTGCTTGTATTTTTGAAGAGAGTTCATTTTCACATTTTCATTTTCTCTTCATTTTCTATTGTTCAAAATGGAAATGTGAAAATCGAGTATGAAAATCACTTCACTTTTTTTTTTTCAAATATACATGGAAGTAGTTCAAACAAAGAATGAGTTCATTACGCTTTTTCTCCCTCTGTAAATTTTATAATTAGTTTCCTATGAGCAAAAAATAATGAAATGACGCATTATCAACAATTTTAGATCTTGTTTAGTACAATATATTGTATTGACTATTTTAGTCAGATAAACTAATATATCAATTGAATAGAATGACAATAGGTGTTTGGTACTTTACCCAATAAAAATGTCTATTATATTATGCTAATTTGATTATATTATACCCATTAATCAAATATATATATCTAACCTTATACGATGGGGTTTCAAATTTAAAATTTATTTTTTCAAAATTTTGAGTTTGTATTTTGAAATTGCAAATTTTATATGTAATGTAGCCTTTTATATTATCGATTGGAAAAATAATTTTGACATTTCATTTGTTTATTTTGAGTATGGATTTTCAATGGAAGATTTTTGTAAACTCTAACAATATACATTTGGGGTACGGAATTAAATATATTTTCTTCAAAATTAGAAAGTTAGGAATTTGGAATTATAAAGTCTATATGAACTCTAGCATATATATTGCGGATTGAAATTTTTTTTCGTGGTCATTTTACTGTTTTGAGTTGAAATTTTTGAATTCAAAGGTTTATATGAATTCTAAGATTGTACAATTGGGTTTCAAAGTTTTTTAAAAAATTCTTCAAATCGAGATTCGATTTTGAAACTATAAAGTTTATACAAATTTGAGCATTTGATATGGCAGATTGGAAAAAGATGTTGACATTTTTTTCATTTTGAAGAACTTTTTTGTTAGAGTTCATATAAGCCTTTGTTAGATTTTAAAGGTTTTTTTTCAAATAAAAAGTTTATGTGAACTTTAACAATATACAATTGGGGTTTCAAAGTTTTTTTTTTTTGGTGAAAAAAACTCGATTTTGGATTTGGTACTTCTAAAGTTTCATTGAACTCTAGTGTTTAATACTACAAATTGGAAAAAAAAATTTGAAATTTTTTCTATTTTGCGTTTGGTTTGTTCAATGGAAATATTTTTGTGAAATCTAAAATATATGATTGGGATTTCAAAGTTAAAAAAAAAAAAAATTCTTCAAAGTTTCTAGTTTGAATTTTAGAATTATAAGGTTTTATGAATCCAAGTATTTGATATTGTGGATAGGATAAAGAGTTATGGCATTTTAAGTTTGGTTTTTTCAATATAAAAGTTCATGTGAATTCTAATAATATATGATTAGGGTGTCGAAGTTTTTTTTTTTATTTCGTTTTTGGATTTTGGAATTATATAGCATACGACCTTCAACTATACACTAATTTTAGCAAACGTCGCTAAACTTGTTTTTTAGATTCCACACTCTCTTAACTTGTTCATGATAGTAGTAAAGGTCCTCGTTAAATTTTATAAATGGATTCTGTTAATTCTACGGGCATATCTATCATTTTAGTGTTGAATATCCAAGTAATGGGCTTTTCTGGGGTTTGTTTGTTTGATTCCTGAGAAAATTTGAAACATTATTCAATCTTTGATTTTGAAGGATTTTAAATGAGTTTGAAATGTAGGTATATTCAATTAAAGATTTTAAGTGATTTATAGAAATCTAAGGGAGTATATACAATTTGGATTTTAATGGCAATAGATTTTAATGGGTTTCAAAGATGTTAGGTTTCAACATATTTTGAAAGCTTTTTATTGATTTCAAGGTTTTCTATATGAATTTATTTTATTTTTATCATTGATTTGTTATGATTTTGAAAGTTTTTTTTTATGATTTTTAAAGATTTATTTTGATTTTAAATTTGAAGGGGGGGGGGGGGGGGGGGGGGGGGCGCCTGCTGGAGTGCCTTGCGAGTGTTGCGGTGAGTGAGGTTGTCTGCTGAGTGAGAGACGTGAGGCTGGGAAACACGAGTGTACGGAAGTGGTTTGGTTTGTTTCCGTGTGGGCTAAGTTTTTGCCGCAGTTACTTTGTTCATGGAGGCTTTGGCTGATCCGCTGGGGCATCAACTTTGGTTGTTGGAGAAGGAACGAACAAGTATGGTTCGGAGTAGGCAGGATATGGAGGGGGTGCTGGTGGGTGCAAACTTGTGCTTGATGGTCGAAGTTCTCATGAGAAAACTAGTAAGCATGGAGGCCTTCATGACTATTTTTTGGGGTCTTTGGCGAGGCATTGCGGGTGTATCGTTCAGAGAGGTTGATGAAAAGCGATTCTTGGCCTGGTTTAGGGCGTTTTGAAACAAGGTTAGGTTCTTGAGATGGAACCATGGTTGTTCAAGGAGGCTCAGCTCTTGTCATGGTCAGTGATGTCCATGTTGGAATCCCATCCCTTAGCATGACAGTAGCTGTTGCACAGAGAATCGGAGGCCAGATTGGTAAGGTCTAGAAGGTGGACCAAGCGGACGGTGAGGAATGTGTGGGACGTTTCATTTGCATAAGGGTTCGATTTGATGTTGGTAAGCCTCTGATGCGAGGAACGTGTGTTGATTTTACGAATTTAGGGAGAAAGTGGGTGGTTTTTAGGTATGAAAACCTATCAGAACTCTACACTAAATGTGGTCTTATGACACACAACACTAGGCTCTCTACGAGGAGGAGGAAGCGACATGTTATGAGGAACATGATGGACGTGTGCTTGGCGTATTGGTAAAAATATTGATAATTTCTATATTCACATAAATTTGAAAATAAAATAACATTTATAATCGCATAAATGAATTACAAAGGAAATGAGTAAGCGACATTTTACAGGTATAATCGAGTCTAGAACTTGGTTCTATTTCCTTAAGACGAAATTACCTCATCACCGGTGCTCAAGGATTTTACTTGGCAAACATCTCCCATGATACAACGATCAGTTTCTTGTAGAAGTAGCACTTCAATCCACAAGAATAACGAATGCAAACTGTGTTTAAAACTCTCTCTTGAAATATTTTAAAGTTGTATGCTTTCTAGACCTAATATTCAATCTCCACAAATGTATTGAATGATTGAATATTTGTTTTGAAATGAATTGTGAGCAACTCTATTTATAGATGTGTTAACATCTCTTCATATGAGACACATATCTTAATAAGAGATACATCTATTAAATAAAGTATACATCTTTTAATAAATAACACATCTCTTAATAAAATACACATCTTTTAATAGACACATCTTTTTCATAAGAGACATTGTATGTAGTCATTGGACTTTTAATATATACCTCTTCATGAAATTCCATATACCCCTTCTACCAAAGGTTGCCAAACCAAACGGCACATTAATTCAAAAAAAATATATATAAATATATATTCTTCAGTTTTCTAACATAAATATTAATTTTATACAAATTAACATTCATCTAGAAAATTATGAATTAATTATTAGGGTCAAACCCTAATTTTAAAGGTATAATGGTCCAGCAATTATGTCCTTTTAATTTCCATTCACATTATTAGGAATTAATTCTTTAATTTCCTAACAATTCCCTACATGAATGGAAATTAGCCTGAAAATGAAAATGTACAATAATGTAGACGCTTGAGAGAGTTTAGTCAAAAAGATACCACATTAGCATAGGTAGCTTTTGGCTTTGAACCTTCCGTAGTGAAATAAGATCAGATTTACTAGCTAACCAGTGTACGCGATGTGTTGAACTGCCAAGCCGTTTATGTAAACCAAGACGTAAACCAAGACAATCTTACTCACATAATACCCTTTCTAACACGTTTGGTTCTATGTTGTGTCATTCCAACAATGGACACTCTTGGTATTCGTCAGTGTTTTAGAGAATTCAATTTTAAAATTCTCATAGAAACGGCTTCATTTCGCACAGATATAGGTATATTCCTATTAAGAGTATCCTGTTATACCCTACTTAGATTTCTAAGTCATTGGAATCATTAAAAACTAAGCTTACCCTCACATGATGCAGACAACATTGTCTCATCATAGGAATAGGTAAAGGGAATATCCCCACAATGCTCATGTTTCAGTTATACATAATTTAGTTGTCCTTTTTGAACCTAGATCTTAGAATCTCCAGTCAATTAGGTTGAGTGTCCATCATGCATACTATTAAGAAATAGGCTTTAGCCCCATTCCCCTCGATGATTTATAAACTTGCTTTCTTGTCAATGGTAATAATACCACTTGAGAGCAGTTTCCTAATAGTATTATGTCTTCGACGTATGTGTCGAGACTTACCATTATACATAATATTTTGTGCCCTTCCAATAGCTGATTGACTATCACAATGTACACACAAAGCAGACACAAGCTTCGGCCAATTTGGAATATCTTCTAAGAAATTACGAAGCCATTCGGCTTCTTTTGTAGCTTTTTCTAAAGCGATAAATTCAGATTTCATAGTGGATCTGGTTATGCATGTTGGCTTAGTCGATTTCCAAGAGACCGCTGCATCACTTAAGGTAAAAACATATCCACTTGTGGAGTTTGAGTCTTTCTCATTTGATATCCAGTTCGCATCTGTATAGCCTTCTAAAATAGATGGATATCTTATGTAGTGCAGTCCATAATTCTTAGTATAGGTTAAATACCCAAGAACTCTGACTATAGCTTTCCAATGATCTCTTCCAGGATTACTTGTAAATCTACTCAACTTATTAACTGAGTAAGCTAAGTTAGGGCGTGTGCAGTTCATGACATACATCAAACTGCCAATTATACGTGCATATTCAACTTGTGATATGCCTTGACCAGTATTTTTAGTTAAACAAAGGTTATGTTCATATAGAGTTTTTACTGGATTATTATCATACTTTCCAAACTTGGAAAGCATTTTCTCAATGTAATGACCTTGATACAATATTAATCCATCAGGAGTTCTAGAAATCTTAATTCCTAAAATAACATCTTCAAGTCCCATATATTTCATATCAAATTTACTGGTCAACATTCTATTGGTAGATTTAATCATATCATTATTACTATCAATAATCAACATGTCGTCTACATAAATACACACAATGATATAACCATTTAGTGTGAATTTTGTGTAGACACATTTATCACACTCATTAATTTTGAATCCATTTGACATCATTGAATTATCAAATTTTATATGCCATTACTTTGGTGCTTGCTTTAAGCCATACAGAGACTTAACAAGCCTACATATTTTCTTCTCTTGTCCAGGAACAATGAATACTTCTAGTTGTTCCATGTAAATCTCCTCCTCTAAATCACCGTTTAAAAATTCCGTTTTAATATCCATTTGATGTATTTCAAGATTATGCAAAGAAACTATCGCAATTAACATTCTAATAGATGTTATTCTCGTAACTGGTGAGTAAGTATCAAAATAATATAAGCCTTCTTTTTGCTTATAACCTTTGATAATAAGTCTCGCCTTATACTTATCTATGGATCTATTGGCTTTCATCTTCTTTTTAAAAATCCATTTATAACCCAAAGGTTTATTCCCATGAGGAAGATCCACTATTTCCCATGTATGGTTTAGTAGAATGGAATCCACTTCAGCATTAATAGCCTCTTTCCAAAAAGAAGCTTCAGGGGATGACAATGCTTCTTTGTAGGTTTGAGGTTCATTTTCCGACAAATATGTTAGAAATCGGGACCAAATGACTTAAACGTTTTTTCCCTTTTACTTCGTCTCGGTTCAGCCTCATTTTTCAAGTCCTTCAGATCCTTGGTCTGATTGATCTTGATGATTGTCAAGATTACTGATATCATAAGTTCTTTTACGAGAACTTTGTTCGTGTGCATTTTTCCAAGGAAACACATTCTCAAAAAATGTTGCATTCCTTAATTCAATAATTGTATTCACATGTACATCACTATTATCTGTCTTATGTACAAGAAATCGATATGCACTACTATTAGAAGCATAGCCAATGAATACACAAGCAATGGTTTTCGGTCCTATTTTAACCTTTTTAGGATCTGGCACCGCAACCTTAGCAAGACACGCCCAAACTTTGAGATATTTGTAAGAAGGTCGTCGACCTTTCCATAACTTATAAGGCATTTTTTCTAACTTCTTATGAAGTAATTTATTGAGAATATAATTTGCAGAAAACAAAACTTCTCCCTACAAATTCTGGGTAGCTCCAGAATTTATCAACATAGCATTCATCATTTCTTTCAATGTTCGGTTTTTGCGTTCAGAAATACCATTTTGTTGAGGTGAATAAGAAGCAGTGGTTTGGTGAATAATCACATGTTGAGCACAAAACTCTGCAAAGGGTGTAACATATTCATCTCCCCTATCGCTTCTTAAAACCTTAATCTTTCTGCTAAGTTGATTCTCAACTTCATTCTTATAATGTTGAAACATTACTAAGGCTTCATCTTTACTTCTAAGTAAATAAACATAGCAATATCTTGTGCAGTCATCGATATAAGTAATGAAATACTTTTTACCACCTCTAGTTTGCACATACTTTAAATCACATATATCACTGTGAATTAATTCTAGAGGTTCTGTACTTATTTCTATAGAATGAAAAGATGTTCTGGTTTGTTTGGCTTCAACACAAGTTTCACACTTGTGATTTGCATCAATATTAAACTTAGGTAGTAAACCCATGTTAACTAATCGACGCATAGTATCATAATTAACATGTCCTAATCTACCATTCCAAACATTTGAAGACTCAATAATATAAGCAGACAAACTGTGTTATTATTATTAATAGAAGGTACAAAAGTCATTACATTCATCTTGAAAAGACCATTATTCAAGTACCCTTTCCCCACATACATCCCATTCTTAGTAAGTACAAATTTATCAGCCTCAAAGACCAATATGAATTCATTCTTGCTTAACAGAGATCCAGAAACCAGGTTCTTTCGGATGTCAGGCACGTGTAGCACTTCATTCAAAGTTAGCTCTTTCCCAGAAGTCATCTTGAGGTTCACCTTTCCTTGACCTTCAACCTTGGAAGCGAACGAAATTCCCATAAATAGTTGCTCCCCTTGGGTAACTTCATGATAGGTTGTGAACATCTTCCTATCTGAGAAGATGTGGCGTGTAGCTCCAGTGTCTATCCACCATTCCTTGGTATTGCTTACCAAGTTCACTTCAGAGATCATAGCAGAGAGATTGAACTCAGATAGATCCTTTGAAATCTTATCATCCTCGGTTATGTGAACTTATGTGGTATTCCCCTTAATCGTTTTAGATCGACAGTTTGATGCCCTATGGCCAGGCTTATTACACTTAAAGCACTTGCTTTTGAACTCTCCAATTTTCTTTGAGTTTCATTGAGTAGAGCTTTCGTCGTGCTTTTTTTTTTTTCTTGTTCTTTGGCCTATCTTCCACAACGTGTGCCTTAGACACCATGAAATTTTCAGTGGTTTTCTTTTTAGAAACACGATTTTCTTCCTCAATTCTCAGCCTCACGATCAAATCCTCAAGTCCCATCTCTTTGCGCTTATGCTTGAGATAATTCTTGAAGTCTTTCTAAGATAGTGGCAATTTTTCAATTACAACAACCACTTGGAAAGTCTCACTTAGAACCATTTTCTCTGCCTCAATCTCATGGAGAATAAGTTGGAGTTCTTTTCTGACTTGGTTGATAACCGTCTTGGAGTCTACCATAACCGACCGACCACAGATTTCTTCATGCCGGCATCTTCAGTCTTGTATTTCTTGTCAAGCGACTCCCATAGGGCATTGGCAGTTTTGATTGGACTATATACATTTTATAGAGAATTGTCTAATCCATTGAGCATATAGTTCTTGCATAGGAAATTCCGAATGATGCCACGCATCTGCAGCAGCCACTACTTCTGCAGTAGAACCAGTTGTAGGAGCATCTTCCTTCAAGAACTTGGCCAAATTGAGAGTGGTCAAATAGAACAACATCTTTTGTTACCATCTCTTAAATTTTGTTCCATTGAACTTTTCTGATTTCTCTCTATGAGAAGAAGAAGTAGGGATCACTGATAGGTCATCAAATAAGCATTATTTTATATTATTTTATACCCTTTATACTTAGCTTTTAATATTAAAATAATAAATAAATAGATAAATTAATTTATTTTGTGTTATTTTTATTTAAATAAATAAAGATTGTAATTTGGAGTATTTTGGCGAAAGAATCGTCTCGATCGGAATTATAATGAAGAAATTATGGACGAATTTCGGGTGAAATATTACTAAATTAACTAAATTAATTAAGTAAATTAATCTGTGCAGCCCATTTCAAATCTCCGGCCCAAAGTCCAGCAGCCCAGTCGCCGTCAGCCCAACCATCTGAAGCTCGGCCTGCTGCCAAGCCCAGCGGCCCAACTTGCCCAGGCCCGCAAGCCCAGTTCCGCGCGCCTTCCTCCAGGCAAGCGGATCCGTCGGAACGCGCCTACCGAAGCGCCTCTCTTCACTTCGGCGCGCGCTTGCCGATCCTCTGTTCCTCCTTCAGCACCGCCCAGCCGAATGTTCTTCTTTCTTTTCCAGCAAAGGCTGCCGGCCATACCTTCCCTTTCCAGCTCACTCCAGCCGAATATTCCCCCCTTTTTCAGCTGTTTCTGACAGCCCATTTCCAGCAGCATTTCTTTTGTTTTCTTAACATTTTTTTCCCCACAAACACCACCCAATCTCATCATTTCACTTTTTAATATTTTTATTGTAACTTTTATTTGTTTTTATTTATTTTTTTTTAGTGTAATTAGCTTTTCCCCCCTATAAATAGGGGTTCAATTCTTGTATTTGGGGAGTCCCCAATTAGCTTCATTTCTTCCATTTTGCTTAGTTTTTAGTTTTCTTCTTTTAGTTCTTTTGTTTCTCTCTTTTGAGAGATATTTTTGGGACCATTTTAACTTCTTGTAGATTTTCTTATTAATTAGCTTTCTTTTAATTCTTGTTCTTAATTTATGTTATTTTTATTTTTCTTAATTTCATTTCCTCTTTACTTTGTTCTTGTGATATTTCTTTGAGATCTCTTAAACACATTTTTATGCTTTCCTTAAGAAATACCTAGGCCAAGTAATTCTAAGGCAATTCAAGAGTTTTAAGACCGAATTCCTCGTATTTCTTCTTCCATCTTCACAAGTTTCCTGCCGCTGTTCGGTGATTCTTGTGAAAATCCATACTTCTCTACTTAAATTCTTGTTATTGTTATTGGTTTTACTTATAATTCAATATATGTGTTGGTATTTTCTTTCTAACATTTGTAATTAAGAATGCAATCTCCATGTGTTTTACTTTTTGAGTTTCTTTTACTTCATATGTTTTAGTACTTAAACTTCAATTCGAAACTAAATGTTGATCCGCTGTTCGGGGCATTTAGGATAGAGTTGAAGAGATTTAATGTTTGATCGCTGTTCGGCGCATTAAATCACTTACTTAAGGTGAATCATATTGTAAGTAATAATCCGCTGTTCGGTGCATTTATAATATGAAAAATGTATGCATGTATTTGAGATGATTAAGGTATGATTTCGTGATTGGTTCAATATGAGCATGATGTTAGAGTGTTGGTAAAAATATGTGTTTGAAGAAAATTCACTAGTACAAAGGTTAAAGTAGAAGTAAAATTAAGTATTTAATTATTTTTACTTGTTTTATTTATTTTATATTTACAACTCTTTTCAAAACCCCCCTTTTCAATTCTCAATTCTTTATTCTTTTATTCTTTATTCTTTTATTCTTTTATTCTTTTATTCTTTTATTCTTTTATTCTTTTATTCTTTTATTCTTTTATTCTTCTTTTCTACTTTTAGTTTATTATTCTTTGATTCTTTCATCTCTTTATTCTTTTATTCTTTAATACTTTTAGTTTATTATTCTTTGATTAGTTAATTCTTTAATTCATTTATTCTTTAATTCTCAATTCTTTTATTCTTTAATTCATTAATTCATTAATTTGTTAATTATTTAATTATTTAATTCATTAATTTATTCATTATTCATTTATTCATTACTCTTTCCCACTAACACATTATTAATGTTCCCTAATTTCCCCGGTTAAGAACGATCCCTATTTACCAATACTACATCTACACAAAAAGGGTTTAAATTGCACAACACTCAAATTACGTGTTTAATTTAATGCGTAGTTTGGGCTTAGTCAATTTTTGGCGCCGTTGCCGGGGAAATTGAAAATCATTTTAATTTGTTAGTGTATGTATATAAATTGTGCATATTATACTTGTTTATAAATTTTACTTTTGTTAATATTATATTTGTTTATACCCTTACTTACTTGTTTATATTTTATTTATCCATCTTATTTTTGTTCTTATTATTTTTGTTTGTAATGTTCATACTTTACTTATTCATAGTTTCTAATTTATACTTGTTCATAAATGTTCATAATTTTTTTTATATATTTGTTCATATTCAAATTGTTTATGTAAATTTAAAATTCTATCATACTTGTTCACAATTTAATTTTATTTGTACTTGTCATAAATGTATATTGTACATATTCACTTTTCCTTACTTTTAATTTTTTTTTTTCTTTACACTTTCTAACTTTTTCTTTAATCCATTAACTTTAATTTTATTCCATAAACTTTTTCTTTATTACATAAACTTTTTCTTTATTCCTTTAACTTTAAATTTATTCATTAACTTTTTATTCCACTAACTTTTTATTCCATTAACTTTTTATTCCATTAACTTTTATTACATTAACTTTATTACATTAACTTTCTTTTAATTTTATTCCATAACCTTTATGTTCCACTAACTTTATGTTTACACTTATTTTATTTTTATGTAATCAATTATTTGTTTATGTCTTGTTAAACTTTAAATTTTAAATGAAAAAAAAAGAAAATTCGGAATAAAAAAAATATTAATAATAATAATAATAATAAATTTTAAAAAAATCGAAATAAAAAAAAAAATTAATTAAAATAAAAAAAAATCTTATCTTAGCTTTATGTTAGTGTTAATTCATACTTGTAAATAAATGTTGTATATATGTTACTTGTTACCTTTTATACTTGTTCATAACTTTTATATTTCATAGTATACATGCCTACTTGTTCATAATAGATTTTCATTTATATTTGTTTATAATTTTCTTACTTGTTATATTATCCTTGTTCATACTTGTACATAATGTTCATTCTTTTTAATTGTTCATAAATGCTTATGGTAAATATTCACTTTTCCTTATTTTTATTTTTATTTGTAATTAAAAAAAAACATAAAATTCGTAAAAAAAAATTTAAAATTAAAAAAATTTCTTTTTCTTCATTTATTTAATTTTTAAATTCAGAAAAAAAAAAATAATTAAAAAAAATAAAAAATTTCTTTTTCTTCATTTATTCGTAAAAATATTCATTTATCTTCACTTTGTGTTAGTGTAAATCTAAATTGTTAAATAAATCTTATACTTATGTTAGTTTGTTAATGAGAAATTGTTTTGTAAATATCATTACTTGTGAATAAAACCATACTTGTAAATAAATTGTTCATACGTAAATTGTCATGTTATATTTGTAAATTGTGCATAAAAAACATACTTGTAAATAGTTATTGCATTCATGCATTAGTCTCAGCTATATGTAGATCACTTGTGCTTCGAAGTTTAGATTTTGATCTTTATCGGCGATGACTCTTTTGTTAACTCTCACCCACGGTAATTGTTAACACTTGAGTCATCTTAATTCCTCTGGAGTAAGAAATTTTCGAGGGTGATGTCTAGGACAAGAGACGGTACTCATAACGGGTTTTGGGTCTAAGAAAATAGCCCTGCCTCTTATGTGTATTCTTTCTAACCTGGTCACTTTTGAAGTTGCCCAAACAGTTGAATTAATCCAAGATATTTACTTGGGCCGCACGGACATATAAGTCTCCATTTAAACTTTGAGGCTATGTGAACCATATATATCTTTGACTTCCCCCGACATGTAAATATTGTTTATATCTTAATTTTCATTATTTGTCATGACAAAGTTAACTTGCATCTTTAGTTTAACTAACTTACATCTTTCATTCTAACTTGCATTTCATCTTTCATTTAACTTGCATTTTTAACTTCACTTGCATATTTAGTTTAACTTGCATTGCACTCTTCCTCTAACTTACATTCTTAACTCAAATTGCATCATTAACTTCAATTTGCATATTTAACTTGCATTCTTAACTAATGTACATCTCTGACTAACTAACTTGCATCTCTGTCTAGGCTGGATGGACGTTAAACTTCAAGCGCTTGTTGGGAGGCAACCCAATGTGTTCCCGGGATGTGAAGGAGTCATCAATACAGATTTGCTATCCTTTTACCCTTCACTCTCTTTTATTTTGCTTATTTAGTGTTTTCCTATTATTTTCGTAAATCATCTTCCTTACTTTGATTCTATGTTTAATTACTTCGTATTTTCCTACATTGAGGACAATGTAGAATTTAAGTGTGGGGGAATGGTTTACAATTTTAATTGTTGAAAAAAAAAAAAAAAAATTTCAAAAAAAAAATTTCAAAAAAAAAAAAAAATGTGAAAAAATTTTTAAAAGAGAAATTCGTTTAAAAAAAAAAAAATCAAAAAAATCAAAATATATATATTATTGTTTTCTTGAATCTTTCTGTTTTAACTTAGTGTTTTTATGAGTCTTAAGTTGCCATTTAACTTGTCAATGATATAAATGAACAGAAATGAATATGTTATGGCCATAAAGATAATCACTACAACTTGAATTTGTTTGTTAATATTTTGTGATTAAGTGTTATAACTTGAAGATAATGCATGTAAATTGGTACATAAACGAGCATGATAAGATAAGTATGAATCATATGAACCTTATGTGAGCTTTAGAACTTTATATACATCTTTGATGAGTGATTCATAAGTTCTTTGTTTAAATTGATATACATATGCCTCATAACTGCTTGCCATAGCTTTTAATGAACTCTAGAGTACTAAAACTTATTTTATGTGATTTTCAAAGCTTTTAAGTCAATAAACTCTCTGATTTTGGAAATGATTAAGGCATTAGGGTTAACACCACAAATTCAAACATCCATGTTCCCTATTTTGTGCGCACAAGTTGCGACCCCCTTAGTTTTAACCCTTTTGAGCCCACATTAAGCCTTTCTTTCATCACCATGATTATCTAAACACTTGAGCTTAGTATAGACATCATTTACCCTTGTTCCAAGGACTCGGTTGAAGATATAAAGATTGTGTAAGGAGAAAATAATGATGTTGGAAGACTTTTATGTGAATTATTTGGATTTACCGACTCAAGCTTTATTGTATTGTTGACACATGTTATTACCTTGATATAAAAAAAAAATCAAAAAAAAAAATCAAAAAATCAAAAAGAAAAAAATCAAAAAAAAAAAAAAAAAAAAAAAAGGTTGAGTCTCGATCAAGGTAATAAGGTTTGGTTATGTAATGTTTGAGTTAAGTCCCTTACATTTGTAAATCCGACACAAAGAATGACTATGAGGCCCAACATGATGAAATTAGGCCTATGTTTGAAAGGATGGATTACTGACATCATTGCACTAAGGTTGGGAAGCTATGATACGTTTTGGGAGTCTTTTGAGTCTTGGAACGAATTTGAGCACCACTTGTCCTATATATTCCTTGCCTCTAAACTTAGCCCCATTACAACCTTCGTAAAGACCTTATGATCCTTAAGATGGTAAATTTTGATTAGTGGAGTCAATCACTTGAGTAAGCTTATGGTTTTGGTTCATTTGTGCAAGTATGTTTTGTTTTTATATTGAGGTGTTTGTTTGAGATTTTGCAAAAGTACTTCATTTCGATTATGTGAGTATTTCTCACATACTTTGAGTGCAAACACAAACCCTCACAAATTGAGTGAACTTATGAGTGCATATCTTTGTGAGTTGATTCATACTTATTTTGTTCATGTTGAGATCCAATTCACCATATTTACTGATTATCTTACTTGTTGAAGCATTTTGTTACCATATATTAACTCTTGAATTCCATATGCTTAAACGCTTTGAGTGAAAATCTTTTATGCCATGATTGTAATAATGAAATATTGAGACAAATGGTTAAAGGTTACTTGTTTTGAATTCGTAGTTTAATTTTAGTATTTGCTAGGGACTAGCAAAGTTTAAGTGTGGGGGTATTTGATAGGTCATCAAATAAGCATTATTTTATATTATTTTATACCCTTTATACTTAGCTTTTAATATTAAAATAATAAATAAATAGATAAATTAATTTATTTTGTGTTATTTTTATTTAAATAAATAAAGATTGTAATTTGGAGTATTTTGGCGAAAGAATCGTCTCGATCGGAATTATAATGAAGAAATTATGGACGAATTTCGGGTGAAATATTACTAAATTAACTAAATTAATTAAGTAAATTAATCTGTGCAGCCCATTTCAAATCTCCGGCCCAAAGTCCAGCAGCCCAGTCGCCGTCAGCCCAACCATCTGAAGCTCGGCCTGCTGCCAAGCCCAGCGGCCCAACTTGCCCAGGCCCGCAAGCCCAGTTCCGCGCGCCTTCCTCCAGGCAAGCGGATCCGTCGGAACGCGCCTACCGAAGCGCCTCTCTTCACTTCGGCGCGCGCTTGCCGATCCTCTGTTCCTCCTTCAGCACCGCCCAGCCGAATGTTCTTCTTTCTTTTCCAGCAAAGGCTGCCGGCCATACCTTCCCTTTCCAGCTCACTCCAGCCGAATATTCCCCCCTTTTTCAGCTGTTTCTGACAGCCCATTTCCAGCAGCATTTCTTTTGTTTTCTTAACATTTTTTTCCCCACAAACACCACCCAATCTCATCATTTCACTTTTTAATATTTTTATTGTAACTTTTATTTGTTTTTATTTATTTTTTTTAGTGTAATTAGCTTTTCCCCCCTATAAATAGGGGTTCAATTCTTGTATTTGGGGAGTCCCCAATTAGCTTCATTTCTTCCATTTTGCTTAGTTTTTAGTTTTCTTCTTTTAGTTCTTTTGTTTCTCTCTTTTGAGAGATATTTTTGGGACCATTTTAACTTCTTGTAGATTTTCTTATTAATTAGCTTTCTTTTAATTCTTGTTCTTAATTTATGTTATTTTTATTTTTCTTAATTTCATTTCCTCTTTACTTTGTTCTTGTGATATTTCTTTGAGATCTCTTAAACACATTTTTATGCTTTCCTTAAGAAATACCTAGGCCAAGTAATTCTAAGGCAATTCAAGAGTTTTAAGACCGAATTCCTCGTATTTCTTCTTCCATCTTCACAAGTTTCCTGCCGCTGTTCGGTGATTCTTGTGAAAATCCATACTTCTCTACTTAAATTCTTGTTATTGTTATTGGTTTTACTTATAATTCAATATATGTGTTGGTATTTTCTTTCTAACATTTGTAATTAAGAATGCAATCTCCATGTGTTTTACTTTTTGAGTTTCTTTTACTTCATATGTTTTAGTACTTAAACTTCAATTCGAAACTAAATGTTGATCCGCTGTTCGGGGCATTTAGGATAGAGTTGAAGAGATTTAATGTTTGATCGCTGTTCGGCGCATTAAATCACTTACTTAAGGTGAATCATATTGTAAGTAATAATCCGCTGTTCGGTGCATTTATAATATGAAAAATGTATGCATGTATTTGAGATGATTAAGGTATGATTTCGTGATTGGTTCAATATGAGCATGATGTTAGAGTGTTGGTAAAAATATGTGTTTGAAGAAAATTCACTAGTACAAAGGTTAAAGTAGAAGTAAAATTAAGTATTTAATTATTTTTACTTGTTTTATTTATTTTATATTTACAACTCTTTTCAAAACCCCCCTTTTCAATTCTCAATTCTTTATTCTTTTATTCTTTATTCTTTTATTCTTTTATTCTTTTATTCTTTTATTCTTTTATTCTTTTATTCTTTTATTCTTTTATTCTTCTTTTCTACTTTTAGTTTATTATTCTTTGATTCTTTCATCTCTTTATTCTTTTATTCTTTAATACTTTTAGTTTATTATTCTTTGATTAGTTAATTCTTTAATTCATTTATTCTTTAATTCTCAATTCTTTTATTCTTTAATTCATTAATTCATTAATTTGTTAATTATTTAATTATTTAATTCATTAATTTATTCATTATTCATTTATTCATTACTCTTTCCCACTAACACATTATTAATGTTCCCTAATTTCCCCGGTTAAGAACGATCCCTATTTACCAATACTACATCTACACAAAAAGGGTTTAAATTGCACAACACTCAAATTACGTGTTTAATTTAATGCGTAGTTTGGGCTTAGTCAATCACCACAGGTTGGGCATGAGCCACACGATTTCCCTTATCATTACTAGTACCATCATTACTTATCATTACTAGTAACATCATCACTAGTATTACTAGTCATCATTTTTCCGTCAATAAAGAGGAAAAACACACAATGTAATGACCTGTCTCTAATTTTGAGGATTAATTAAGGACTAATGACAGATTAGCGAGGCTAATTGGGAATTAGCCGACGATTAACAGACATTCAGGGAGAAATTACGATTTTGCCCCTAAATGAAGGCGAAAAGTTGACTTTTGACCCAGGAGGTCCGATGGCCGAGGACCGAGGACCGTTACGTAGATTGCGTCGATGCGAATCCTTAGACAGGCGACACGTCGAATTCAAATGTTCGACAGAAAAGTTACGGTTCACGGAAGTTCGAACGTACTATTGCACGTTTTATAAGGTGAGGGACTTTTGGCAGCAAGTGGGGCCCATATTTTTAGGACAGGCCCAATGGATGAGTGGCAAGTGTCACCCATCCATTTCCCAGCCCAAACACGTTCATGCATATCCCTTTTTCATTGTGTTCAACCATTTTCCCAACCAAACCCGATCAAACCTTCAAACCAATCCAAACCCTTCCCTCACCAAATCATGTTTGTGAGGCCCAGAGAGTGAGGTGAGGATGTTGTGATGGTGGTGGCTGGCCAGGAGCAGCGCCGTCGTGGACGGCGGAGGAACCTCGAGCAAGGTAATCGATTTTGCCCTTTTTCCTTTTATTTTTTATTATTGACGTTAGGTACGGTTTTAGTCGATTAGAAAGCGGTTATTAAGGTGATAGGAGGGTTTTAGGAAGGTTTTGGTGGTGGTTGGTGGCTGAGGAACCCCAGGGAGAAAACTTGGATGTTGGACCGTGAGGAAGAAAATTGGACTGTTGGGTTTTAAGGGGGTTTTGGTGATTTTGATTTCGTATTTAGGTTCCTAGGATCAAAATAGGAGGATTGGAATTGATTAGGAAGAAAAAGGACGAAGATTGAACGGTTTAAGGGCCTAGATCGGTCACGCCGGTCCAGTTGGGCCGGAATTGCAGAGAAAACCGGACCAGCAGGTCGGACCGGTCGGTTGAAGGTTGAAGACGCCACTGTAGCTGGCGCGTGGGGGAGAATTTGGGGAAAGTTCCAACATGTATTTTCATCTATTCGATATAACGAACATTTTGGGACTAGTTTCGAGTCGATTAGACATCGTCTCGATATAGTTCGGGTTGTCCGAAGGTTTAGGATTGCGTTTAAAAATAGTTAAAAATTCCAGAAAATTAGGGGGCTTTAGTGAGGGGTTAATTAAGTAGTTAGTAACCCTCTAAAGTGATTTGGACAGATTTTGGAACCCCAGAGACGGCGATGGACCCGAGAAGGCGTACGGCGCGCGCATCGAGGTGGCAGCTCGGACGGTCTGTGAGTAGACTTTCTTTTATGAATTGATGCATGCATATATGTTTTATAAGTGTTTTAATATAAGTTTTGTGATGCCTTGAGTGCATTTTTGTGTGTGTTTACGAATTGGCATGTATTTCGAGGTTTTCGAGTTTTATACGTGCTTATACGCGCTTATACTTTTAATTTTAATGAAAGGATTTTGAAAAGGTAAAACCAAGCATACGACCCATTTGGTTTTGGTTTTGATTCGGGCATGTGGCTCTATTGATGACCTATGAGTTTAAGTCGTGGTCGCGACGGGTGCTGTGTGCAGGGCGACGGACGACATGACGCTCACCTCCGGATTGGGGATGTCTTCCTTCCGGAGAGGTCACGATGCACGTCCCATTGTCGAGCAGCCACTGGAGGCTCGACTTCGGAGTACTGACGATATCGGAGATCGGTCGGTGACGTGTGCACCATGTTCTAGAGGTGGTCGCGGCAGTGATATGTTCACGGTGACATACCAAGATTGAGAGCAGTCCTGGACTGATGGTTGCACGCATCGCTATGATCGGAATCGTTACTGGCCCTGAGGTTTCGAGCTTGATGCCCAGTTGATTGTGAGTTTGGGCTTGATGCCCAGTTACCTTGTGAAATCGGGCTACAGGCCCCGTTGAGTCATATGTTCGAGTTAAAAGCCCAGCTGACTTGTGGTATCGGGCGTGAGTCCCGTTTGTGGTTTTTCATACTAGTATGTGTATACCCTCCTTATGAGTATATTGATCTTTTCTAGACGCCGTTGATCCTAGAGTGTCACAATCCACTGCCTGGAATGAGTGACTCCAAAAGGGAGCACATTCTAGGAGTGAGAGATATGGTATAGTCTCGAACTGGGTCCGTAGACCATCCTCCAGACGTCGTAGATTCTGGATTTTGGACGATTCCTCCTAGACGTCGTAGATCCTGGGGTAGACTCGGAGTGAGACACCAAGTAGTGTGCACACTTAGAGATTTATTGTGATGGGTTATTGATTAAGCACATGAGGTGCCGAGGAGGATGAGTTTTCACTGAGATGGTTTTGGGCTGAGACCCACGTGTATCAGATTTGGGCTGAGACCCTGTGTTTCATGATTTGAAAGAGACTCGTTCTGGGTTTCTTATTTTGGATTTTGGGCCAAGGCCCCGTGTTTTATGTTTGGGAAATGGTTTTTGAATGCATGCATGTTTTTAGTGAAGGGCATAAAGGTCTTTTTGATGAATTTTTTTTTATAGATTATTTGTTTTGTCCACTCACAACTTTTCTTGTTTTTGAATGCTCTTCAGGTTGATTGCGGATGCGGGCTGTAGTAGAGACGAGACATCACATTTCTCCGCCGCATCCTGACGCCTTCTGATAGTCCTGGTTGGGCAAAGGACGAAATTATCCCTGATCTGACACTTCGTGTCAGACGGGAGCAGACACATCCCACGTTAATCCCGGGGGATTTGGGATGGGTCCTGTCAGTTGGTATCAGAGCAGGTTGGCTCATATGACACTTATGGTACTCTGATACAAGTTGGTATCTGAGAGGATTTTGCTCTCAGAGTGTGCGCAGATTGAGGACGTGATGTCTCTGCAGTCGTAACAACCCGTCATCAACCTGATAGTTAGGGTATTAGTACGAGGATTCGGTAGAATCGACCCTAGTTTGTGTACGTTTGACACGAGATGCGATCGTGTGAGGTCAGTTTGGCAGAGGATGCCGTATTTTGCGAGAGGTTGAATCCCGAGTGGGATTAATGTTCGTGCGACTTTAACGGCTTAGAGCGGTAGTGTTACTGGAGATAGAATCCAGTAGACCAGTAGATACCGTATAATGACCTGAGAGTCGAGACCGTCGAGCGATCATGTCCGAAAGGGATCGGACCAAAGAAGAACTAGTGGAGGTCGGACGTTGGGATCTTCCTCGATAGAACTGCAAAGATCGGAGATTGTACTGCGGGGAACAATCAGGAGCACGATGACCTTAGTTGAGACTTGTTGGAATAGGAACGTCGATTCTACTTGGCTTGAGATGCCTCGTATCAATGTGTCAAATCTTGGAGGGATGTCGACTGGCAGTGGATGCCCGGAGTAGTGGTGGTGTGACAGGAGAGGATACGATTACGACGTGTAGTAGTGGTGTAGTGTTAGGCACGAAGTATGGCCGAGTTCTCGTGGAGGCCAGCAGCTAGAAATCATGGAGTTACGAGGGGACGAGACCCTCAAATTGTGGTTACTGATCATTTGGACACCAGTATCGGAGTACGACGACTCTTCGGAGTCAAGCGTGTTGGATCGGTCGGGATGGACGTGCTGCAGGAAGTAGCCGGGTTGTGGTAACCCTAGTTGGGATGGACGTACTTGTGGATCAGATTCTGAGGTGGACCGATCGGTAAATATGGTGTGTTGAGTGGTTGGTGCCGGCGGTGAGTTGAACGCTTAGGTTCAGTGACGCAGTTGTGTTGTGTGTGGTTGTGTCTGCACGAACTCGCGGTAGGAACCACCATCGAGACTGGATTTATTGGTGATTTTTGAGAATCGGGGAACGTTCATTCCCCGATATGGATTTTCGGAATGGTCATACCCAGAGTCGTGGGTACGAGGGCGGCAGAGCCCTTCCGAACCGAGCAGAGATTAGTGACGATTGCTCGGTTTGAGCAGGGTCATAGGATTGGTTTGATTTGCACTCCGCGTAGCGGTGATGCGATGATGTTAATGAGAGGAAATGAAGAGCCACGAGCTGAGGATAGCTCAGTCGTGATGTGCTTATGGTAAGGTTCTACCACTACACGACGAGAAGGATTTGTCGGCTAGTGTAGATTTGTCTTGGGAATCGTGTGGGAGATGGTTTGGTTGACCGTACCTCCTGAGTTCGGGTACGCTTGTTTGAGGAGAAATCTGATAGTGAGAAATGGAATGGGTCACTACAGTAGTTATCGACAGTTGTCGTTGGTTGGAAAGAATGGATGACGCGAGTACTGTCGTGAGGATTAGTGACCGAAGGGTCGGATTTGGTAGTACCCAGAGAGTTGTCTGCAGATCACAGCAGGAGCCTGTTGTGACTCTTTGATCGAGCGGTACATCAGATTCAGATGAATTGACATCCTTTTGGATGTGCATAAATGATCATAAACGGATAGGCGAGTTGAATTGATTTACGGACATGTGGATAATGTCCGAGTGAGCGAGGACTTGAACTTAGTTGTGACCGAGTTGGTAGACGTGCCCTAGAGTTGTGGCCGTACGAGTTCGGTGGGCACTGAGCGGGACAGAGAGGATCCCGAGTGGCTCAGTGCGAAGTATAGCCTATGCCTGGATTGGTAACAGGTACCCTAGGTCGTTGTGGACGAACGACACGAGTGTTAGGTACTGGAATTTGATCCCATAAGGATTGGGACATGCGAATTGGGTTACCGACGTGAACGACGATGGAAGTAGCCGAAGAGAATCAATAGAAGTGTTTAGTCCTAAAGGAAAGAATTAAGCATTATAGTAATTATCATAGAATACTCTTAGTCGGGAAGAAGGACTTCTAGCTCAGGAATTGAAATAGTTAAGCATGCTTCCAACATGGTTGCAACTACTCTCGACTTAGAGACCGGTGAAGGAGACTTCTCGTTTGCTACTCTTTAACAGATAGTGTTGGATGCCGAAGGATGAAGTATGACGAACTTTGATGACATCATCTTCAACCTTCCTCGTGTGGATCGATGAGGAAGGAGATGACAGCCAAGGGTTCAAACAGGGTGTAAGAACCGAACACCTAGGCTGTGGGTCAAATTTGAGTGACTTGGAGATCAGATGATTCTTGGTTTCAATGGATGTGTCGGGCACTCACTTGTCCCGAGGTGAGTCAGATCGAGTAGCGTGAGGATGATCGAGATGACTGAGATGGTTGTGACGACCATGAAGCGTTTAGACCGAGGTCTGGTCGTCATTGGAATGAATTTCCTTGCTGATTATGCTATGTTAGGAGCAGAGGAGAACCGTATTGTAAGACGGTTGAAGGATCCCTTAGCATAGTTAGTGAGATGACAAGACAAAGGTTGGATATGGGGATACATAAGAGACAAGGACGATACGTAGGTATCGATCAGGAAGAGATTAATAGCCGATGCCTCGAGTTGGATTTAAGGATAGAGATTGTATTGGATTGAGGGCTGGCTCGTGACGAATGTTTGGGTGACGGACTACAGTCGAAGTGAGGAAATGATGGACCATCGATAGGAGTCGAAAGAGTAGTAAACCGATGAGTACTAGGATCGGATGTGTTCCGACATATTGGTGTACTGACTGGACGTCGAATGTTGTGTGCTTGAGCAGAGTTGACAGAGAGGGTTCAGAGATTTTGTGAGCCGAGAGCTCAGGGCAGTGCAGGCTAGAGGAACCCTAGTGCCTGTGTGTGTTTTCTACTGAGACAAGTATTCGATTGGATTCTGTATACACCGCGGATGGGTGTGGCGTTGATTTGTGTGTCGAGAGGATGAGTAGTACGACAGTTGAGACTCGAAGTGAGTCTAGTTGTCAGTGGAGATCGCTGAGTGATGTGAGATACGATTTGGGGACTCGAGAATGGTATTCACGATCACGATCGTTGACTTAGGGCTAGTTGTTACTGGCTTGTCACGATTGGGGACTCGAAGTGAGTCTAGTTGTTACTGGCTAGTCACGATCATGATCGTTGACTTAGGGAGTATTAGAGGAGAATGGTATTCCTCTGAACAGGGAATTACGGTGGCGAACTGGTCAGTGACAGAGGTTGAGTTTCGCTCAGTGGGAGTAGTAAGGATAGTTGTCGAGTAGACTGACAGGCTAACTTTGGATGTCAAATGAGAAGAACCATCAGGCTGAAAAGAACCATCAAAATGAAAAGCCGATTGATGGAAGCTTGGGATGTTAGCCTTTAGTGGGAGTACATTTTGTAACCTGCTGGATGTAGGTTGGAACGTGTCAGGAAGTTATACTTGAAGGATCTAGAATCAACTTAGTATAACCGACCTGTCAGAGTGAGCGACATGCGAGATCGGCAAGACGTCGGAATTCTGTCTCCAGTGAGACTTACCACCCGAAGCGTGGCTGTGTCGGACGTGTACTGTTACACTGGTACTCTCGTGTGTGTGCAATGAACCGAGTAGTGGGACACGATTGGAATTCCACAGTTTGGTTGTGGAACTGGGTCAATTTGAATTTTGAGGACGAAATTCCTGAAGGGGGGAAGTTTGTAATGACCCGTCCTTAATTTTGAGGATTAATTAGGGACTAATGACAGATTAGCGAGGGTAATCGGGAATTAGCCGAGGATTAACGGACATTCAGGGCAAAATTACGATTTTGCCCCTAAACGAGGGTAAAAAGTTAACTTTTGACCGGGCTGTCCAATGGCCAAGGACAGAGGACCGTTACTTAGATCGTGACGATACGAATCCGTAGACAGGCGGCATATCGAATTCGAGCATTCGACGAAAAAGTTACTGTTCACGGAAGTTCGAATGTATTATTGCACGTTTTACGAGGCGAGGGACTTTTGGCAGCAAGTAGGGCCCAGATTTTTAGGACAGGCCCAATGGATGAGTGACAAGTGTCACCCATCCATTGTCCAGCCCAAACACGTTAATGCATATCCCCTTTTCATTGTGTTCGACCATTTTCCCAACCAAACCCGATCAAACCATCAAACCAATCCAAACCCTTCCCCCACCAAATCATGTTTGTGAGGCCCAGAGAGTGAGGTGAGGATGTTGTGATGGTTGTGGCTAGCCAGGAACAGCGCCGCCGTGGACGGCAGAGGAACCTCGAACAAGGTAATCAGTTTTGCCCCTTTCCTTTTATTTTTGATTCTTGATGTTAGGGATGGTTTTAGTCGATTAGAAAGGGGTTATTAAGGTGATAGGAGGGTTTTAGGAAGGTTTTGGTGGTGGTTGGTGGCTGAGGAACCCCAGGGAGAAAACTGGGATGTTGGACCGTGAGGAAGAAAATTAGACCGTTGGGTTTTAAGGGTTTTTTGGTGATTTTGATTTCGTCTTTAGGTTTCTAGGATCAAAATATGAGGATTGGAATTGATTAGGAAGAAAAAGGACAAAGATTGAACGGTTTAGGGGCCTGGACCAGTCACGCCGGTCCAGTTGGACCGGAATTGTAGAGAAAACCGGACCGGCTAGTCGGACTGGTCGGTTGGAGGTTGAAGACGCCACTGTAGCTGGCGCGTGGCTCCCACGCCCAGCCACTTCTAGCGGCGCGTACGGGCGCGTGGGGGAGAATTTGAGGAAAATTTCAACATGTATTTTCATCTATTCGATGTAATGAACATTTTGAGACTGGTTTCGAGTCGATCGGACATCGTCTCGATATAGTTCAGGTTGTCCGAAGGTTTAGGATCGTGTTTAAAAATAGTTAAAAATTCGAGAAAATTAGGGGGATTTAGTGAGGGGTTAATTAAGTAGTTAGTAACCCTCTAAAGTGATTTGAACAGGTTTGGGAACTCCGGAGACGACGATTAACCCGGGAAGGCATATGACGCGCGCATCGAGGCGGCAGCTCGGACGGTCTGTGAGTGGACTTTCTTTTATGAATCGATGCATGCATAAATGTTTTATAAGTTTTTTAATATATGTTTTGTGATGTCTTGAGTGCATTTTTGTGTGTGTTTATGCATTGGCACGTATTTCGAGATTTTTGGGTTTTATACGTGCTTATACGCGCTTATGCTTTCGGTTTTAACGAAAGGGTTTTGAAAGGGTTTTGAAAAGGTATAACCGGGCATGCGACCCATTTGGTTTTGGTTTCGATTCGGGCATGTAGCCCTATTGATGACCCATGGGTCTAAGTCGTGGTCGCGACGGGTGCTGTGTGCACGGCAACAGACGACATGATGCTCGCCCCCGGATTGAGGATGTGTTCCTTCCTGAGAGGTCACGATGCACGTCCTGTTGTCGAGCAGCCACTGGAGGCTTGACTTCAGAGTGCTGACAGTATCGGAGATCGGTCGGCGACGTGTACACCATATTCTAGAGGTGGTCGCGGCAGTGATATGTTCACAACGACATACCAGGATTGAGAGCGGTCATGGACTGATGGTTGCACGCATCACTATGATCGGAATCGTGACTGGCCGTGAGGTTTCGAGCTTGATGCCCAGTTGATTGTAGTTCAGGCTTGATGCCCAGTTACCTTGTGAAATCTGGTTAGAGGCCCTGTTGAGTCATACGTCCGGGCTAAAGGCCGATCTGACTTGTGGTATCGGGCGTGAGTCCCGTTTGTGGTTTTTCATACTAGTATGTGTATACCTTCCTTATGAGTATATTGGTCTCCTCCAGACGTCGTTGATCTTGGAGTGTCACGATCCACTGCCTGGAATGAGTGACTCCCAGAGGGAGCACATTCCAGGAGTGAGAGATATGGTATAGTCTCGGACTGGATCCGTAGACCGTCCTCCAGACGTCCTAGATCCTGGATTTTGGACAATTCCTCCCAGACGTCGTAGATCCTGAGGGTAGACTCGGAGTGAGACACCGAGTAGTGTGCACACTTAGAGATTTATCGTGACGGATTATTGATTGGACACATGAGGTGCCTAGGATGGGTTATATATATATATATATATATATATATATATGTTTGGATGAGTTTTCACTCAGATGGTTTTGGGCTGAGACCCACGTGTATCGGATTTGGGCCGAGACCCTATGTTTCATGATTTGAAAGAGACTCATTTTGGGTTCCTTATTTTGGATTTTGGGCTAAGGCCTCGTGTTCTATGTTTGAGAAATGATTTTTGAATGCATACATATTTTTAGTGAAGGGCATAAAAGTCTTTTTGATGAAAATGTTTTTATAGATTATTTGTTTTGTCCACTCACAACTTTTCGTGTTTTGAATGCTCTTCAAGTTGATCGCGGATGCAGGCTGTAGTAGAGACAAGACATCACATTCCTCCGCCAGATCCTAGAGCCCTCTGATAGTCCCGGTTGGGTAAAGGATGGAATTATCCATAGTCTGACACTTCGTGTCAGACGGGAGCAGGCACATCCCATGTTAACCCCGGGGGATTTGGGATGGGTCCTGTCACACAATTCAATATAAATAAAATAAAACTAAGGACCAAAAGAATCTAAATATTCTCAAAATCAAATATAGCAATTACCAAATAAAAACACAATTTCGTCTTAAGATTGTTGGTATGATCGAGTTTAGAACTTGGTTCTATTTGAAAATAAAATAACATTTATAATCGCATAAATGAATTACAAAGTAAACGGGTAAGAGACACTTTACAGGTATGATCGAGTTTAGAACTTGGTTCTATTTCATTAAGACGAAATTGCCTCCTCACCGGTGCTCGAGGAGTTTACTTGGTAAACGTCTCCTATGATACAACGATCGGCTTCTTGCGGAAGTAGCACTTTAATCCACAAGAATAACGAACGCAAACTGTGTTTAAAACTCTCTCTTGAAATATTCTGAAGTTGTATGCTTTCTAGACCTAATATTCAATCTCCACAAATGTATTGAATGATTGAATATTTGTTTTGGAATGAATGAAATGAATTGTTGGCAGCTCTATTTATAGATGTGTTAACATCTCTTCATAAGAGACACATTTCTTAATAAGAGATATATCTATTAAATAAAGTATACATCTTTTAATAAATAACATATCTCTTAATAAGAGATACATCTTTTAATAAAATACACGTCTTTTAATAAAAAATACTTCTTTTTCATAAGAGACATTATATTTAGTCATTGGACTTTTAATATATATCTCTTCATGAAATTTCATATGTCATTTCTACCAAAGGTTGTCAGACCAAATGACACATTAATTCAAAAAAATATAAATAAATATATATTATTCAGTTTTCTGACATAAATATTAATTTTATATAAATTAACATTCATCCAGAAAATTATGAATTAATTATTAGGATAAAACTCTAATTTTAAAGGTATAATGGTCCAGTAATTATGTCCTTTTAATTTTCATTCACATTATTAGGAATTAACTCTTTAATTTCCTAACATGGACTAAATGCTATTGAAAACCTAAGGGGGCCAAAACTGAGATCCTTTGGGAGGAAGGAGGTGGGTCAGCATGCAGGCCCGACCCAAGCCCAAGGCGAGTAAGGCCTGGGCCTTGGGCCTCACGATAAATAAAGGCCTCAATTTACAATAAGTCCATATTAGATGTAAAAAAAATTAATTCAAAACAGCCCACTCCACTGCCCCTTTGTTAACATGCCCAAATTTGATATTAAATTGCACTATTTAGTAATATTTCAAACAACCCATCCTTATTATCTCATACTCATATTGAATCCATATTTACTAATATTTCAAATTTTCTTAAAAAATTCCAAGTAATTCATTTGAAGTTTTGAACAATTTTCTTCTTAAAAGCTTGCCGCTTGTAATTTCGATAGGATGAGAGGTTTCTCAACTCAAGTCTCAAGTCTTTTAATTGATAATAAGGTTTTATCAATTTTGTTTCATACTTTATATCTTGTTTGATTTTATAATCATGTCTAGTAGGAAATTTGAATATGGATATGCAAACTTTTAGAAGAAGAAAAAATAGAAAAATTAATTCAATAAAAAAAAAAAGGAGCTCTTGATAAGTTTGTTATTATAAATAAAGAGAAACACAAAAAAAAAAAAGTAGAAAATATGGCAGTGGAAAAACAGTTGTGGATGTAGTTGAAAATCAAAATGTCAGCTGAAGAATTATTTAGAATTGATTACTTTATATGCATAATAGATCAAACTATTTCTTCTATTGAAAATGGGTTTAAACAATTTCAATTATTTGACAATATTTATTGTAACGACCCGTCCCAAGTATCGGGATTTAATATTATTTAATTATGATTTAGAATGACTAATCTGGGATTAGTTGAGTGAAATCGGACGAATTGTGCAAAATGACCGTTTTGCCCCTGGGCATGGGCGAAATTGACAGGACCCACCCCGATCATCGCCTCGATAATCGGGAAGCATCCTGCTCCCGTCTGACAATCGAATCCAAAAGACCGGAAAACTAAATAATATTACATCACACCCATTGTCAGACCAGGGAGATTAAAACAAATACATCCGACTGGACGTCAAGTCCACAGTTTCACAGAGCATAATATTACAAAACAGGTTAAAGAACAAATCCTACTCTGTGAACTAATTACTCCGCAACGGAAAACTTTATGCCTCTGCCTCTGCCTCGGCGCTTGCCCTCACACTTGTACCACGACCTGGAGGGAATTTAAAACAACAAAGTGTGAGTGGACCGAAACATAAGTTTTACAGGTAAACAGTTTTCCGAAAACGGGTTCGCCCTCCAGTTTTGTAATATGCATGCATAACTAGATATTCGAAAAGAAAACCCCGTATTTAATCATTCGAAAACTCTTTTTCGAAACATGTGTAAAACGTTACAGAAAATCACACAGCTCGAGTAAAATGATATAATATTACCAAAATCCACAAACCGTCGTCTGGAAACATCATTTACGCAAATCAAGTAAAAATGCATCAACAATCACAATTAAACCGTTGGATCCATCCGAGTCTTTAAACTCAACATTAGGCCATCCCGCGATATCAACGAGTCTTTAAACTCAAAACATGATCAATAGGCCTCGGGGGTATCACAATAACCGAGTCTTTAAACTCACGAGTCTTTAAACTCAATCCGGGTCTTTAAACCTAATTTTCGGGCCCGCCCCCGTCATCAATAAACCGGGTCTTTAAACCCAAAACCAGATCCAACCATCAACCGGGTCTTTAAACCCAAAACCGTTTTTAAACACAATATACCAGGACTCATCATAAACCGTTTTCCAACATCATTCCGAAATCATATCTCGTCATAATAGGACTTATGTCCGAATTCACATGCAAATTCCAAACCATGTAATTCCCGAAATCACTTCACAATTATAATTAAACATCATAAATCCGTAACATGCATAATCATATCCAGGTACTTCATCAAAACATCATTCATGCATAAGCAAAAACCATAACCTCGAAATGCGTGAAATACGATGAATATCTCGAAAAGCGTGAAAACACGTAAAACCGAAATATCATATCACCATCATAAAATCATATGTAAAACCATAAGATAAATAAGTAAAATAGTCATGCATGCCCGGTTTAGAAATCAAAAAGTCCACTCACGGTTTTAGAACGCGTCAATCGCGCCCTGTGCGCTCCTCAGTAGCTTCGGAAATGTCCGGGCCTGTAAAAACGTACAAGAAGGGTTACAAACATCCTCAAATAGCTCGTATGATTTTTCCCTAATTTTCCGGATTTTTCGACAAAATAAACCTCAAGGATCTAAACTTCCGAGCTCCCGAAATTATCCCGGACGACTCCCGAACAACTCGAATCCTAAAGGTAAAATTTTAAAAACATTAAAAGGAAGAAAACTTCAGTTGACCATGATCGGAAAAGATCTCACACGCGCCGTCACGCGCCGCCCAAAGTGGCTGCGCGTGAAGGCCACGCGCCAAGCTACAGTGTCTTCTCCCTCACCCGAACAGCCTGCTAAACGGGTCTGATACCCGCGACTCAACCCGATCGGTTAGCCCTCAATTCTAAATCAATTCTTCCCGTTTTCAATCCTATCACCTTCTCTAATCCATTCATTTTAGGTCTGCATTGATGATTAACCTCGACTAACACCAAAACGACCCAACTCAAGCTCAAACAGTCGAACAAGTCGACGTCTGGAACTCACCCTACACGGTTTCATTTCCAAATTAACTTCACCAGTAGCTTAAGGGGACTTAGACGAACACAATAGCACAAACAATTGAACTCGCCGTTACCTGGAAGTCGTCGTCCTCCAGCTCGACAATACTCAGAACCAGGGAACTCCGTTCTTGGCCAATTCGTGAGTGATGTCCTTCGAAATCGATGTGGTTGGTTTCCTTTTGCTCCCAGAAGACTAGAACGGCCCTTAGTTTAGCTCGAATGTCCCCACGATTTGATCTTCAATTTTCCCTCCAACTGGTTTTCCCTTCGAACTGGAACTTGGGTTCCTGGGCAAAACGGGCTCCAATCTCTACAACTCTAGCACCTTCGTGTTTCTGTCACTCCCAGAAGTCTCCCTATGTGTTTAGATTTGCCTCAAAGCCCGTAGGAATTGAACTCTGAGCTTTCCCCCCAAAAACCCGAAACTGTTTTCTCACCGTCTCTCTCAACCTCAGCCCTCACACTGATGCACCAAATGACCCAAACGAAACCTCTCCTCACTCTCTTACACGGTTGATCGATCAATGTGGCCAACAACTCGTGGGAGACCAATTTTGGTCTCTGAAAATGGTTTCCCGCACGCACAGAGACCACGGCCATTTTCTAAACTCTCCCGTGCACTGAGCTCTGATCGGTCGTCCATGTGTGCCTCCCACTGCCTCAATTCTCATAAACAAAACCCACTCACCAGTCCACTAGGCCATAAACAATTGCACGCCCAAAACACCACGGCATGGCCGTGTGCTCTTTTTTTCAGTGGTGCTACAGTAGCCGCCGTGAAATGACCAAAATGCCCCTCTGTGCAATAATGACCAAAATGCCCTCCAACTTCTGTGACCCGTAACTCGGTCACCCGATGTCCGTTTCAAGCGTGCCGCCTGTCGTTGTACTCAGGGCGTCGAGACGAACATAACGGTCTTCGAGTCATATGGATATCAATTGTCAAACAAAAAGTCAACTTTTCCCCTTATAACGTCCAATTTACGATAATGCCCCTGGACTTCCGAACGTCATAACTTTCACCCTGTTCGTCCGAATCGGACGTGCCACCTGTCTATGAACTCGTGACGTCCCGAACTACGTCACAGTCATCGGTCAACGTCCGATCGACCCTCCAATCAAAAAGTCAACAATTTGACCATACGAATCACAAGGGTAAAAACGTCATTTTATTCATTATTTTACAATATCACATTTTCCGAATTTCCGGGGTGTTACAGAAATGTTGACTTTTTGATCGGGAGGTCCGATGGCCGAGGGCCAAGAACCGTTAGGAAGGTCTCGATGCCCTGAGTCCATATACAGGCGGTACGCGTCAATCGGAGTTCGAATGACCAAGTTACGGGTCTGGATGCGTGAGGGGCATTTCAGTAATTTGCCAAGCGAGGGCAAAATGGTAATTTGGGTTGTCGATTTTGAACAGCCGTGAGTTGGAGCCATGATTGAACTGAGTGGATGACTTGTGCGATCTCTCCACGAATTGTTTAGTATTGTTAGTAACATGGGGGAGGAAATTGTTTAACATTGAGAACTGAGTGGATGCTGTGATGTTTCTGAAACGGGAAGAAAAGCAAAGTGCTTCCCACATGTGATCAGCCTTTCCAGGGCCCAATTGAGCGGATTTGTGATGGGGAAAATGTTTAAGGGACTGAGTGAAGTGTTCTGAGATTGAGAAAGGAAGAAAAGGAGTGGAAATGGTGAGGGAGTGTTCAAAACCCCGAAACTGGTTTTTGATGGGTTCAAATTCGAATTTCGGTTTTTAGGCCAGCCCAAGCCTAATTGAGGTCCGAAATAGCTTCCTGGAACTTTACTGACTCGATCCAGATCAAATGGGGCAAGTTTCGAAGCTCCTGGTGCCATGGACAGACGAGGTGGATGGCCGGAAAATTCGAGCTTAGAATCGTGGTGATTGAGGTAAGTTCTGGTGAAATTAATTGTGAAATCATCCTTAGTGTGAGTATACGAAGCTTCCTAATTAATCAATTGAAAGGAAACGGTGCATGTGTGATGAATTGGAACCTTGAACCCGAATAAGACTTGTGTTCAATTAAGGTAGTTGTAGGCCGTGTCGACTTGATTGATTGACACAGAACTCTAATTCAATATGTTGCGAGTCTATCTGGGTGATCAACTGATGAAATTAGGGTGGAATTGACAGGAATCTATCCGGGTCAGGTCGCGGGTAATCAGACCCGTTTACCAGTGGAAACGGTTGAAGACGATGACTGTAGCAGTCACTATAGCAGTCCCTGTAGCAGGCGCGTGGCTTTCACGCACAGCCACTCACGGCGGCGCGTGGGCACGAATCTCGATGTGAGGTCAACATAACTTTTGTCCTATGCAATGTAACGAACATTTTAAGCGTTGGTTTCGTGTCAATTGGACCCCGTTTCGATATTGTTCGGGATGTCCGAAGGTTTTAAATCTAGTTTAAAAATAGTTAAATATTCGGGAAAATTACGGGACTTGAATAGGACGTTAATGAAGAGGTTAGTAACCCTCTAATGTGATTTGGACAAGATTGGGAGTCCCGGTGATAATGGTGTGGCCCGGGAAGGCCTATGGTACGCGTATCGAGGCGCTCGGTTAAACGGTCTGTGAGTGGACTTTGGTTTTATAAATTCTATGCATGCTTAAATGTTTTATATGGATTATGATTGTGATTGTATGGTGTGATTTGAATATTGACAAATTATACGATTTCACATATTTCGAGGCGATTTACGTGCTTGCACGTAAATCGAGATTTTTTGGTTTACACTGATTTTCCATACTTATAACTTCGGATATGATTTCATGAAATGGTTTTGAAATTGGAAAGAGAAACTCGGGCATGAGGCTCAATTGTTTTGGAAACCTCGGACTTGGAGTCCAATTGAGTTACGTAATCGGGCTAAGGGCCCAATTTCTTTATGAAATCGGACCGGGGGCCTAGTTATTTACGAAATCGGGCTGAGACCCATTTGAGTTATATTATCGGGCCAGGGGCTCAATTGATTTAAGAATTTGGGTCGTGGGCCCAGTGGTTTACAGAATCGGGCATGAGGCCCAGTTGGATTATAAATATGATTTCGGGTCAGGGACCCTAAATGGAATTGTAATGTTGTGAAATGATTTGAATAAACTGGTTCCATATACCATCTTGATATGAGGATATGTAAAGGTCTCCTCCAGGTGTCGGGGACATTGGAGAAGTCACGGTGCATTGCCTGCGAGGGGTCATTGTACGGAGCTACCGGACCTTATAGTGACTCAGGAGCAGGATTGCTATGATTAGACGCCAGGGACGTCAGACATCGGGGATGTCAGAGATATTGACCCGGAGAGACCCCGGGTAGCACGCGTTGCTTATGGTTATACCGTGAAATATGACGTGTGTAAAGTCAAGCGTCGGGGACGCTAGGCATCTGGGATGCTGGTTATGGTAACGTGGTAAATATGGATTAACGAATCTATGAAATGGTTTTTCGGTTGGATTTATGGTTTACGATTTTGGGCTAAGGCCCTAATGCCTTGTTGAGCAAATGTTTTGGACTACTGGTTTTCGTGGCATGCATACGTTTTTATGGAGGGCATAAATGTCTTATAACTGTGTTTAATGAACTTTTTTATTTTCGTCCACTCACAGCTTTTGTTTTAATGCCCTTCAGGTTGATTTCGGATGCGACTGCAGCAGAGATTGGAACATCGCACACCTCCTCCATCAATCCTTGCGCACTCTGGAAGCCCGTTTGGGCAGTGGCAACAGGTTATCCCTTGTCTGACACCTCTTGTCAGACGGGAGCATGACACATTCCATGGTACTCCCGGGGGGGATTGGGATGGGTCGTGTCATTTATGGTTTTTTGTATGATTTGAATAAATTAAAGATACTGGGAGATGATCATTTGAAAAGTAAATTTAGGTCTACTAGGACCTAAATTTAGATCGACTAAAGTAAATTTAAAAGAAATATTGCCAATAGAAATTAAAAGACCGATTGAAATATTGAATTTCATAGTCAAATTTGATTCTTTTTCAAATGTCTGGATTGTTTACAGAATTTTATTGACAACAACAGTATCTGTAGCTTCAACTGAAAGAAGCTTTTCAAAATTAAAATTAATAAAATCTTACTTACGTTCTAACATGTCACAAGAAAGATTAAATGGATTAGCTATGTTATCTTTTTTCATGCTATAAAATTTTGAATATAAAAACTAAATCAATAAATTTGCATCTAAAAAAGTAAGAAGATTAATATTTCAATAAAGTTCGACTAGGACCTATGAATGAAGGATTTGGGTAGTACTAGTAGCTAGCTCTACCAAACTATGATGAATGCAATGGAAATTGTACCCTTTTTATTTTTTCACATTTTGAAAACTTTAAGTTAATTTTGATATGATATGAATATTATGGGTGTTAGTGATGTATTTAGCCATGATGTTTGGCTTATATTTATGTTTTTGTTGACTGAAGTTATTATTTAGTGGTTTTATTGTTCTATTTGATATTTAAAAAAATTATATTTAAATTTAAATTTAGGAAGGCCTCACTCATAAAATATGTCTTAGGCCCAGGGACGGTTCCTGAACCTGAATTTCGGATGGACTAACTTGCACGTTAAATGTAAAAGAAACTTAATGGTACAAATGAATTTTATTAATAAATATAAAAAAATACATCTAGTCAGAAGGACGAAATGAGTCGTACCCCTCAAATACATCTATATACATAAATAAAAATTTAATTGCAAAAAAAAATTACAACAAAAAATCATAATTAAATTTGCAAATACAAATTATCACTTTTAATTTTAAATTGTATATTTTGAATCTTAAGAATGTCAAAATCCTCTATTATCTTTTCGTTACTATTAGTATAAGTAAAATCTCTTTCAATATGGAGGGTCATATATTCAAGAGATCCATCACTTGTTTTATTTTGAAATCGATTCTTTATAATTCACATAGATGAAAATTTTCATTAGTATTGAAACATAAAAAGTCAATACATGTCAAATGAGTCTATAAATTAAACAAAACTTATCTATTAAAATTATTTTCATCAATATTTGACATAACTCAAGAAGAGTTGGAATTTTTTTACCCAATTAAATCAAACATTTAATATCAACAATTAACAAATCATTTACTAACCTTACTTCCCACAATAGAAACTAACATGCGAATGCAACCTGCCTCATAGTCATAGCCTTATGTCTCAATTACTCATACAAAAACCCCAATTTCAATTTCAAAATTTCAAATTATCGTAACTCAAAAAAAAAAAAAAAACCCCTCTAATACTCAAATTTCCAAAACCAAAATTCTTCATTCAATTTCTATGTAAAACTAATGTTAGAAAGCAATACTTTATGCTTCGAAGATTTGATAGTAGATAAACATAATAAAATTTTGAAGAAAATAAAAGAGACAAAATTGTGAGATGAATTTGGAAAAAAAAATGCTGAAATGGGGTGCATGGTTTGCTGATGCCTATTTTTCATTTTGGTTTTGAACCTTTGAGATTGATATGATATTATTTAATTGTGTGTTGTTAATTTTTATTTTTTTAAATTTTTTTCTAAAACTTAAGTTAATTAGGCTAAATATTTTTTATTGGATGAGCTAATTCAAAGGAGACACCTTGGGTGGGAAGGGCTATAGGTCTTCCAGCCCAAGCAGCCTCCCATCTCTGCTTAGGTCTCAAGTAACATTGGGACGGCCCTGCAGCATGGTGTCACAGCAGGGGAGACGAGGCATGGTCGGCAGGGGCCTTTTTCCCTTGCTCGGTCGGATTCCGTGAACTGGAGGAGGAGGGATTCTCGTGTGGTTGGGTCTGCGGGTGTTGTGGCCAGTCCTCGAGTTTCTGTGCATGAGGAGATTACCTCGTCTCCCCACAGGTTAGCTGAGCCGGTGGTTGGTGATGGGGACTTGATACTGTTGATAGCGATCTGAGTGCAGGAGGAACAAGCACGAGACGCTGCTGCTTCACGAGTCCTGGGTCACTTGTTTGATGCTCGGAGGATAGGACCAGGTGGGGTGATTCTCTCTCCTCATGGCGTGGGTGAAAACTTGGGGTTGGAGAGTTAGTTGGGCTAGGATGGCTGCTTGGAGTTGGATGGGCAGGAACCTATTACAAGCCGTATGGCTGTTTTGGTGGGCGAGGGGGTTTGCATGGATTGAGTTTTGAAAGAGGAGGCAGCGATGGGGATACTCAGGACTTGGGCTCGAACCCGTTCCTTCTAGGCTTTTCAATTGTAAAGGCCAACCCTATCCATAAGACTTTCAAACGGATTGGACATTCATTGGGTGGAGGCCTTGGGGGAGACGCTGTGGTTCAGATTACCTTTTCGGGCCCAATTTTGGTTGGGAGCAAAAGGAAGGTGATAGACGTAGTGGCGGATGATGAAAGTTTTGAGGATTTTCCTAGTCGTCGTATATTGGATTATGATGAGAGTATTAATTAGGTGGTTGGGACCTCCTTTGATGGGTCTCTTGAGCCGAGGGGAGGGGTGATGTGTCCACGGTTCCTAAAGAGCTGTGATTATCAAGTTTGAAGTTTTGACTATTTGAAGTGGAGGTGTATGCACATAAAGCTTTCTAATTAAAAAACTACACACAAAGTAGAAAAATATCGAAATTATTTTTCTAATATGCAATATCAAATGATAGAGTTTAAATAAATGTTATAATTTTAAAATTCAAACTCAAAATTTTGAAAAAAAAAAAAAAGAATTTAACTTTGAAACTCCAATCATATATTGTTAGAATTCACTTCGCACTGCGATGCACAAACTCTACCCTCAAACCAATGCAACATTGTATTTTCCACACGCTCCAAAGTAATCCAAATTTTTTATTATTGTTAGATCAATCTACTATTAATTAGATCAATTTTTATTATTTCCAACCAATTTTTTTGATATATCGTATTGTATTTGATTATTTTAATCAATTAGAATAATTTGTCTATCAGATTGATTAGCTATATGGTTAGTCATTCATTACTATACTGGATTAAAAAACTATGATAACATTTTTTTTTTTACGTTGCAGTGAGTGAAATTAATTAGACAGTGGAGATAATAGCAGCTAGGTCGAGTGATTCGCTTTAAGGGAATGAAAAAGATGATTAATGTATTGGGATGTTGCCTTATTTACATGCAAGTATTTGGTGTGGGAGGAAATAACGGTGGTTGCAAAAAACTAAAAAAACGGTGGAATGTCGAAAAAATTTAGTATTAATTTCTTTTTTCATATTGTATTAATTTATTGAATGGTTAATAATACAAATAGTACTAAACATTGCGTCTTATAACATTTTGATTTCTCATAGAGTGAGTTTTGTAGAATATGTTGTATTCATAGAAGGTGTATACTCAAGAATGGAAATATCGATACCGATGAAAATATCGACAATCAAATGTATGGATTATCAATATCGAAAAATGATAAAAATTTAGTTCAAAAGTTTGAAAATTTTAATGGAACTTTGGGGAAAATTTAAATGTCTAATAATGATTAATAAAAATGATAAAATAACTTTAATATAATAAATATATAATAGATAATATGATACAATATGATTTGATAATAACTAACATGTATAAAATTTAAAACATAAATTAAATTAAAAAATAATTTTATTAATAATTTTGTACCAAGAATGAATTTCACTAATAATTAGTTATATATTTATTTTTAGAAAAATGTTAATATAAATAGATAATAATAATAATGATAAATAATAATAATAGATATTAATAATGATATTTAATAAAAAATAAATTATAATATACTAATATTTTAATTTAATAATAATTATTATTAATAATATTAGAATCTAGAAGGGTCTTCCACTTCATTTAATTAAAACATGCGAGTGGTTGGCTGCGTTGGTTGCAGTGATTTATCTTTCTCTCTCTTTCTCTTTCTCTTCATTTAATTGAACCATGAGAAACAGAGGGGTAGTTGGTTGCAGTGCATTATCTTCCTCTTCATTTAATTAAAATCATGAGAAACAAAAAAAATCTCTCGATGAAACCGAGGGAAGAAGATGACAAACCGAGAACCAAAGAGGGAAGAAGATAAGCGCACAGAGAACGAAATTGATGTCGACGAAAACGTCGATATTTACATCCATGAAACTGTGACACATATTTTAATCAAATGAAGAGGAAGAACCCAAGAATAATGAGAAGTTGTAAAGATTGAGAGCTAAATTGATGAATGGTTCTAAGATAAACACAGATTTTGCAAATGGTGGTTTTATTGTCACCCCCCGAGTTCTTGACTGACAGCACTTCCCATTGTTAACAACCCTCCTTATAATTTTAAACCTATAAATTTACTTAAACCACCCATCAACTCCACCAAAAATATCCTAACGAATGTCATTATACATACACATAAATCCAGATTTTTTTTTTCTAATGTACAATAAACCCAGATTATATTTTAAACGAAGATTTCATGGTGAAACCTAAGTGGAAAAGGACATCGATTTCCATGTTGATTACTCTTTTCTTCCATGAATGTTGTTGCTTACGTTTTAGAGATTAAAAAAAAAACAAGGATGTGAATAATAATTAAGTTTGAAAACTAACTTGTTGAAGATGATGAATACCATGTGGTAGGATTTTGTTACATTATATTTTATTTTATCCAAATGTTTTGTAAGTTTTAACTACTTTTAAAGGGGTGCATTAATCAATTAAAGGGGTGCATTCAAATATTGTTGGACTTATCAGTAATTTTAACTCCAACCCAACCCAAATCTTGGGTCTCAGTGGATTACAGGGAAGTAAAGAACAATCTGAGACTCAAATGACCAAGTAGCACCGACATAAACAGTATCGTGAAGACTTCCTAATTAACCCTAAAGGTCACCAACTTAATGCCTATCTATGTTGAATACGACAAAAGAATAGTTAAGTGGTTGCCATTAGAAAAAAGTGAACACAAGAAAATTGGGTGCAAACTTCGCAATGTAATTTGTAGCAGTACCTAAGTTATGGGAGGATGAAAAGCTTTGATTGAAAATCTATTTCGGGATAGCGTGCAACTTCAGCTACATGGTCGAACAAGATATATGTTGGAAGTTGGCTCATGCTCCCTGCAAGTACATGGTCTCAATAAGGATTGCTGGGCAGTAAGCCGGTTACTAAATTTAGATATAGATTTTATATAACTTCGGATCTTAACTTAACTGATGCATTTCAAGAGAAGATAAAAATAAAACTTAGCATTTACTACCAAGTATTTCTTACCAGAAAGGGATATTCCAAAATAGCCCGCAGCATTTGGGAAGAGGCCGAGGTCAACGATTCCAAAAGAGAAATTTTTGTTTGAATATCTGTCAACAAGGATGTATAAAAACTAGAATTTTAGTAATAACGAATAGAAACCATAACAACAAGAAAAATTTAATGGAGCAAAAGTAAAACGATCACAAACAAAAAAATTTGCTTCAAATCTCTGTAGCTCTCAAGTTAATGGGCCGTATTGGGTGGTCATTTGGGAAACATACGTAATTGAAAGCTCAGGAAAGCACCGACTTGAGCGTATGCAAGCAGGTGAATATCCCGCACGAAATTCAACCTGCGCATATTATATCACATTACAGATATCAAGAGAAAGTATTCAAGCATTTAACTAAAATCCCATCATTGTGCAGTCATTGGGAAATGCCGTGATATGCGAAGAAATTTCTGAAGAAAAAGGCTGTAAAATCAACCAGCCAAAGCCGTGATGTGCTCCCTTCCGTCAGCAAGCTTTCCAACTGTAATGGTGTCAATTTACTAGAAGTACCTGAGAGAATTTGCAAAATGAAAATAGAGAAACAGTTTGTAGTTTACGACATTATATATTAAGCAAAACTAGTACTTCAGATTTGCATCTAATCAACATAATGCATACATTCGAAACTGAAAGGAAAAGGAAGAAATGAACGTCATCGATACCTAATTTTTTAAAGGCAGGTTCTTGTCTGAAAATGTATATTACTGCAGGAAAAAAAAAACAACAAATGTTCATTTGGGTCAAAAGTACATGTATCACTGCAAAATGAAAGACAAATTGAAAGATACTCACCATTAAATACCACAAAGTACCAGAGAGTCAGGTGGTAATCCACTATTAAAGTAAGACCAATAAGAAAAATCTGAATAAAAAAAAAATATATATCAAAGATATTTCATGTAAAAATACAGGCAATGTTCAATTAATGGTGAACAAGTGAGATTAGTTTGGGCACCTTTGCAAAGAAGAGAGTATCAGCAATCAATCCTTCCCAAGTTTCTTCCCTCACCATCTATGAAAAATAAAGCATTATAAATAATTAAATAAACAACATCTAAATGCCCAAAAACAGAAAATAAAACTGAATTATAAAAACAATCAACAATTTAATATCAAATGTCGAGGCTGAAGAAATCCCAACCTTGATGGCGATCAAGAGCCCAAATGCCAGACCCGCTTGAATTTCCTGTAAACAAATGATAATAACAAAAATTATGATGAAATTTATCTACCAAAATGGATGTATTAGCAAAGAAATTTCAGAGAGGGAGGGGGAATTACTCTGTGGAGGAGGTGGTCGGCGATGTGGGCGGAGAGGACATGGGTTACAGAGGTGCGAAAGACAAGGTAGGAGAAGAAAGCCAAGAAATGGAGGGAGATAATAGGGCTCTGATACCATCGCGTTCAGGAGCTCCATGGTTTGCTCTGCTTATTATCCATTGTTTATTTGTTTCAATCTGGCTTTCTCTTCCTGTCCGCGCTCGATCTGACGCGTCTTCAACCTTTCTGCGTCCGAGACCTTGAGCTTTCAGTTTCACTGCTCCGTCACAATTCACAAAGCTTCCTCACTGTTATGGGCCTCTATTGGACTTGAAGTGCTTTGTTTGGGCCGAGGCCCATCAAATAAGAAGCCCGTTTCTTTTTTTGAATGCACTTTAAATATTGCGAATAAAGTTAGGCTACGTTTTGTACACCTATATAAAGAACATGATAGGATAATATAATATGAAATTAGTATTTAATACTACTAATATTAATTAGTCACCGAATAAATTAATACGAACTGATTACTTTTATATGTTCCACAATTACTAAAATAATACTCTCTAAATTATTTATATTGGCTAATAATAATAATAATAATAATAATTCTTACTTGAATCACATGCTTCATGGTTTCCAATATCAAACTCTTTAGATTATTTGAATAAGAATCCATTTGATATGTTTGGATGATTATTTGGTGTTATTTCAGGAGTATTGTGTGTTAGTTTTATACAATAATTTTGTTATGAGTAATAATTAATTAAAATTAAATAAATAATGATGATAATAATAAAATAATATATAAAATTAATATTTATGATATATAGATACGTATGATAAACTAGTATAATATATTATAATATAGTCGACATTTTAATTCAGTAAAGCACAAAATATTTAACCAAATAGTCAGTTCATCCTATGAGCAAATTATTATATTCGATTGAGATAGTCAGTATAATACGACGTAACAAAAAAGGCCTTAAGGTTCTATCTTAAAATTAATTGTTCATAATCATTATCAACGCTATAGTAGGAAAATCTTTATCAAATTCAACATTTCGAAGTGAAAATTTTGTTCTTCACATTCTCACATGTCTCCTTAAATGTGGAGATTTTTCAAGTTTAACAAATAAATAACACGTATCAAGCCACAACACATATTGAATGACGTGATATATAATTGTTTGACTTTTCACATGAACTAACCCAATCAAATACCATGAAAGAAATTGAGACTTCACAAAAGTCTTTTGTCCTAATTGGTGTTGAGTAGTCCAACAAGTATTCACAAGAATAATCAACAATCCATTGCGGAGCATTTGCACTTCAAGTTCTTATGTTCCCCTTCATTTGTGAGTATGTGACGAATCTTTGATAGGTTAAAGATTTGTCATGGCTTGAAAATCCATTCATCGTTTTCCATGCATGTACGAGTTTAACTCAAAGAATCACTCTCATTTCAGATTTGTCTTGACAGGACCCATCCTAATTCTCCATGGATTAACGCGGGATGTGCCATGCTCCCGTCTAACACCCCGTTCCAGACCATAGATACACTTAACCCTCTCGGGGCTTCTAGAGTACGGCAGGATTTGTGGAGGCATGTGATGTCTCAGTCTCTACTACAACCCGCATCCACGATCAATTTAAAGGGTATTAAAAACAATTAAAATTTGTGAGTGGACGAAAATAAATAGTGTATAAAATATATTTCATGAAAAGACATTTATACCCTCAATTGAAAAGCATGCATGCATATAAAACCAATTATTTCAACCATTTGCTTTCAATCCCGTCATAGGCTTTTCTAATCAAAACATAATGAAATCGTTTATTAATCATACCATTTCCTCTTTCTAATCATTAGGGTCTTAGCCCCAAGCCATAATCACGAGGGAACTTAGCCCAAAACATAAACCAGGTGGGAACTCATCCCAAAACTAAATCATGTAGGTCACTGCCCAAATTAGTTAACACAGAATAACCAATCTAGTAAAGTATATTTTAACCAATCCTTGGCATCCCAGATGTCTGACATCCCAGATGTCTAATCCATATTGTCATGGTCATAAGGCTACGCGTGACGCTCGAGTCATCCCCTAGGTCCACCAGTGTCCGGGCGGTACCATAATGGTATGCCTTCTCGAATCACTATCCAGGGTATGATATCTCAGATATCTAATCAATAGCAATCCAGATCCTGAACCTCTCTATGTGAACCTTTTTATGGTCTCTCCGTAGGGCAGCCCCTCTCAGGCAATGCGTTGTGACTACTCCAGGGTCCTTGACGCTTGGAGGAGACAATCCACTCATAAGGATGGTATAATTAAAACCGAAATCAAACCAATGGAAAGCCATCGTAAAATAATTTATACCTCAATTCAAGTTTATAAACATCTCAACAGGTTCTCAGCCCGAGGTATAACTTCACAAACCCGAAATCTCATTTTGTAAACCACAACTGGGACTCAAGCCCGATATCATAAACCAATTGGGCCTCAAGCCCGATATCATAAACCAACTGGGTCTCAAGCCCGATATCTCATAAATCAACGGGGCCTCAAGCCCGGAATAATATTTCCAAATCCAAAATCATTTTCTCATTCAAATCATTTGAAAACACCTACACGTATGAAAACCTTAGACTAGGTACAATATAAAGCATAAATCCCAAAATTCATGCAATACACAATTGTATGAAATTACCAAAACACCACAATCATATAAACCATATGCACTCAGTGCATCTCAAATCAATGTTCATAAAGCATATTAAACAGTTATGCATACATCATATTTAGAAATCAAGTGTCCACTCACAGACCGTCCAGACTGTGCGCCTGCAAGTTACACCGTAAGCCACTCTGGGCTATACGTAACTCTCTAGGTTGTCCGGACTTGTCCAAAACACACTTAAAGGTCACCACCAATCTAAAAAAGTCCTAATCAAGAACCCTCAAAATACCCGGAAAAGTCAAAGTGTCCCAGACAAGTATCCCTAGGCTATAATTCTCAATTTGACCTATCAAACGATCTCTGGTCCATCTGAAACCACCACAATTGGATCCAGATCGTCGAAACCTTTCGAATGGAACCAGTCTCACCTCAAAATATGTGACCACGCGCCCCCACGTGCGAGTCAAAGTTTCTGGTCAACGCTAACTGATAGGTCCTCAAATAAGCATTATTTTATATTATTTTATACCCTTTATACTTGACTTTTAATATTAAAATAATAAATAATTGGAGAAAATAATATATTTTGTGGGATTTTTGTAGAATTAAATAAGGTTTGGAATTTGGAGCGTTTTGGCGAAAGAATCGTCCTGATTAGAATTGTAACGAAGAAAATATTGACGAAACAAGGATGACCATCAAAAATCTCAAGGAAATTCGGTGGGAGGCTACTGAACCCATACTTAAATCAGCCCAGAAATCCAAAATCTTGCAGCCCAATCCAAAATCAAGAAACCCAGCCCATCTGCCCAAGATCCAAGCCCAGCGAAGCCCAAATCGAGCTTGCCCATCCCTCAGCCCAAGTTTCGCTTCGGGGTACGCTGGCCGAGTTCCCGTTCTTCTATTCGGCGCGCGTGCGTCAAAAGCTCCTTCCTTCTGTTAGCACGTCTTGCGTGATTCCGTACTTCTCTTGTCAACTGTTGCATGCCGAAGTCCAGAGCCTCTTTTCTGCGCAGCAGCCGATACACCATCATGCTCCTGTCAGTGAGGCCATGCAGAAATCAGTGTCTGATTTGCAGTCACTTCCTGCTGAGCCATGCTCTAATTTTTCTGCATCAAACCTGCTCCATCTTACCTAATTTTCTAGCAACAAACCATCCCTAATTTCATCATTAATAATCATTTGTCATCATTTTAATTGTAATTATTTTTATATTTTACTTTTGTATTTTATTATTTGAATTTTGGCATTCTTTCTATAAATAGGGAGGCCATTTCATTTTTTAGGGTCCCCAATAGTCCCAATTTTCCCCATTTCTTCCCTTTTCTTAGTTCATTTTTGTGGAACCATAAATTACCAGAATATTCTGGAGCTGCCACGTGGCCAACAATTCCCATAATGCCAATATTACCCTTGGTAATATTGATATCGACATGTTACGATCTCCGCATTAATTCAATATATTTACTAGCTAAATATATTAATTAATCAGATCAATGCCGATAATAAATAACTTCCCAGCGAATTATTTATTCATTAATAAATAAGTGATTATACGCGGTACAATCACTTATTTAGTACTTTCTCTTTTAACCAATCAGACGCTCCGGTGACTCTCAAGGCTTCACTATAAATAGAAGACCTCACCTCACTTCTAAAGGTAATCAAAAACTCCTACAAACACTCTGTCAGATTATTCTCTCACAGAAAACTGACTTAAGAATCGGAGCGTTTACGGTTGAACCACCCCCTGGGATTCAACCTTAACCCCGTTTGAGTTTTGTTCTTGTGTGTAGGGATCGAGAATGAATTTCATAGAACCAAACGACTTCTGCATCAACAACTGGTACTTTCATTGAGAGCCGATTTGAGAAATACTCAAAGCGTGCTCTTTAGTTTTTCCTCGAAAAAACTCCATCATCACACTTTCGACACTTACCGTTCTTCAAATGGCCAGAACACGCCGATCCGCGCGAGCCTCTGAGGCTACCACATCAAGTGCTGCGATCGTTGCCGTGAGCGAACCACTGCCTGAGATTCTGGAGGAACCATTTTCATGTCTCCTGCATGGCCCGCGCCACGAATCAATTCACCTACCATTCGGAATGCCGGATTGGACACCTACGTTCAGTTTTGGAACGTTCCCCATGGCCGCTGCTACTGTGAACCCCTCACCTGCGAGGGGGGCAGACGCAACTTTTTTTCAACAAACAGAGGGGCTGCTGGCGGAAGAATCATCTCTATAAGTCCCGAATCACCCCCTGCCAGCTGGGACCTAAGGAGGCACTTGGACGCCCTGCGGAACTCGCAGGCTAACACCCAGGTACCAGGGAGACATGGTTCGTCGCATCTGTTTGAAGCTGCGCGACGTGCGCCCCCACATGCTACTCATCACGAGCTAGCACCTAGGGGGTCACCTCCGCGACTTGGACTGACACAACAGGTCGGCAACTGAGCAACCAAGTTCGGGCCCAATCGGAGCTTTCGTAACAGTTGTTGGGGGACATCGGCACATCCAGAACCTCCGAGAAATACAATGAACCTCGCAAGGCACCAAGGGACGTCCCGAGACGCACCAACAAAAAGCATGTTCGCTGCCAGACAATGTTCCGAGATGCATCGGTGAACTACTTAGGGGAGGAAAGACCCACCCCCAATCCCCCGGGATTAAGGGCTAAGTCATGCTCCCGTCTAACTCTCGTGTGACATAAAGGCTAAATCATCGTCCAACCTCCATGTAAAATTTAAGGTGGAAAAGGGATACCCAGGTCAACGTACCAAAAACCAACTTGAGTTAACCAGAGTTCGCAGCCTTACTGTGGATCGCGTGTGTGATGTCTCTGTCTCTCTCACAACAACCCGTACCGTGCCAACAACCTGGAGGTTATCAAAAAACATAAAAGACTGTGAGTGGACAAAAAATAAAGGATAAGTTTAGAAAATAGTTTATCAGAAAAGACATTTATACCCTCCATTTAAAAACCAATGCATGCATATAAAACCCATTTCATAAAACCATTTCATCTTCAAGCTAATATAACCAGTTATGAAACCAAAAGCCTGAAATCATTTTTTTTTCTCAAATCCCGGTTCTTAGCCCAAAACCATCAATATCTATATCATCCGGGTCATAGCCCAAAACATCTGAAAACCATTATTGAAAACTATCATTATTGAAATCCATCAAGTTATCACAGAAATCCAAACATATTTGAAAATACTTTTGAAACTCGTTTCAAACAATCGAACCTGCTGGATCTATCCGAGTCTTTAAACTCAATATCAATCCGAGTCTTTAAACACAATCCTGGCCTCAATATAATCTGAGTCTTTAAACTCCCGAGTCTTTAAACTCAATCCGGGTCTTTAAACCCAATCTTATATCTGGGCCTGCCCCTGTCACAATCATATCCGGGTCTTTAAACCCAATAACCAGATCTAGCAAATCCAATCCAAAACCATTTTAAAACCATTTCCAAATCCATGTCCAAATCCAAATCCGAAATCACCATTCCGAAGCCAAGTCTACATCTGGAATTATCATTACGAATCCAAATCCAGAAATCCACTTTTCAAGTTCCAAAATCGAATCCCGAATCATTTTTCTGAAATCCGATTCTAAAATTGAAAAATCATGTTTACCGAAACCACTTTTCGAAATCCATTTCTAAACCTTTGAAATCAAATCATATTTCAATTCCCAAAATCATAGTATCGAAACCATTATCAAATCATAGCATATAACCATAATCTCGTAAAACGTACAATTACGTAAATATCTCGAAATACGTGCAAAACAGAAATCATAAAGATCATAATCATTAACATGGAAATCACGTATAGAAAACATATGAAACATTTATGCATGCATCATAAGCTAGAAAGCAAAGTCCACTCACAGACCGTTTAAGTCGCCGCCTTGACACGCGTGCAATTACGCTTTCCCGGCTAATTCACTATCACCGGCTTTCCCGAACCTATCCAAATCCCATAATAAGGTCACTAACTATTTCACAATGCTTCTACTAAAGCCCACTAATTTTCCCAAATTTTTAACTATTTTTAAATTTGTCCTAAAACCTTCAGACATCTTGTAACATATCGAGACGATATCCGATCGACTCGAAATCAGTCCCAAAATGTTCGTTACATCGATAGGATAAAAAGTCGTGTTGACAACTTCCCCAGAAACAGTGCCACGCGCCCTCACACGTCGCCGAAAGGGGCTGTGCTTGGGCTTCACGGGCTCAGCACTGTTCATCTCCTACCTCCGGTTCGACCCGGTTCAAACCCGTCTCTGCAACTTGAACCGAAGTGCCCGATTTTCAGCCATTTTCCACCCATTTTCATTCTAATTTCGTCCAATAGTTTCGTCCATCCCTTTCCTATGAATCTACGTGATCAAAACATGAAATTGGGGTCTGTATGTTACCTTCCAAATCAAGGATCAAAAGCCAGTTTTTTCCTCCTCTCTGTTTTGTGTGATTCCGGCCACCGTTGGCCGTGGTTCTGGTCCTAATTGATTCCTAGGAGCTCCAAGAACCTCATCCAAACACCCAATTTGATTATTAGTCACTAGAACTCATTCTGCCATTTTCGAATACGAACTAACATTTCACGGGAATCTTACCTTACCACCGCCGTCCTGCACTGCCAAGGTTACTATCCTATTCGTCTCAACTTCTATTCCATTTTTCTTTCACAAAAATAGGCAATTGATGAGGATTTGAGGAGATTGGGTCCAAGGCCACACTTCACTCTCTGTTTCCCTCGATCCTAAGGCCACCGTTGTGAACGGCCTCCCACGGCGGCACCACCACCTCTTCCATCGTCTTGTCTCTCACTTTCATTTTCAAAGGTTACAGAAATGTTGAAGATCGAAGGAAGAAGAGGAGAGAATTCCTCATGCTCTGTTTTCTGTTTTAGCCTCAAAACCGTGCAAAATATCTTCCCATTCCCTTAGGGAGAGTTCCACAAGCCTCCAGATAGGGCCAGGTGTCCAACTTTTTGTGGGCATAATTCCCAAGAACAGCCACATGTCCAATTATAACTAGGCACAGCAAAAAAAACCAATTTGCCCTTGCCCTTACAAATTACCATTTTGCCCCTAACATAATTTGACCAAAACCCGAGCCATCCGAAATCCGATGACAGCGTGCCGCTTGTCGTTGTACTCAGGGAAACGAGACCTACCTAACGGTCCTCAAAATGCGTGAAAAATCCATGTTGTATGAAACGTCAACAGTTTACCCCTTTTCAACCAAATTACCAAAATACCCCCGAACTTCCGAACATCATAACCTCGTCCTTAAATGTCGAAATCGGGCGTGCCACCTGTCTATGAACTCGTGACGTCCCGAACTACGTCACAGTCATCAATCCAAGTCCATTTGACCGCCTGAACTAAAAGTCAACATTTTGCCCATTACAAAGGCAAAACAGTCATTTCGCACCGTCTGTCCGAAATTACCCAACTAATCACTGATTAATCACACTAATCCGTTATTAACCACTAAACAAATCCCTATTTCTGGGACGGGTCGTTACAAAGCTGCACCCCCAGAGCAAGAAGCCAAGGACGATAGAGGCCTTCGGCTCGGGAGGTACTCGGAGGATGCCCAGGAGCACTTTCACGCATTGAGTACCCACGCGACATCCAATGGCAGCAAGCAATCTCCCATGTGTCACGCACCCACTCGAATGGATGAATCCGCCATGACTCTAAAAGTACGGATGACCACAGCGAGGAAGACGAGACTTACTCGCCAGTACGCTCGAAAGCCAAGCCCACTGCAACTCGAGGGTGTCGACACCATTTGACCCAGCGTTGGAACCCCCGTCACGAAGGACCATTGTACGCTGATGACGTTCGAAGGATGTTGGATCGACGCCTCTAGGGAGTTAAACGCGACGGAGACTTGGAGGATGACCTTAGTCCCGCATCGTTGGTTGCAGCGATCTCGTCGTAGCCATGGAATTTAAGCAAGGCCTACCATGGGAGAGCCAGCTCTACGGAGATATCGTCATGAGCAACGCCCGAAGTCTCACCAAGATACTACCCCTGGCGGAGCGACATGCATGCTGGGAGGATGAGAAAAACACCACACATGCCGCCAACCACGTCGAGGAAGATGGACATCCCACAAAGGCGTTTGCTCAGCCAAAGGATGATGTCCACCGCAGGAACTCAGTCGAGAATGACAACAAGCGCAAAGGGAACCCGTCATCCAATACGTTTGCGGGTGCAAAGACAAACACACAGTTTTCGGTACCTTTCCTTCAAATATACAATCAGATAAAGGAAAAGTCGTGGTTCGAAAGACCAGCTCCCGTCAAAGGCGACCAAGAGAGGGCCGACAAGAGAAAATGGTATGCCTATCACAATTGTTATGGGCACGACATAAGCTCATGTCAGACTTTCGAAAGATACCTCCGGGATCTTTGGAAGGAAGGACACTGCACCAAGTACGTCAGAAAAAAGGCAACAGAACGTCTTGGAAACAAAGGCCCCTAGGAACCTGCACAAAAGATGATCCGAGTGGACACCATCATTGCCGTGTCCGAGTTGCAGGGAACAAACAGGAAACTGAATCAGTAACCAAGTCATCATCAAAGACACAAATTTTGTGGTTAAAATTCGGCTCAGTGTCTACTTTGCTCACATAACATTTTTCAATAAGATTCAAGATGTTTTGTTTCAAAGTCTAATGAAATTGTCTAGTCGACGACGCTTTTGTTTAGAAAGCACTAGGCCTTCGCCACCCGAAACATTTCAAAGCCTTTGTCATGTGAAACACTCTAAGCGTTTGCCATGCAAAGCACCTAAGCTTTCGTCATGCGAAGCACGCTAAGCACCCGAAACATTTCAAAGCCTTTGTCTAGTCGCGAAGCACTCCAAGCCTTCGCCCCACGAAGCACCTGAGTCTTCGCCATGCGAAGCACTCCAAGCCTTTGCCACGCTAAGCACCCAAGCCTTTGCCACGTGAAGCACTCTAAGCCTTCGCCACGCGAAGCACTCTGAGCCTTCACCCAGCGAAGCACTCCAATCCTTCGCCATACGAAGCACTCGGGCCTTCACCAGGCGAAGCACTCTAAGCCTTCGCCATGTGAAGCACTCCAAGCCTTCACCCCGCGAAGCATTCCAAGCCTTCGTCCTGCGAAGCACTCGACTCTTCGCCATGCGAAGCACTCCAAGCCTTTGCCATGAAAAGCACCCGAGCCTTTGACATGCGAAGCACTCTAAGCATTTACCACGAAAAGCACCCGAGTCTTTGCCACGCGAGGCATTCTAAGCCTACGCCACGCGAAGCACTCCAAGCCTTCGCCACGTGAAGCACTCTAAGTCTTCACCCCGCGAAACACTCTAAGCCTTCGCCATGTGAAGCACCCGAGCCTTCGCCACACGAAGCACTCGAAGCCTTCACCATGCGAAGAACTCAAAGACTTTGCCACACAAAGCACACCAAGTCTTCACTATGCGGATCACGCCACCTTTTCACCACGTGAAGCGCTCAAGGCTAGTCCCAGTGAGGCACATAGAACCATCCAAGAACTAGACTTGTTGGAGTCGGAAATCTACTAAAAAATGCTTCCAACCCCACCAAGAGGGGGAACCACCAAGCCATAACAAACATTGGGCAAACATTTTAACATACGAAGTCCAATTCTGCAATTCAGTGCACGGGGTCGAGATTCATTCAGTCATAAATCACTCAATTTTGATCATCCTGACATGCGGTAGACGTATATAGAAATCTATGGAAGTCAACTTTCCAACGCCATTGATCTCACTCAATTCTGAGCTGTGACAAGTTCCCAGTGAATGTTTTTGTACACGAAGGTCAACTGCACGTACCAGAGCACGCGTACGAGATTCATTCAATCATAGATCACTCAATTTTGATCCGCCTGACATGAGGTCTACCCATTTAGAAAGATATGGAAGTCAGATTTCCAACGCCATTGATCTCACTCAATTCCAAGTTGTGACCCGCGAACGCTTTTGTACACGAAGGTCAACTACACGTACCAGCGCACGAGTACGAGATTCATTCAGTCATAGATCACTCAATTTTGATCATCCTGACATGAGGTCAACGTATTTAGAAAGCTATGAAAGTCAGCTTTCCAACGCCATTGATCTCACTCAATTCCAATTTGTGAAAAGTTCCCCGCGAATGTCTTTGTACACAAAGGTCAACTGCATGAACCAGTGCACGAACACAAGATTCGACCAATCCTACAAGGCTCAATTCGGATCGTCTTGGAACACCCTTGATGGCAGTAGAAAGGTATGGAACTCAGATTTCCAACCCCACCAACGACACTCAATTCGGAGCTAAAACGAAGTCAGAAGATTAAATTTACTACACAAAGGTCAAATCTTCCGAAAATCACAAAACACTCAAAAAAAATGGAAGGCTTCTATTAATGAAAATTAAAGAAGTCGACAATTCACAAGTTGAATGCTCACACATATATTCAACGCTAAGATCAAGCTATGAACCAAGAAGAATCATGAAGCTCATCATCAGGACCAACACGACCTCAGAGTCTCCCCATCAACCTGTGAGCAAGCCTTGGATGCCCTTGATCATCCCATCGTGGACTTCTAGTGACGCGTCGTCCGTGGCCTACTTCAAGAAATGGGGGACACCTCTTTGGCATCGCTTACTTGGCATAATTGGTTTCACAAAATTAACTTCACCGCTGCTTAACTCTGCGACGGCTACAAAATAGCTTGTCTTTCAACTCCAAGACGAAACGAGGGTTTGGTGCTATGTGTCTTCAAACCTCTTGGCTTCAGCGTCTATAAAATGGCATCTCCAAGCTCTCTTCCTTCAATTAGGCGATGATGTGCAACTTCTCGAGCTTTGGAGGGGGCATGATCGATCATCCATCCTTCACCTTGTTACCACTCCATTTTGAGCTCAACAAGGCCTTGAAGATCGAGTCTCTAGAAGGCCATCTGTTATCCAAAGAAACTCTTTGGAAGGCTTCAGTTACTTCATGGCACCACATGCACTTCACCTCGCGGTATGGGAGCCTTGCTTTGATGATGGAGTACGCATCACCTTGTGACATGCCTCACTTCAAGTCATGGAGCTTCGCGCCTCCCCCGTTGAACGTTTCGATGTTGGCTTCACCTGCACTTGAAGATGACGAGTTCGTCCATGTGCCGAGCTCTTCTACCCACCAAGCACCAAGAGCATAGCCTTTGGAAAGAGAGCCTCGTTCCATCTAGTGCATCACCTCCTGCTCTAACCTTGCCTTGGCTTGAGTTGTGGCATGCCAAACCATGGATGTAGAATACCACGTATCGCACTCGCAGTATGCCTCGTTTTGTAGTTGCACTATACCTCTCCTCGCAGCAGTAGCGCACCCGCCTTGCACTCCGCTGCACCTTGCTCCGCACTCTGCTACACCTCGCGCCTTGCACTCTACTACATCTCGCACCGTACTATGCTGTACCTCGAGCTGCACACTGATGCACCTCATCTTGCACTCCGCTACACCTCGTACCGCACTTTGCTGCACCTCGAGCCGCACACTGCTGCACCTTGTCTTGCACTCTGTTGCACCTCGCGCCTTGCACTTTGCTACACCTCGCATCGCACTCTGCTGCATCTCGTCTTGCACTCTGCTACATCTCATGCCTTGCACTCTGCTGCACCTCGTACCGCACTCTGCCAAAAGTATGCCTTCATGCATCTTGAAATGATCGCCTCAGAGATTAGAACGCATCACCGCTTGAATCATTGCAATCGGATATCTACAGCTTCCGAAATCTGCAAAAGAATCAAAGATGAACAAAAGAAAAACAAATAACATATATATATATATATATATGTTGATTTAATTATATATATATTATATTTCTATTTGGACAAAGTTTCCTTGTTGTTTCGTAACAGCTAAAAGGAATATATATATATATATATATTATAAAGTTACTGTTGGAGCAGGAAAAAGCTGTTGTTAAAAAAAAATGGCGGAACATTGGGAAGCCAATGCTGCCAAGGAACAGCAAAAAAAAAACGGAAAATGCAGGCCTTGTCTCCTCTTGGCCACAGTAGAGCTCCTGTCGTGTGGGACCCCGTGTCCCCCGCTTCTTCCTCAGCCAACCTGCCCATCAAGCTGTGCAGCAGCCTTCCACACACTCCAATTCCAACGGGTCAAATAATCCATCCACCATCCATTCATGCTCGCGCACCATCTCCAATATTTGATGTCAATTCAACTGAAAAAATCAACGGAGACAACATAAAAGAGAAGGAGAAAAAATTAATTACCTCCCCAACAGAGCCACAAGTTTCTCCAACTACCAAACTCACTCAAGATGGCTTGCCTTCCTTAGTGTTCAGACCTAGCTAGGGTTTAATTTTTTCTTTATAAAAATAAGGGCTATATGCTCTCATTTAAATAGAAAAATAAGTAAACCCTGGCTATTAATTGGGCTCGCAAAGTCAACTCAAAGCAGAATTACAAACCCAAAGAATTCCTTTTGGGACAAGATCAAGGTTAATCTTCAACTACATCCGGAAAAGAGGAGTACTACTCCCACAAAAATATATTAAGACGTAGTTTACTGCAACCACAAGTAAATTACATCTCTTAGGATTCCTCGAATTCCTAAGCGATGTGGGGGTATTTGTGGAACCATAAATTACCGGAATATTCTGGAGCTACCACGTGGCCAACAATTCCCATAATGCCAATATTACCCTTGGTAATATTGATATCGACATGTTACGATCTCCGCATTAATTTAATATATTTACCAGCTAAATATATTAATTAATCAGATCAATGGCGATAATAAATAACTTCCCAGCGAATAAATAAGTTATTATACTTTGTACAATCACTTATTTAGTACTTTCTCCTTCAACCAATCAGACGCTCCGGTGACTCTCAAGGCTTCACTATAAATAGAAGACCTCACCTCACTTCTAAAAGTAATCAAAAACTTCTGCAAACACTGTGTCAGATTATTCTCTCACAGAAAACTGACTTAAGCATCAGAGCGTTTACGATTGAACCACCCCCCCGGGATTCAACCTTAACCCTATTTGATTTTTGTTCTTGTGTGTAGGGATCAAGAAGGAATTTCACAGAACCAGACGATTTCTGTATCAAAAATTTTATTTCATTGTTTAATTCTTTTTTTCTCACTCTTTTGAGAGACATTTTTTGGGGATCATTTGTAACTTCTTTTAATTAATTATCTTAGTTTCATTTTCTTTATTTTGTTCTTAGCTTCATTTTCTTTATTTTGCTCTTAGATTTTCTTAAACTTCTCTTTATATACATTTTTATGCTTTCCTTAAGAAAAACCTAAGGCTAGGTAATTCTATGACAATTCAAGAGTTTTTAAGAACAAATTTCTCGTATTTCTTCTTCCATCTTCACAAGTTTCCTGCTGATGTTCGGTGATTCTTGTGAAAATCATCTTGTTCTACTTAAATTCTTGTTATTGTTTTAGTTTTACTTATAATTCCATATATGTGTTGGTATTTTCTTTCTAACATTTGTAAGTATGAATACAATAGGCGAAGTCTCTTTTGTTAACTTTCACCTACGGTGATTGTTAACACTTGAGTTATCTTAATTCCTCTGGAGTAAGAATTTTTCGAGGGTGATGTCTAGGACAAGAGACGGTACTCAAAACGGGTTTTGGTCTAAGAAAGGGACATCAATGGAGTTTACGCCTCGGGATGTCTTGAAATTAGCCCTACCCCTTATGTCTATTCTTTCTAATCTGGTCACCTTTGAACTTTCCCGAACAGTTGAATTAATCTAAGATATTTACTTGGGCCGCACGGACGTATAATTCTCTATCTAAACTTTGAAGTTATGTGAACCATATATATCTTTGACTTCCCCTGACATGTAAATATTGTTTATATCTTTTTACATTTGTTTATATCTTAACTTACATTACTTGTCATGCCAACTTTAACTTGTTTCTTTTATTCTAATTTTCATTGCATCTTTAATTTAAACTTGCATTTCTAACTTGTATCTTTAACTTGCATTTTTAACTTAACTTGCATCTTTAGTTTAACTACTTTGCAATTTTAATCTAACTTGCATCTTTAACTCAAATTGCATCCCTAACTAAAATTTGCGTATTTAACTTGCATTCTTGATAAACGTGCATTTCTAACTAAATAACTTGCACTTTGGTCTAGTCTGGATAGACGTTAAACTTCAAGTGCTTGTTGGGAGGCAACCCAATGTGTTTCCGAGATGTGAAGGAGTCATTAACGCAGATTTGCTATCTTTCAACCCTTCACTCTTTTTTATTTTGTTTATTCATTGTTTTCTTGCATTATTTTCGTAAATCCTCTTCCTTACTTCAATTCTATGTTCAATTACTTCTTATTTTCCTACATTGAGGACAATGTAGAATTTAAGTGTGGGGGAATGGTTTACAATTTTAATTGTCCAATAAAATTGTTTTATAAAATTTCAAAAAAAAATTTGTTTATTGCTTTCTTGAGTGTTTTTTGTTTAAACTTAGTGTTTTTACGAGTATTAAGTTACCCTTTAACTTGTCAATGATATAAATGAAGGGAAATGAATATGTTATGGCTATAATGATGATCACTACAACTTGAATTCGTTTGTTAATACTTTGTGATTAAGTGTTATAACTTGAAGATAATGCATGTAAATTGATATATAAACGAGTATGTTAAGATAAGTATGAATCATTTGAACCTTATGTGAGATTTAGAACTTTATATACATCTTTGATGAGTGATTCATAAGTTCTTGATTTAAATTGATATACATATGCATCATAACTGCTTGTCATAACTTTTAATGAACTCTAGAGTACTAGAACATATTCTATGTGATTTTCAAAACTTTTAAGTCAATAAACTCTCTGATTTTGGATATGATTAAGGCATTAGGGTTAACACCATAAATTCAAACATCCATGTTCCCCATTTTGTAGGCATAAGTTGCGATCCCCTTAGTTTTAATCTTTTTGAGCCCACATTAAGCCTTTCTTTTATTACCATGATTATCTAAACACTTGAGCTTAGTATAGACACCTTTTACCCTTGTTCCAAGGACTCGGTTGAAGACATGAAGATGATATGAAGATAAAAATGATGATGTTTTGAAGCCTTTTATGTGTATTATTATGGATTTACTTACACAAATTTTGTTCTATTATTGACACATGTTATTACCTTGATATATGAAAAAGAAAAAAAAAGAATTAAAAAAAATGTTTTGAGTCTCTATCAAGGTAATAAGGTTTGATTATGTAATGTTTGAGTTAAGTTCTTTACATTTGTAAATCCTACACAAAGAATGAATTCAAGGACCAACATGATGAAATTAGGCCTATGTTCGAAGGGATGGATTACTGACGTCATTGCACTAAGGATGGAAAACTATGGTATGTTTTGGGAGTCTATTGAGTCTTGGAACGAATTTGAGCATCACTTATCCTATATTTTCCTTGCCTATAAACTTAGGCTCATTACAACCTTCATAAAGAATTTATGATCCTTAAGATGGTAAATTTTGATTAGTGGAGTTAATCACTTGAGTAAGCTTATGATTTTGGTTTATTTGTGCAAGTATGTTTTATTTTTATCATGAGGCGTTTGTTTGAGATTTTGAAAAAGTACTTTATTTCTATTATGTGAGCAGTTTTCTCACATACTTTGAGTGCAAACATAAACCCTTACAAATTGAGTGAATTATGAGTGCATATCCTTGTGAGTTGATTCATACTTGTCTTATGCATGTTGAGATCCATTTCACCATATTTACTCATTATCTTACTTGTTGAAACATTTTGTTACAATATATTAACTCTTGAATTCCATATGCTTAAATGCTTTAAGTGAAAATCTTTGATGTCATGATCATAATAATGAAATATTGAGACTAGTGGTTAAGGGTTTACTTATTTTGAATTCGTAGTTTAATTTTAGTATTTTCTAGGGACTAACAAAGTTTAAGTGTGGGGGTATTTGATAGGTCCTCAAATAAGCATTATTTTATATTATTTTATACCCTTTATACTTGACTTTAAATATTAAAATAATAAACAATTGGAGAAAATAATATAATTTGTGAGATTTTTGTAGAATTAAATAAACCTTGGAATTTGGAGCGTTTTGGCGAAAGAATCGTCCCGATTAGAATTATAACAAATAAAATATGGAAAAAATAAGGATGACCACCGAAAATTTCAAGGAAATTCGGTGGGAGCCTACTGAACCAATACTTAAATCAGCCCAGAAATCCAAAATCATGCAGCCCAATCCAAAATCAAGAAACCCAGCCCATCTCCCAAGATCCAAGCACAGCGAAGCCTAAAACGAGCGACCCAAATCGCGCTTGCCCAGCCCTCAACTCAAGTTTCACTTCGGGGTATGCTGGTCGAGTTCCTGTTCTTCTGTTTGGTGCACGTGCGTCGAAAGCTCCTTCCTTCTGTCAACGTGTCTTACGCGATTCCGTACTTCTCCTGTCAGCTGTTGCATGCCAAAGTCCAGAGCCCCTTTTCAGCGCAGCAGCCGCGGCACCATCATGCTCCTGTCAGTGAAGCCATGCCAAAATCAGTGTCTGATTTTCTGACACTTCCTACCGAGCCATGCTCTGATTTTTCTGCATCAAACCTACCCCCTCTTACCTGATTTTCCAGCAACAAACCATCCCTAATTTCATCATTAATAATCATTTGTCATCATTTTAATTGTAATTATTTTTATAATTTATTTTTGTATTTTATTATTTGAATTTGGGCTCTCCCTCTATAAATAGGGAGACCATTTCATTTGTTTAGGGTCCCCAATTGTCCCCATTTTCCCCATTTCTTCCCTTTTCTTAGTTCATTTTATTTCTTTGTTTAATTCTTTTTTTTCTCTCTCTTTCGAGAGATATTTTTAGGGATCATTTGTAACTTATTTTAATTAATTATCTTAGTTTCATTTTCTTCATTTTGTTCTTAGCTTCATTTTCTTTATTTTGTTCTTAGATTTTCTTAAACTTCTCTTTATATACATTTTTATGATTTCCTTAAGAAAAGCCTAAGGCTAGGTAATTCTATGGCAATTCAAGAGTTTTTATGACCGAATTTCTTGTATTTCTTCTTCCATCTTCACAAATTTCCTGCCGGTGTTCGGTGATTCTTGTGAAAACAATATTTTTCTACTTAAATTCTTGTTATTGTTTTAATTTTACTTATAATTTCATATATGTGTTGGTATTTTCTTTCTAATATTTGTAAGTATGAATACAATCTCCATGTGTTTTACTTTCTGAATTTATTTTACTTCATATGTTTTAGTGTTTAAACTTCAATTTGAAGCTAAATGTTGACCCGTTGTTCGGGGCATTTAGAATAGGGTAGAAGAGATTTAATGTTTGACCGTTGTTCGGCGCATTAAATCACAAACTTAAGGTAGATCATATTGTAAGTAATAATCCGTTAATCGGTGCATTTATAATATGAAAAATGTATGCATGTAATGGAGATGATGAATGTAGGATTTCGTAATTGATTCAATATAAGCATGATGTTAGAGTGTTGGTAAAAATTGTATTTAAAGAAAGTTTATTTTACGAGTAGTTTTAAATAATGTAATTGTTAATTTGAATTTAATTCTTAGTTTGGTTAACATTTAGTTAGCCCTCATAATTTGGCCCAGAAGCCCACGGGCTTATGGGTACCAGGTAGGCCCGATGACAAAAAGCCCGACCCGGCCCGCATGTTGACGGGATGGACTTGGGCTTAGGGTATTCAAGCCTGCTAGGCCCGAGCCCAATAAAGCCAGGTAAGCCCAACCCGACCCTCCCAGGTAAACCCGACCCATAAGTCCGAAAATATAAAATAATTATAAATTAAGAATTGATACCCAGTCCAATCTTGTTACTACTATCATAGCCAAAATTCAAAACTCCAACCAAATCTCAACCTAGTGTCATTTAAAAGCCCAATGCCCAAACCAAACCCTAACCCTAAATTCAAAAAAACTCACTAGGTCTCTGACTCTCTTAGCGATCTCCTTATCCTATCTCGACTTTATGGTCGAAAAGTTAAGTCAATTCTCCAAATCCAATAGTACCCCTCCTTAGCTTATTTCAATATTCGGTAATAATATTTAAGCTCAACTCACTTTTTTTTAATAATTAGGTAGGTACAAATGAGCTTAGTAGGCTCGACCCAAGTGGGCTTAGTAGGCTCGACCCGCAAAACTCGATAAAAGTCTGGCCCAAACCCGGCCCGACAAAGGGCATGAGCTTTCATATTTTTGATCAAGCCCGCCCGACCCGGCCCGGTATTTTTTAAATTATGAAATAGGCCCGACCCAGCCCGGCCCAATGACGAGGCCAACATTTAGTTTAGATTACAATCTTTCAAAACCCCCAATTTCATTCTTTTATTCTTTATTCTTTATTCTTTATTCTTTAATTTTTTAATTTTTTAATTTTTTAATTCATTTAATTTTTTAATTTTTTAATTCTTTTATTCATTAATTCATTTATTCTTTGATTCATTTATTCTTTATTTTTTATTCATTAATTCATTCATTATTTTATTCTTTGATTATTCATTATTCTTTCTCACTAACACATTATTAATGTTCCCTAATTTCTTCGGTTAAAAACGATCCCTATTTACCAATACTATATCTACACAAAAAGGGTTTAAATTGCATAATACTCAAATTACGTATTTAATTTAATGCGTAGTTTGGGCTTTATCACTGACGTTAGCAAAAGTTAACGCTCCGGCTGACATCAGCCTGACAGGTCTAACACATGTCAGGTCTGATAGTGCCACGTGTCAGCACCCGATTAGTCCCCATGTCTAACACCTGTCAATACGGACTGGACCTGACAGCTACCACGTGGTAGCTCTTGATTGGCCACGTGGCCTGACACCTCTGACAGATGATGACATCACCTACTGACGTCGTCATCGTTAACCTCTCGATGGGTTAACCCGGACCATTACAATCAGGTCAACCAGACCCGCAACCTGACCCAACTGGTTTTCACTCCTCCGACCACCATTTCATGCCATTTTTCTTCCCCTAGACTCGTCTACCACCCAGAAATCGATCCATGGACTCAAAACTAGCTAACAAGGTCTAGAAATTACCGTCCCAAGCATGAATAGTGATGACCACCTGCAACCGTCCTTCCCCGTCGATTCCGGCCACCTCAATACTTGGTTTTGGTCCCTACAGCCTGACACAGTCCAAAGAAACAGGTTTTGGTCATTAGAAACCCCTAAAAATTCCTAGAACTTGAATTCAAATTTTTGAAATCCAAAGCTTACCGTTTCGGGTTTCCAGCCACCGTCCACGGTTGCCGTCGCCGTAGCCACCATTCTAATTACCTGGTCCCTCTCTCTCACTTCCCTTCACAGTCCAGAAGCAATGGTTGAGGTTTGAGGAAGATGGGTGTAGGTTTGGGGTGGGTTTCTTAGGGTTTTCGAGTAAAATGAGAGAACAAGGAAGATGAATGAACAAATATCCCAAAAATTGGGGTTTGGGCCAATCAGATGGGTAACACTTGTCACTCATCAAGTGGTCCCCCCCCCCCAGATTTCAGCCCAATCCGAAAAGGCCAAGTGTACACTTTTCTCGTAAAACATAAATAGTGCCAATTTTCTTCCGTGACCCGTAACATTCTCGTACGAAGTTCGATTTTGATGTGCCGCCTGTCTAGGGACTCGTAACATCCTGATCTACATAATGTCATTGATCCTCGTGAATTTGACCGCTCAGGTCAAAACTCAACTTTTTGCCCATTCTTAGGGACAAAATCGTCATTGTACACCGACCATAAGAAATTCACGACTAATTCCCGATTAATCACGATAATCCTTAATTAATCTCGTGAACTCGGAACGTGTTGTTACATGTCTTGTTCAAAATGAAATTAGAAAAACTGTTAATGGCATCAGTCAAAGAATCCCAAGTAATGACTTTAGCAAGCATCCAAGCAGCAAGGGCTAAGAAAGGGCCTATCAGTATTACCGCTCGCTCAAAACACGAGCTGTAAGCCAATCAGAAGCCTCTGAGACGTCTGGGGCTATCAAAGTCATACACCAGGGTCACTAAAAATCTAGATAAGTCCATAACATAAACCCTCACAAACCTCGAAATTGAAAACGTGCCACGAACATGCTTCCTGAGGAGAAAAACCTTTAAAACACCAACCAAACGATCTCCGATCGACCTGAAACCACCACCACTGGATTCAAGACGTCGAAAGCTTTCAAACAAAATCAATTTGACCTCGAAATTTGTGCCCATACGCTAACACGAATCGGTCAAAGTTTGGTCAACACTGACATTAGCTGTTGTTGCCACCTGCTGACGTCATCCTGCCATGTCAACCTTGACAGCTCCTAACACAACGCCACGTGGCACAACCCACACTTGGCCACATGCCCTGACAGCAAGGACATAGATTTCCACATCATCATCTCCTACCTCTCGCGGGTTGACCCACGACTCTACAACAGGGTCACTCAACCCGAATCGTGACCCAACTCGTTCTCCGTCAAAACTCAACCAAACTTCGCCATTATTTCTCTAATCTACTCTTCATTTCGCCAGAAATCAATCTATGACCTTAAAATTAAGAAACCATACCTGAAATGACAGGATCCATCGCAAATCCCCCGGGATTAACGTGGGACGTGCCTGCTCCCGTCTGACATGAACCAGGGATAATTCTGTCCTTAGCCCAACCGGGACTACCAGAGAGCGCCAGGATCCGGAGGAGGAGTGTGATGTCTCGGTCTCTGCTATAGCCCGTCGTATCCGCAATCAACCGGAAAGGCATTCAAAAACATCAAAAGCCGTGAGTGGACAAAATAAATATTTTAATAAAAACATTTCACAAAAGATATTTATACCCTTCACTAAAAACATGCATCCATTCAAAAGCCGTTTATCAAAACATTCACAAACCATTTGAGCCTTGGCCCGAAACGTGAATCAAACCATATGGGAACTCCGCCCAAAACCAGTTTCCGTAGGGACTCAGCCCAAAACCATTCTCAGTGAAATACTAAAACATATAATACGGGGTCTCCGCCCCAAACCACTTTCCATAACATAAAACACGGGGTCTCCGCCCTCAAATCACTTTCTGTAAAACTTCATACGTATACGCATACGTATAACCTATCCTCGGTACTTCCGAGAAGATGCCAACTCGGGGCACACAGCCCTTAGGGAACCCATCCCCGATATATGTCACGATTCATTTCTATATAAATGTGCACACTACTCAGGATCTCACTCTGAGTCTACCCCCAGGAATTCTCCATCTGGGAGGCTTTGTCTTCGGATCTAGTCCGAGCATCTCTCCAGAATCTGGTCCGGGACCACATCATAAACCCTACTCCTAGAATGGGCTCCTTATGGGGATACTCATTCCGAGTAGTGGATCGTGACTCTCCAGGTCGACGTATGGAGGAGTCTAAATAACTCAAGTCGGAGGGTTTATACATTTTCAAAGATACTTTCTTTCTCAACTGGATCTTAAACCCGAATCTCAACAGGATTCCTCGAATTCGATTCAAATCCATTTTCACAGGCCTCGGCCTAAATCCACAGTTCAACAGGGTCTCATGCCCAAATTCTCATTTCATAAACTGAACTGGGACTCAAGCCCGATTTCACGATCAAGAGGGCCTCAAGCCCGATACCATAATAACGGGGTCTCGAGCCCGATTTCCCAACTAACGGGGCCTCTAGCCCAATACCATAAATCAATGGGGCTTCGAGCCTGATTTCACAATTAACGGGGCCTTAAGCTTGATACCACAGTCAAAGGGGCCTCAAGCCCGATATTACAACCAACTGCGCCTCAAGCCCGAATTTGTAATCCAACAGGGCCCTCGGCCCGATCGTATAACTCAAATAGGCCTCCAGCCCAATTTCTCATCAAAGCATATGGACTCTAAGTCCGAGGGTTTCTAATTAAATGGGTCTCATGCCCGATTTCATATTTCCAAATCCGTAACCCATTCATTAAACCCTCCCAGAAAACATAGCGCGTATAAGAATCGTATAAAATCTGAAATCTCGAAATACGTGCAAATACGTAAATACTAGCTACCACAAACAAACACACTCATGGCATCATAAAACATGTATTTAAAAGCATATAAAAAATTTATGCATGCATCAATTTCGAAAGAAAGGTCCACTCACAGACCGTCCAAAACCGCGCCTCGATACGCGCGCATTAAGCCTCTCCCGTTCCAATTGTCACCTCCGGGGTTCCCAAATCTATCCAAATTAATTTATAGGGTTACTAACTACTTAAATAACCCCTCACTAAAGCCCCGAAATTTTTAACTATTTTTAACATCGATCCTAAACTTTCGGAGGTCCCAAACTATATAAAAAGGGTGTCCGATTGACTTGAAACCAGTCCCCAAATGTTCGTTACACGTGCCGTCCAAAGGGACTGCGCGTGTGGCCCACGCGCCCTGCACACTGTTCATCTCCTACCTTCGATAGATCGGATCCGACCGGTCCGCCTGGTTTCCAGTCCAATCTGACCAGCAGAACCGGTTCACCACCCTATCTCTCTCAAATCCAGTCTGTTTGCTTCCATTTTGATTTTATTCTTCCTATTTCATCAATTCCTATCTATTCATATAAAGAGAACTAACAAAAACTCCCTAAAACCCAACCCATACAAAATCTCTTTCACAACCCATTTTTCGCGATCAACTCCTTGGTCGTCCGGCCGTCTTCCACCATCCAAACCAAGACTTAGACCTCCCTAACAACCCATTAACCACTATCCAAACACTAGACACAGCCCCACACATCCAAAACTTGAAATTGAAAATTAAAAATGGAAAGGGAGGCTATCGGGCTACCTGTTTCCTTGGGCTATCGCCGCCATCCACAACGGCCCTGTCATCATCCAGCCACCAGCAGCCTCTATCTGTCTCTCTCTCTCAGCCAGCAGCAAGGATTGAAATGGTCGATGGATAGGTTTGGGTGAGATCAGGTTTGGTTTTGGACGAACAAAGGAATGGGGTGATATGCATGAATCAATTTGGGTGGGCAATGGATGGATGACAAGTGACATTCATCCATTAGGCCTGCCCAAAATATCTAGGCCCACTTAATGCCAAAAAGGCATCCGTCTCGTAAAACGTGCAATAGTTTCCTCAAACTTCCGTGAATCGTAATTTCTCTGTTGAACGTCCTATTTCGACGTGCTGCCTGCCTACAGATTCGTATCGACTCGATCTATGTAACGGTCCTCAGCCCTCGCCCATCGGACCTCCTGAGTCAAAAGTCAACTTTTTGCCCCCGTTTAGGGGCAAAATCATAATTTCGCCCCGAACGTCCGTTAATCCTCGTTTAATTCCCGATTAGCCTTGCTAATCCGTCATTAAGTCTGAATTAATCTCGATAATTTGGGACGGGTCGTTACATGAAACCTCATGGACAATCTTGAACCTTCACGGCCGTCCTTTGAGCTTCCTCTTTGGGTGATTCTAGCGTCCAAACTTTTCCATTTTTAACCCTACAAGCTGGTATGAGCTCGAAGAACATGATGGGGGACTTCAGTGCACGGTTCTAAAGCCTAAAAACCAAAACCCAAAATCCAACATTTAAAGGTTCATGGGTTTACCTGATTTCTTGGGTTTTCAGGCAGCCTGCACAGCTCCTCCATCCTCCACTGTCTCTAAGATTCTCTCAACCTCACTCAAACCCTCACGACCTGAGCACTGGATGAAGATGAACGGAGAGAAAATAGGTTAGGTGGTTCGCGTGTGTGTGTTTGAAAATGAGAGAAGGAAGTTAATTTTTTCTTTCTTCTATTGAGAATATTAAATTACGTAGTTCCGTATTAGTAATAATTTTTTCTCTAACGTGCAAGTAAAATCAAAGGCCAACAAGGTGAACTAGGTAGAGAAGAAATTTAAGCACCACGGGGGATCCCACCCCTTATTGGCTCCGCATGAGGGTCGTCGTGCGGCTGGGTCGCTGTTCCCGGAAGTTGAAGCCTAGTGGGAGGTTTATGTTGGGCAAGGCAATGAGGCAGCTGAAGTTATTCATGTAAGTTCAATGTTTGCGGTTATTAAATATTTTATTATTTTTAATTAAGTAATTTTATAATTATTACTTTATTCCATTTTGTAGGCGGCCATGGTGGAGGACGTGCAACAGGCTCAAGAACAGTTAACCCTGCAACAACTTGATGTCCCACTGCAAGACCAGCTACCTAATCCCAGGACGTCAATTGGCATCCTGGAGGGTCACCTTGGTCGGAGACTCGGGAAAGTTGTCTGGGGTGTCGAAGGAGGGCACTTTTGAGATATTTTGAGCCAATCCTCAAGTTTTTCCCGGGGAGTCAATCCTGAGGAGGTCTCTCAGATTCGAGGCAACTTGGAGAACCTCCACGTGGAGAATAACGAGTTTAAGGTCGGTTATGCGTGTTAGGTCATATTTTATGCTTGTTTTATCCATGATTTAATACCCTTTTACTTATGTTTTGTTAATATTTAGTTCTATGAAATTAGATAAAATAATATATTTTTTGAGAAATGTGTAGATCAACTAGAGCTTGGAATTATGAGAATTTGGGCGAAAGAATCACCTTTATCAGAGTTGAAACGAAGAAATTATGAAGGAAAGAAAATTGCACAGAAATTCGGTAGCAATCCACCAAAACAAGCATCTGGAGTCCTTGCCCGTCTACTATAGCTTGGACACCTATTCGGTACACACCGGAAGAAACCCTCTTGATCCCCGGCGCTCGTTTCCTGAAGCCCTTAACCTCGATTTGGTGCGCTGTCACCGAAGCCGCTATCACAGCAGCTGCGCGTTGACCGCGCCCTTTGACCCTCCTATTTCGGTGGTTGACGACCGAAAATGCCCCTTGAGCTTTTATCCAAGATTTTCCTCCTTTTTTAGGATAATTCCAACTTCCTTTCTCATTTATTCTCCATATTGTATAAGGATTTTAGTCCTACTTCCTTTTATATTGTTATTTTCAGTTCCTTCACTTGTAGGAAAGGTTTTTAATTAGATTTCTTACTTGTTTAGGAAGCATTTTTCTTATAGAATTTAATTTTAAACTTCTGTTTGTATGAGGATTAATAACTCTCTTATAAATAGAGGAACCAGGGTTTATGTAAAGGAGAGTTTTTTTGGAGTTTGAGTTTTCGAAGAGGATTATTCATAAATAATAAGAGCAAAATACTTTTGTCTTTTATTTAATAATTTCTTTTATTTTGTAGTTTCTTTTTAGGTTAGGGCTTCTTGAATGTAACAACCCGAACTTTCGTTAATTTGTAATCCTGGAAATTTAGTTGTGAATTGACTATTTTGCCCTTGTAAAGGGAAAATTTTTGACTTTTGACCCGTGACACTTTTTGGACTTTGACCAAGATCCGTTACATCGATCGGGACATCACGAGTGCATAGACAGGCAGTACGTTGAAATCGAACGCCAAACAGAAAGGTTATGGTTCACGAAAGGAATCAATAACTATTCATGTTTTACGAGGGATTGTACAAATGGCAGATTTGGATTGGTCCAAACTATATGAGTGGACCAATGGATGAGTGACAAGTCCCATTGGCCTATTTACCCATGGTTTTGGACCTGATATTTGTGCATTTCATTCCATTTGTTTGTGTTTACCCGAAAACCCAATGAAACCCAAGCAAAACACACAAACTTACTTCTTTCATTCTTTATTCTTTGCTTCTGGTGTGTGAAGGAAAGTGAGAGAGGGGACTGAGACGAGTAAAACGGTGGCAACAGTGTGGACAACCGTGGATGGTGGCCGGAAAACCGAGAAGGTGAGTTTTTAAGGTTCAAAAATTCAAAATCGAGTTTTGGTGTTTGTTGGGTGTTTCTGAGGTTTAAACATGATTTCCAGGTACTATACGAACTCGTAGGGATCTATTTCGAGGATTGAGGTGGCCGAAATCGACTTGGGGAAGGTCTGGAACTTCAACTGAAAATCAAAAGATTGGGCGGTAATTTCTAGACCATTTCTTGTGTTTTTTAGGTCATACGCTTGTTTCTGGGTTCAATACGAGTCTATAGAAACAAAAATGGTCGAATTTGGTTGAGTTTTGAACGAGTTCGAACCGGATCGAGTCGCGGGTTGAGTCGACCTGTTGTAGAGAACTGGGTCGACCCGTTGCAGAGAACTAGGTCGAACCGACTGGAGGTAGATGATGATGATGTCATCGGGTGACATCATCATCTGTCAGGGTTGTCAAGCCACGTGACCAATGGGGTGCTACCACGTGGCAATTTCCAGGTCCAATCAGCACTGACATGCCAGACACGTGGACCAATCAGGTGGTGCCACGTGGTAGGGTATCAGAGGTGTCAGATGACACATGATAGGACATGTGGACCAATCTGAGTGTGACACATGGCAAGTGTCAGACTTGACAGTTGTCAAACTTAACAGGTGTCAAACCTGTCAGCATGACGTCAGCTGTTGACTTTGACCGTTGACCGTGACGTCAACATTGACTTTTATTGATGTCATTGTTAACTTTTGACCAAGAAGTTTGACTGACACGTTGGGGCGCGTGGGCACATTTTTTGAGGTTAAATCAGTTTTTTCGAAATGTTTCAACGTTTTGAATTCAGTGGTGGTGGTTTCAGATCGATCAGAGTTCGTTTGATAGGAGGTTTTTAGCATAGGGAAGCGTGTTTGGACGTGTTCCCAGTATCATAATATCTGGGGCTTTAGGGTTTGAACTTGTAGAGTCCGTTAGTGACCTTTGGATGTGTTTTAGATAGGCCCAGAGACTGTGGTTTAGCTTCGGTGCAGTTACAGCGCAGCGAGGATTAGGTTCTAGTGAACATTTTTGTCATAAAATGAATGCATGCATAACTATTTTAACTTATTTATTATATGGTTTGTGTTGAAATACTTTGATAACATTCATTGAGGATCTTGTGGATTTTAAATGTCGTTTACACACTATTTTACGTTTTACGATGATTTGGGCTTGAGACCCGTCTCGATAGTGTGTTGACTAGTTATGGAGTAAAATAAGGATTTGAAAGAAATATTGGATTTTAAATGATTTTGAACTATGATCTGTGTTATCAGTTGGGTAACTTTGATTTGTGAAATGTTTTATGGACACAGATTTCGGTGGATTTTGAGGAATAGTTTAAACAGGATTTTCACCAGTTTTGACTACTACATTGTACATACCATCCTTATGAGTGGATTGTCTCCTCCGAACGTCTCGTAATATCCTGGAGTAGTCACGGTACACTACCTGAGAGGGGCCGCTCTGAGGAGAGGCTCAAGATTAGGTGTCAGGACCCACCCCGGTTCCGCCGCGAAAACCGAGGTAAATCCTGCTCCCGTCTGACACCCCGACACGTAACCAAAGTAAAACACCCAACAAGCACAGTCAGACGCAGAAGAAACTATAAGCATCCCGAAGTTAAACATTTACAGAGCATAGTACATACAAAAGAAAGAAAACCGAAAACTATATACACGTACACGGAAAAGTTTAAAACACTTCGGAATCCATTTCGCGACTGCTATGCCTCAGACACTGCCTCGACGCCGAAACCCCACTCTAGCTCCACGACCTGGAGGGCAATTTAAAACAGAAGGTGTGAGTAGACCAAAATAAAATAAAAGTTTCTAAAACCATTTATAAGGAAACCGGGTTTAGCCCTTCGTTTTGAAACCACATGCATAACCCCGTTATTAAAACAGTTATAAATCAATCACCATAAAACATCATAAGAAACAGAAACACTATAAAACAGTTATAGAAATCATAGCAGAAACATCATAAAGCCGTATCATAAACCGTGAATATCAAACCATCATTTTTCGATCAAACCTGCTGGACCTATCCGAGTCTTTAAACTCCCGAGTCTTTAAACTCAATCCAGGCCACAATAATCCGAGTCTTTAAACTCAATCCAGGCCCGTCACCCGTCAAATCAATATCCGGGTCTTTAAACCCAATAACCAGATCCAGCAAATCCAATCAAAACCATTTGAAAACCATTTCTAAATCTGTATCCAAACTCGAATCCGAAACCACCGGTCCGATGCCCTTCCGGCTCCCCGAACCGTCATTCCGAATCCAAATCCAGAATTCCACGTTCAACTTAAAACCAAATTCCGCTTTCCGAAATCCGATTTTAAAACCGAAAACCCTTGATCATCGAAATCATGTTCCAAAATCCATTTTATCCCCAAAACCATGGCATTAACTTCAGAAATCGACATTTCTCGTAAAATGTGCCAAATACGTAAGTTCCTCGGAAAACGTGCAATTAAGTAAAACAGTTATAGCATATTCAAATGACCATGAAATCACATATAAAACCATAAAACAAGTAATTAAAAGCAGTTATGCATGGTCGAGTTTAGAGAAGGGGTCCACTCACAGTACCGAGCCCTCAATCGCGTCCTGAACGTCTCGTACGTTCCTCAGCTTCCTCGGGAACTCCCGATCCTGTCAACAACCACCAAAGTACGTCACTAACACGTCTACGAAGGTCCACCTAATTTCTCTCAAAAATCCCCGGGTCCTAAACGTAACAAATCGGAACCTTAAGCCTTCACCCTCCCAGAACTATCCTCAAACAACGTCCGATTAACCCGAAACCAACTCCAACGGACTCGTCACAACACCTAGACCAAAAACCATGTTGACAAATTTCCCAACCGCCGCCGGACGGGCCCCCACGCGCCGCCCAAAATGGCTGCGCGTGGCCCTCACGCGCCAGCTACAGTACATCTTCAACCTCGAGCAGACCCGGTTCAGCACAGTTCCTGCAACTTGAACCGGTGTCAGCGGTTCTCCGTCGTACCTGCACCAAATCGACTCCTCTCTTCACCCACTGCTTCGTCCCGTCCTAAGGAACTTATCCCCCTCACTCCAATACCTCGACACGGCCTAAAACCTGTCGACTCTAGTTTGAACAAAACCCGTACCAGTCCCCTGTTTCCTTCTCCGGCCACCCAGGTCTTCTCCCGTCACGGTGGCTACCCAAAACACTTCCTAGGACTATCCTAAACCTCACCCAACTCACCAAGACCGTCGACTCTCACCCAAAACCCACGACTTTCAAACTGAACAAAAGGGATAAAACAGAGCATACAGGGTACTCTCCGTCGTCTGGACTCCGCCGTTCATTCCTCCGTCACGGCAGCACAACCAGCAGCTACCTAGGACTCAAATGAGTCCCCTAGACTTCACTAGACTCCTCGATTCAACCCCTAACGCCACGACTCTCGACTTGAAACTCGACGGCAAAACAGAGCACGAAGAGAAAAGTATGAAATTTACCTACTTCCAGGCGCCGTCGTGAGCTCAGCCGTGAGGCAATAGCTCCTCCCTTCCACCTCCAACCTCTGGACACCTCGTCTGGCCTCGATTGGTCGAACATGGCACAACCACTACCACGATCTCTCTGTTTTTCTCTGAGTTTCCTCCCTGGTTCTCGTAGCTCACTACTCACACACACACGGCCACCGTACCTCCCTGTCTCCTCCCAAGCTCTCTTCCACTCTCTGGTCACTCCTCACCCTTCAATTCACACAACACACACACACACTCACCCCTCAATTCTTCTCAATGCCTCCCTCTGTTTCTGTCTGGGTCGAACAACACACACGGCACGGTTGCACCCCTAATAATTGGACTGTGCACTCACTAGAACCAACCAGACCTCCTACACGTGTCGCCAATCCTTCCCTTCCTCTCACACAAATGTCTCAATCCCAGCCATCCACTTCCTTCTCTGTGCACAATTCCCAGAGCACAAAAGACCAAAATACCCTTCTGTTTTAACCAAAATTACAACTTTGCCACTACCTTTCTAGACCCGTAACTCCCACATTATAAGTCCGATGGATACGTGCCGCCTGTCGTTGGATTCAGGACGACAAGATCTCTCTAACAGTCCTAAGTCAACAAGTCAAAACCCGAGCATACAAAAAGTCAACTATTCCCCCTATTTTAACCAAATTACGGTTATGCCCTCAACCTTCCGAACATCACAACTTCCTCCTCGGATGTCGGAATTGGGCGTACCACCTGTCTACGGGTTCGTGACGTCCCAAACTACGTCCTGGTCACCAGTCAAAGTCCCTTGGACCACCCGAACTAAAGGTCAACTTTTTGCCCAAACTAGGGGTAAAATCGTCATTCTACCCTAACGCCCTTATCGGGACTAACTAACCCCCGATTAAGCTTACTAATCCCCTCTTAATCACTATCTTAACCCTGATTTCCGGGACGGGTTGTTACATTAGGAGTGCGAGATTGATATCACCCCGGATAGGGTCCGGGGAAGGCACACCATTATGATATCACCCCAGACGTCGGTAGATCATGGGGAGGAGTCGGACTTGAGACCCCAACTGACATGCGTAGCCTTAGAACCATGACATTATTGATTAGACATCTGGGATGTTGAGGATTGGAAATACTGTGTATTACTGTTTTATATGTCCAGATTTATATTGCTTTATAATTCGATTTCCATTTCATAAGATTTGACTTGAATGCATGCATGTTTGAAAACGGAGGGGAAACCTTTATTTGTGTCCTTAATTTTTTTTGGAAATGTTGTTTATTTTTGTCCACCATCCTTTGACTATTTTCTTAACCGTCCAGACCGTGACACAGAGGCAGGGGCTGACCGAGAGGCCGAGGCATAGATATTTTTCGTTGCGCACCTGTAAACCCATTTGGGTATGTTTGAGTGTTGTTTTGTAAACTGACATATGTGTTCATTTTGTTTATGATACTTATCCTTGGTCTGGAAATGTAGAACTTAAACTTGTTTACTTTTAAACCCGTTAAGGGTATTTTCGACACTCTAGTGTAATTGTCAGACGGGAGCAGGGCACATCCCAGGGTGGACCCTAGGGAATCGGGATGGGTCCTGTCATTGAAGCCCTAGCCATGTTAGTTCGTTAATTAGATTTCTAGCTCTTGATTTTGATTATTATGCATGATTGAATTTGTTAGATTATTGTGTTTCATGAACTTAATTTATGCTTATAAGCTTAGCCAACTTGTTTGTATATAATTTTTAATGTAATTGCTTGACGGGCCATAATATCATCTTGCAGTTTGTATCATCAAGTTTAAGAGGGGGAATCTTATTCGTAGTCTAAACTCATGACCTACTAGGACTGCACAACACTTTTCTAGGGATAGTGACAATCTAGGATTGTGCATCACTTTTTCTAGGGATAGTGTAGTGTCATTAAATCTTATTCGTGTTTCATGCATTATCACGTACCATCGATAATAAATGTTTTAAGGGCGGGACATCATGCTTAAAACATGCAAATCAAGAGAAAACAATAGGTGTGGGGTGAACCTTAGTCGGACCCTTGCACGGGCACTTAATTCAGAATATGCATAGTAAATAGGTCAAGAAAATCAGATTAGCAACTATAATTGGGTAGCGGTTGATAGAGTGTCTTAACCTATTTATTTTTATTATTTGTTTTATGTTAATTTTTTTATTTGTTATTTTTAATAATCTTTAAAACCTCCATGTGTGCGTGTTTTTGTGTTTTATTTTAATTTTAATAAATGTCTGAGTTAATTAATTAATCTAAGCAATAATGTGTATTAAACGTTAAGACAAGTCCTTGTGAGATTCGACCCTTACTTATTTCTTATACTATCTTAACGATTTGTGCACTTGTAAGGTTAGACTGAATAGAATAGATTTCATATTTATTTTATGTTGTCTATTTTATCCAACAATGCGCACCTCGAGGCCCAACACCAAGAAATGCAAGCCCATAACACGCAAATTCAAGCCCAGCTTGCATTGCTATTCAGCCAATAGGTCAACGTATGTCGGATGGTCTTAGCTAACAGCTCCAACTAGATTCGAGTCAACAGTTTTCCAAGGATGATGCTCCCCCACCACCAAACATTTAGTTTTATTAGATTTTTTAATTATGTAAAAATATTACATTTATTTATATATATATATATATTGTTGACACCATATCTGACCAGACCCACTGGGCCGTATACTTAAAGCCCAAACTCTGTTCAAGGCCCAAAACTACTGAACTTACACAAGCTCTAACCCCGAGCCCAATGCGGGATGCCACGTGGAGATCTATACACCCTCGATCTACGTAACACGTGTCAGTACGTAAATTGAGGAGCATTTGCCCCACATCGAAACTTTGGGAATTGAACATCCCACCTACCCATACATAAGGGGTACACATTTCCCAATAAAGGTAACTAAAATTTACTATTCATAATTACTGTACCAAACTTACCGTTTACTATTTCCTCTTACAAACAAAGTAACTGACTTGACCGTCGGAGAACCTTAGGCCGGCACCACACCGGTGCCCGTACTAACGGAGAACCCGCGATCCTTTTAAGTTGATAGGTTACGAGGAAGGACACGCGTCATTCGGTGATTGGGCAACTAGTAATCGACAGTTGGAACATTTTACGCTTCAACAGTTTGGCGCCGTCTGTGGGAAACTGACTAAGCTTACCCACGCTCAATCAGACCGAGTTAAGACTCATCAGTTTATTACGCCGAGAGAACACTCGTCAATAATGAACATGCAGGGAGAACACGATCTCGGCAAGATCACACCCGGGCAAGGCCCGAGAACAATGAGAGACCCCTCTCCTAACTTTTTACAGATAATCGAGAGACTCCAGAGCGACATGGCCGAGGTCAAAACTAAGGGTACCCAGGCAGAGTCGAGATGCAAGGCACTCGACGATCGGTACACGGAGGTGGCCGAAAAGCTACGGGTTGCACAGGTAGAAATCGTTGTCCACCAAGCTCGCGTTGGTAAGGATGAGGCCGACAAGGTGGTGGCAGAGGGCACCGAGCGTACTGAAAGAAATCGTCGATTGGCGGGAAAGGAAAAAGAGCACACGGTCGCCGAGCCACACAAGGGTAAGCAAGCGGACGCCGAGCCAAGCAAGAAACACGCTCGGATGTTGATCATCCCCGGCAGCTAGCCCGGCGACACCAGGATTTACCGGGTCGCCCGCGACGCCCTCAGTGAGGGAGGAGGACGCAATCGGTCGGTCAATGACCACCACTCACGCCCGTCACCGACTCATCCATGGAGGCCGAGGGCACAGCCAAATCAGCTCGGCAGCCAGGCAATATAACTGACCACTCACACCAAGAGAGGCAAACATCGAGGTTGACAGGACCCATCCCAATCCCCCCAGGATTAGTGCGGGATGACCCTGCTCCCGTCTGACACGAAGTGTCAGACAAGGGATATTTCCGACCTTTGCCCTCCCGGGCTATTAGAGTACGCCAGGATCCGGAGGAGGTATGTGATATCTCGGTCTCTGCTACAGTCCACATCCGATGTCAACCTGAAGGGCAGTCAAAACATTAAAAACTGTGAGTGGACAAAACAAAAGTTAATAAAAACATTTTAACGAAGACATTTGTACCCTTCACTAAAAAGCATGCATGCATTTGAAAACCATTTAGCCAAAACAAACCATATGTGGGACTAAGCCCAAAACCATAACCATGTTGAAACCAAGTACCCGAGCCACTGCTCGACTCCTGTGCACACCTGTGCATACCACACACCACATATCATATATCATATATCATATATATACATATAAGTCACCCAACCAATCCTGTCACGGTATCCAAAGCTACGCGCGTGCTACCCGGGTCTCAATCCGAGTCTTCGCAAAGTCAAGGTCAATGTCCGTAGACCACTGATCCTACTCGAGGTAATAGTAACCATAGCCTTCCTGAGAGTAAGGAACCCAACTGGGGGGTGACTCCACTCAGTCGGTGCTCCGTGACTACTCCGGGGTCCACCCAGGCCAACGACCCTCCCCGGAGGAGATAGTAGAACATGTAAAGGAAGGTAGATGAACATATATATACATAACATAAAGATTCATGTCCGGTTCCCCCCTGAACCGTCATGATCCATAATATCCATAATCAGGTAACATGCCGGTTCCCATAAACCGTCATGTATCGTAATAACATAACCGAGGTAACATGCCGGTTCCCATAAACCGTCATGTACCGTAATAACATAACCAGGGTTCATGTCGGTCCCCATAAACCGTCAAAAACCAGAATGACCTGACAAAGGTTCATGCCGGTTCCCATAAACAGTCATGAACCACAATGACCTTTCCAGAGTTCATGCCGGTTCCCATAGACCGTCATGAACTTGGAAATCCACGTAGGGTCCTTGACCCGAAATCATAAACCATAAAGTAACTGGGTCTCGTGCCCAAACATATGACTCAACTGGGCACCGTGCCCGATATCTAAGGGTCAGTCACGACTCCGATCATAGTGATGCGTGCAACCATTCATCCAGGACCGCTCTCAATCCTGGTATGTCGCCGTGAACGAATCAACCGACGCGACCACCACAAGATCATGGTGCACTCATCACCGATCGCTATCCTTAACCGTCAGCACTCCGAAGTCGAGCCTCCCCAGGCTGCTCGACCACGAATCGTGCATCGTGACCTCTCCGGAAGGAACACACCCCAATCCGGAGGCGAGCGTCGTATCGTCGATTGTCGTGCACATAGCACCCGTCGCGACCACGATTTAGACCCGAAGGTCGTAAATAGCGTCATATGCCCGAGACAAAACCAAATGGGTCTCATACCCGAGTTTATCCTTTTAGAAATTCAAAACCAAATCATTTAAGTCAATAAAGAAATACAGACCCGTATAAGCACCGTATAAGACCGAAACCTCGAAATACGTGCTTATACGTAACCACATACAAATGCACCCATGGCATCATCAAACATGTAATAAAACATATAATAAACATTTATGCATGCACCAATTTAGAAAACAAAGTCCACTCACAGACCGTCCGAGCTGCCGCCTCGATTTACGTGCCATACGGCTCCCCGAGCCGATCACCATCACCGGGACTCCCGAACCTGTCCAAATCGTAATAGAAGGTTACTAACTACTTAATTAACCTCCTACCAAAACCCCGTAATTTTCCCGATTTTCTAACTATTTTTAATCCCGAACCTAAACCTTCTGATGCCCCAAAACATATTGAGACGGTGTCCGATCGACACGAAACCAGTCCCAAAATGTTCGTTACATCGAATAGAATATTTCCCGTGTTGAACAGTTTCCCAAATTCCCTGCCACGCGCCCTCACGCGCCGCCTGAAGTGGCTGCGCGTGGGCTTCACGCGCCAACTACAGTACCTGCTGACGTCATCTGACAGCTGTCAGGTCTGACATGTCAGACTCTGACAGGTTCCACGTGTCATGCTCCCATTGGTCCACGTCACTGTGCTATCAGTGCCACGTGGCAGTTTGACATGTGCCACTTGTCATCACGGCACTGGTCCACGTCAGTGACACGTGTCAGCCCCTGATTGGGCCACGTCACTGACATGTCAGTACTGATTGTGCACTGACATGTGACACGTGTCGGCTGATAAGTGGTCCACGTCACCTGACAATCTGACAGGTGCCACGTCATCATGCCACGTCACCACCTTCAACCTCGCACAGCCGGTCCGGTCCAACTCCTGCAACTGGACCGGCGTAACCGGTCCAGGCCTCCTTCTCCCTTATTTTTCATCTGTTTTCCTCCATTCCAATTCCTAAATTCCTATTTTTGTGTTTCCTATCTAACCCAATCCTTAAAACCTAAGAAAACGACCCGAAACCCCTTGGTTCGAAATGGACCTCACGGTCCCATTTTTCCGATCGGTCCCCCACGGCGTCTCAGCCATGAAACCCCACCAAAACCTTCCTAAAATGTCCCTAGCAACCTAATGGACTCATTAAAACCATTAAAAACCAACCATAACAATGAAAATGGAAAAATGGATTAAAATGGGCTAACCGGGTACCCGTTCGGGTTTCTCCTCCTCTCGCAGCCGTGGACGGCGGTCCTGGCCGCTCAGCAACCTCCTCAGCATCCTCACTTCACTTTGTCCCCATAGTTGATCGAATGGAAGAGGGTTGAATTGGTTTGGGTGAAGGTTTGAATGAGATCGGGTGGGTTGTGTTTGAAATGGAGAAAATGAAATGAATGGTCGATGCATGAATATGTGTGGGCTGTGCAATGGATGGGTGACACTTGTCACTCATCCATTGGGCCTCCATTAAATATCTGGGCCCACTAGAGACAAAACTGCACTTTTTGTCTCGTAAAACGTGTCGTCATGAATAGTAACTTGGAACTTCCGTGAGCCGTAACTTCGCAGTCGAACGTCCGAATTCGACGTGCCGCCTGTCTACGGATTTGTATCGTCCGTATCTACGTAACGGTCTTCGGCCCTTGGCCATCGAACCTCCCGATCAAAAAGTCAACTTTTGACCTCCTATTCACCCAAATTACCAAAATGCCCCTAAACTTCCGAACGTCATAACTTCCTCCTAGAATGTCGGAATTGAACGTGCCACCTGTCTATGAACTCGTGACGTCACGAACTACGTCACGGTCATCGGTCAAAGTCCATTTGACATCCCGATTGAAAAGTCAACGTTTTGCCACCACTAGGGGCAAAAAGGTCATTTTGCATCGTTCGTCCGATTTCGCCCAACTAATCACGGATTAGCCTCACTAATTGTGATTAGTCACTAATCTAATCCTGGAATTTGGGACGGGTCGTTACAACCTTCCCTCCTTAATTAATTTCGTCCTCGAAATTCCAACCAACCTAATTTTAACCGTTCTTCCCTCCTTAATTTATTTCTGTTCCCGAATCTCCAACTATCGTGATTCCACATCCTCCACCTCGTGGAAATAATTCGATCTCACGACACGTGTACACCAGTACACCCACTAAACAGAATAATACTCGTTCGTACCCAGACGTACCACTAACACTCACGCCACATCGACTACACTCGACCACATCGAATGACCGTAGCCATACGTTACGAATTGACACCACTTGTCAAATCTACCAAGTCGCTGACCCAACCAGCTAGACGGTTCCTTCCTCAATCTCAACCTATCCTGCTATCTGCTCACACAGGGAGTTACCAGATCACACTAATCTATCCACGCTGACACCTTCGACAAACTGTCACCACTTGACAGTCCTCAGTCAAAAACTGACACTATACACTCGTGGTTACACTAACCACCAACTCACTCAACCTGAGTAAACACTAACCAACAAATCAACCGACCTGTGTGTAACTAGACCCATCAGAAATACCATGACCCAATGCACAGTATCCAATGTCCAGTCCACGACCCCGACTAATCCAATGGTATCGGAACCAAGCCGAGTACCAACACGCTCTCCAACGTACCACCGGTATCTCCTATATACCGTCACCAGGCACGACAAGTCTGCTAGTATCGTACCTCGAACAACGTACAAGGTACGTACATCTACCCATCAATCAGACTACAACCACCTGGGTCATAGCCAATCACGTTTCAATTATGGAATTCATTTGTCCAATCCAGCATTAGACAAATCGAAACTCCAACCCATCATCCGTTTCCACATCTGAATTCGAATCCGTAATTTCGTAAGAAATCCCGAATCCAAACCCAGAAATCATATCCCTAACCATTTCCCAAATTCAAATCCAAAATCATCATTCCGTAAACTAGTATTAGGAATGACCATTCCGAACCCAAATCCATAAAAAGAAAATCCATTGTCAAGCTCCAGAATCAAATCCTGAATCGTCACCCAGAAATCTGATTCCAAAACTCGAAATCTCGTTCTCGTCTACCGAGACGCACTATATCCGAACCTATCGGATACCTGTTCGACCGATTACCACAATACAATCGATTGACTTCATATGGAAGCCAATCACAACATCACACACAACACTAAGTCTGAAAAAAAAAACCCGACTTCGTCAGACACCTACTCACCTGAGGAATATACCATACGGGATTCACCCCGAAAAGGAGTTCATTCCCAACGTCCTCAACTCAACATCCAAGTAAGAGCGATAAACTCTCCATCCATCTGGATCATCAAGATCACGATCCAGATCCTGTCATTACGTCAACCGACCATAGACGTCACGATCCCCGATCGTCTCGACGTCCAAAGTCCTTAACTATTTCCCACCTCTAAATAGATTAGTCAACGACGAGACACGTCGAGACTGTGGGTCCTCCCCAATCACCTCGTATCGATCCTTGGCATTCCACCGTGGAAAAACCAAGGATGATCCAATACGATGACATCAAAACTCATCCTATGTGAATACAACCAAACTCGCTACATTCACCACGTCACGTAAACCATCATCGTCTGCCACCAAGCAGGAAATGAGAAATCTCAGTCACCTAACTTCGATATACTCACTCCACCTGATGACCCAAGACAAATCACAATTCCATCAACCAATACACGATCAGCGTACTGGTGACAAACCCATCATCAATCATGGTAGAACCTGAGAAGTCACCCAAAATGACTTCGACATACCCAATACCAATGCGGAAAACCTGCTTTCCTCTCGTCACCTCAATCGCAACCTCTCGCGATTTCGAAGTTCCAACCATATCGGAACCAACACACTCGGACATCAACCACGTGTCAAACACCAATTTACAGACACCGAACATATACGTATCTCGATGGAGTCACATCTCGATTCGTAACTCACCGTCACCACAATCACCGGCACCAGCACCAACACCAGTACCAGTATCCCATTATAATCCATCAACATCAGCACCGGCACACAGGGTGCAAATCTGACAACCCTTGATCTCCGCTCACACCGAGCGACGATCCCGTACCTCTGCTCGAATAGGAGAAACTCCGTCTCCGTCCCCTGCACGTCCCCGATTCCCAACAACCATATCTACGACCACTCTTGGTAGTAGCGCCTACCACAAACTCATGCAGACCTAACTACCAGGCATCGCTATTGAGATTCGCATCCAACGGAATCAACCGCCCGTATTAAACACTCTGGATCCCACTCAGGGATTCCATCGACAAGTACCAACCCTGGTAACTTGTCCAACCGAACTCTAACTAGTCGTACTCCGACTAACCCAAATGTTGTCTACCAGGTCACCCGCGACCTTAGTTGCATCAACAGTCCATCACAACTGAAGTAGCACGACAACCAACTCGGTCTAACCGATAAGTACAACCTCGACTGCAGAGTGCAGTCCCAACACAAGCTGACATGACTAGACCGACTAACGACTCCAAATCCGAATAGTCGTCAAAGTCACACCACTCGTCAACTCACCTTTCTGAACCCTACACATCCTACCTTAGGAATCCATGATCACGCTTAGGGTTCCCTGAACCAAACTCCAAGCTACCAACTGCATAAAGCAGTAAAATAAACAACCTGACCGACTCCGCGGTCTTGAAATCGTAAAGACGTCAATCCAATCCTACCGTCAATCCAATTCGGATTCCTCGTATCCGGTTGCTAACTACCAACTGCAGTAAATCTATCTAACTCAACCATATCCGATCATCGGATAGTCACAACTCCAAACCAGTCGTCGGAACCGATCCTACGATATCGTGACGACGATCCCAATTAACCGTCTCACGATCAAAATTCTAACGTACGAATACGTTCATCCTTTCGTAGGATCCCACGTTGTCAACCACGACAGAACTATAGCAACCCCGGCATACAGTGCCGAACCAAGACATATCCCGATTCCATCCTACTAACTATCGTATCGGCATCCCAACAATCAGGTTGACCACAAACTGCAGCCCATTGAGATATCACATCCTCGACCTGCGTATATTCCAAGAGATCCACGGTTGCTCGAATAGAGACAACCCCGCTCTGATAAGCATCCTATGAGCAATCCTATGCTCTGATACCACATTGACAGGACCCATCCCAATCCCCCCGGGATTAGTGCGGGATGACCCTGCTCCCGTCTGACACGAAGTGTCAGACAAGGGATATTTCCGACCTTTGCCCTCCCGGGCTATCAGAGTACGCCAGGATCCGGAGGAGGTATGTGATATCTCGGTCTCTGCTACAGTCTACATCCGATGTCAACCTGAAGGGCAGTCAAAACATTAAAAACTGTGAGTGGATAAAACAAAAGTTTATAAAAACATTTTAAGGAAGACATTTGTACCCTTCACTAAAAAGCATGCATGCATTTGAAAACCATTTAGCCAAAACAAACCATATATGGGACTAAGCCCAAAACCATAACCATGTTGAAACCAAGTACCCGAGCCACTGCTCGACTCCTGTGCACACCTGTGCATACCACACACCACATATCATATATCATATATCATATATATACATATAAGTCACCCAACCAATCCTGTCACGGTATCCAAAGCTACGCGCATGCTACCCGGGTCTCAATCCGAGTCTTCTCAAAGTCAAGGTCAATGTCCGCAGACCACTGATCCTACTCGAGGTAATAGTAACCATAGCCTTCCTGAGAGTAAGGAACCCAACTGGGGGGTGACTCCACTCAGTCGGTGCTCCGTGACTACTCCGGGGTCCACCCAGGCCAACGACCCTCCCCGGAGGAGATAGTAGAACATGTAAAGGAAGGTAGATGAACATATATATACATAACATAAACATTCATGTCCGATTCCCCCCTGAACCGTCATGATCCATAATATCCATAATCAGGTAACATGCCAGTTCCCATAAACCGTCATGTACCGTAATAACATAACCGAGGTAACATGCCGGTTCCCATAAACCGTCATGTACCGTAATAACATAACCAGGGTTCATGCCGGTCCCCATAAACCGTCAAGAACCAGAATGACCTGACAAAGGTTCATGCTGGTTCCCATAAACCGTCATGAACCACAATGACTTTTCCAGAGTTCATGCCGGTTCCCATAAACCATCATGAACTTGGAAATCCACGTAGGGTCCCTGACCCGAAATCATAAACCATAAAGTAACTGGGTCTCATGCCCGAACATATGACTCAACTGGGCACCGTGCCCGATATCTAAGGGTTAGTCACGACTCCGATCATAGTGATGCGTGCAACCATCAATCCAGGACCGCTCTCAATCCTGGTATGTCGCCGTGAACGAATCAACCGACGCGACCACCACAAGAACATGGTGCACTCATCACCGATCGCTATCCTTAACCGTCAGCACTCCGAAGTCAAGCCTCCCCAGGCTGCTCGACCACGAATCGTGCATCGTGACCTCTCTGGAAGGAACACATCCCAATCCGGAGGCGAGCGTCGTATCGTCGATCGTCATGCACATAGCACCCGTCGCGACCACGATTTAGACCCGAAGGTCGTAAATAGCGTCATATGCCTGAGACAAAACCAAATGGGTCTCATACCCGAGTTTATCCTTTTAGAAATCCAAAACCAAATCATTTAAGTCAATAAAGAAATACAGACCCGTATAAGCACCGTATAAGGCTGAAACCTCGAAATACGTGCTTATACGTAACCACATATAAATGCACCCATGACATCATCAAACATGTAATAAAACATATAATAAACATTTATGCATGCACCAATTTAGAAAACAAAGTCCACTCACAGACCGTCCGAGCTGCCGCCTCGATTTGTGTGCCATACGGCTCCCCGAGTCGATCACCATCACCGGGACTCCTGAACCTGTCCAAATCGTAATAGAAAGTTACTAACTACTTAATTAACCTCCTACCAAAACCCCGTAATTTTCCCCATTTTCTAACTATTTTTAATCCCGAACCTAAACCTTCTGATACTGCGAAACATATCGAGACGGTGTCCGATCGACACGAAACCAGTCCCAAAATGTTCGTTACATCGAATAGAAGATTTCCCGTGTTGAACACTTTCCCAAATTCCCTGCCACGCACCCTCACGCGCCGCCTTAAGTGGCTGCGTGTGGGCTTCACGCGCCGCCTGAAGTGGCTGCGCGTGGGCTTCACGCGCCAGCTACAGTACCTGCTGACGTCATCTGACAGCTGTCAGGTCTGACATGTCAGACTCTGACAGGTGCCACGTGTCATGCTCCCATTGGTCCACATCACTGTGATGTCAGTGCCACGTGGCAGTCTGACATGTGCCACGTGTCATCAAGGCACTGGTCCACGTCAGTGACACGTGTCAGCCCCTGATTGGGCCATGTCACTGACATGTCAGTGCTGACTGTGCACTGACATGTGACACGTGTCGGCTGATGAGTGGTCCACGTCCCCTGACAATCTGACAGGTGCCACGTCATCATGCCACGTCACCACCTTCAACCTCGCACAGCCGGTCCGGTCCGGTCCAACTCCTGCAACTGGACCGGCGTAACCGGTCCAGGCCTCCTTCTCCCTTATTTTTCATCCGTTTTCCTCCATTCCAATTCCTAAATTCCTATTTTTGTGTTTCATATCTAACCCAATCCTTAAAACCTAAGAAAACGACCCGAAACCCCTTGGTTCGAAATGGACCTCACGGTCCCATTTTTCCGATCGGTCCCCCACGGCGTCTCAGCCGTGAAACCCCACCAAAACCTTCCTAAAATGTCCCTAGAAACCTAATGGACTCATTAAAACCATTAAAAACCAACCATAACAACGAAAATGGAAAAATGTATTAAAATGGGCTAACCGGGTACCCGTTTGGGTTTCTCCTCCTCTCGCCGCCGTGGACGGTGGTCCTGGCCGCCCAGCAACCTCCTCAGCATCCTCACTTCACTCTGTCCCCATAGTTGATCGAATGGAAGAGGGTTGAATTGGTTTGGGTGAAGGTTTGAATGAGATCGGGTGGGTTGTGTTTGAAATGGAGAAAATGAAATGAATGGTCGATGCATGAATATGTGTGGGCTGTGCAATGGATGGGTGACACTTGTCACTCATCCATTGGGCCTCCATTAAATATCTGGGCCCACTAGAGACAAAACTGCACTTTTTGTCTCGTAAAACGTGTCGTCGTAAATAGTAACTTAGAACTTCCGTGAGACGTAACTTCGCCGTCGAACGTCCGAATTCGACGTGCCGCCTGTCTACGGATTCGTATCGTCCGTATCTGCGTAACGGTCTTCGGCCCTTGGCCATCGGACCTCCCGGTCAAAAAGTCAACTTTTGACCTCCTATTCACCCAAATTACCAAAATGCCCCTAAACTTCCGAACGTCATAACTTCCTCCTTGAATGTCGGAATTGAACGTGCCACCTGTCTATAAACTCGTGACGTCACGAACTACGTCACGGTCATCGGTCAAAGTCCATTTGACCGCCTGATTGAAAAGTCACATTTTGCCACCACTAGGGGCAAAACGGTCATTTTGCATCGTTCGTCCGATTTCGCCCAACTAATCACTGATTAGCCTCACTAATCGTGATTAGTCACTAATCTAATCCTGGATTTTGGGACGGGTCGTTACAACAGAGGTCCTCTCACGACGACACCGAGCGGTCAACCCGTCTCGGCCTTGCGCACCGTCCACCTGAACCAACCCGCCAGCGGAGCACCGAGCAGTCAGGACAGGGTGGTAGATAGAACGATAAACCTCAAGAACCACTCCGCTCGACGGGTATCGAGCGGTCAAGGCCGATCGGTAACAGGGGAAGTGGATCCTGAAACTTTCCCAACCGGAGGGACACCGATCGGTTAACACAGGTCGGTCGAGGGGGAATTGGCTCCCAAGGTCCGCCGAGTGGGAGAGACACCGATCGGTCATATCAAGTCGGCCACGACCGGGCACCCAGGGATACTCGACGAGCCAAACCAAAAAATTGAGGGGCCACGCAGCAGTCCAGAACTAACTCTCTCGTCCAGCACCTCACGGACCGAGTCTGGACACTCGAGGCTGGGACAGCTCGGGCAGCAAGACCAGCCTGGTCAAAAACCATCACGCACCCTTTTACAGAAAGAATCAACCAATTCAGAATCAATCACGAGATAAAGCCTGTAAAAATACCCCTTTACACCGGGAAGGACGACCCGTGGAACCACATGAACAATTTCTACTCAGCCATCGCCCTTAAAAACCTCGAGGATGAGGAACAGTGCCTCATCTTCAATTCCACACTGACCGAAGCGGCGATCAATTGGTTCTACAAGTTGGAATCTAGGTCCATCGACTCTTTTGAACAGCTCACCTCCACCTTCATGAACCAGTTCATGATTCAGACCGACCGATTATCCTCGACCGTAGACCTTTTTCAGCTTAAACAAGGTGAACACGAATCGCTGTAGCGGTACGCAGTAAGGTTCAGTCACGAATACTCCCGGTGTGCGGAGACGGACGACCAGGCAGCTTTTACGGCCTTCAAGGGTGGCCTCCGTGACTCCCCTCCAGGTACGCAGCTCACATCCAAGGTTGGACAACTTACAATGAAATTATGAAACAGGCGGCGGTCCACGCCAAGGCTGAAACACTGAGCCAAAAGTCCAACGCCGCCAATGTCTATCAACCGCCCCGGGCCGACTCAGTAAAAACATACATACCGAGCATCCCGGAACAGCAAGGCTCAGCGTAGCGCCCACAGGAGCCGGGGCAACAGAGCTATGGGGGAAAACGGAAAGACTACCCCCATAGCAACAACCTGTACAGCCCTGGAAAGAAGGGTAAGAACCCGAATCACCAAGAAAGACAGCAGGGGGAGCGGTCAAACAACGGGGAAAAACGAGTTCCTCTTTCCAAATACGAGACCTACACCATCCTCAATACTCCTTATGAGAACGTCCTCCTCAACGTGGAGCATATGATCCCGAAGTCTACTTGGGCGCCGGCAAAAGGCAAGCTTGGCAAAGACACAGGAATTTACTGGCAATACCACAAGTACAATGGCCATAGCATTGACCAATGCGTTGCATTCCGGGATCTGGTGGAAACTCTGGCCCGAGATGGGAAGATCAACCAATTTCTCCAACACGCACCACCTCCACTTCACAACCCACAGATCAACACGATCTCCGGAGAGCCATCCTTTTCTTTCCCGCTCACTTCCAACCGGGCGAAGAAGAATTTTCTACGGGCCACCCAACAGAATCACCAGCTCTTCAGCATCGAAGAGGGAAGAGCCAAGAAAACAAACCGACTAGGGTGGGAGCCCATCACGTTTTTAGAAGAGGAGTCGCCCCTCTCCTTCACTTACCTCCAGAGAACCTCACACCCATGATCAGCCTCTAGCCCTTCTCACAGTGGGGACTTGACTTAATCAGGAAAATGCCAGCAGGGAAGGGTAAGACAGAGTATACGGTGGTAGCAGTGGGGACTTCACTTACCGACCCACATACACCGCTCGGTATGGGAACCTACCAGTCCAGTTGATTGTCACTCGTCACCGACCATGGCACCACTACCGACTGCCCACGCAAAACGTAACCGACCGTGGCGTTGGTTCGCCGAGCTGTTGCATCCCTTCAAGACCGACCACTTTACAACTCTTAGCCGTGATCGAGACTGTCTCGGCGGACTCTCCCACCAGGGGACTTGGGGGACTACATGTATACTTCCCACCAGGGTCTGAGAGAATGAGACAAGCCTCCGACCGAGAAATTTCACCTCAATCAACGACTTGGGGGACTTCTGTTGATACCATATCTGACCAGACCCACTGGGTCGTATACTTAAAGCTCAGACTCCGTTCAAGGCCCAAAACTACTGAACTTACACAAGCTCTAACCCCGGGCCCAATGTGGGATGCCACGTGGAGATCTATCCACCCTCGATCTACGTAACACGTGTCAGCACGTAAATCGAGGAGCATTTGTCCCACATCGGAACTTTGGTAATTGAACATCCCACCTACCCATACATAAGGGGTACACATTTCCCAATAAAGGTAACTAAAATTTACTATTCACAATTACTCTACCAAACTTACTGTTTACTATTTCCTCTTACAAACAAAGTAACTGACTTGACCGTCGGAGAACCTTAGGCCGGCACCACACCGGTGCCCGTACTAACGGAGAACCCGCGATCCTTTTAAGTTGACAAGTTACGAGGAAGGACACACGTCATTCGGTGATTGGGCAACGAGTAATCGACAGTTGGAACATTTTACGCTTCAACATATATTATAATTAATTTTCATTTAGTTATAAATAATTATATTTTTTGATGTTTTAATAATAATTGCATTTATTTAAATATATAATATTACATAAATATAATTATTCTAATATTAAAATAATTAATCAAAAACTATTTTAAATGTGGCCCGGTGGAGATATCCGCCAGGCAAAGTCTACATCTTTACACTTTGCTCGGCGCATATATGTCAGGCCAGGTTTTCTTGCTCGGTGAACCCCTGCTGGGCAAAGCTTATATGGTTGTCGTCCTCCTATTTTCCGATTACGTTGCTCGGTGAATATTGCGTCGGTTAAAAGGCGTTGACTGGGGTCTGACTCGGCGGATCACATTCTCTGTCGAGCCACATTTTTGCCCGAAGAGGCTTGTTCGATGCAGTTGGCCCAACAGAGATGCGCTGGGTAAACATGTGGCTTGACGCAGTCTATTGTTTGCTCGGTGGATCCCCTTCGCCGGCCAAACAATATTTCCTTGTAGTGTTGGTATTTCTATTTGGATTTAATACCGTTCAGTAGTTTTGATTAAACAAAAAAACAGATTAAAAACTTTAGAGGGTAGATTTTGTGCTCTTATTTTATCGTGGCTAGGATTAGATATTTTCAAAATCATAGTTCATGAAGTTTGAAATGTTAGACTATTAAGAATTTATCATTAGATACTCCTAATATATATATATATATATATATAAAGTTTATAGAGACTGGCCAAGACTTTCTATATATTTTATAGTTACCCACTAATACTAGTTTAGTCTGCTAAACACACAAATTAATGTCCTATTAATTATAAGTTAGCAGCCAATCATACCCAAACCAGTGAACAATAACCGCGAAAAATAGAAGCAGAAGTTTCGTCCATGCTTAGACCACGTAACTTGTTCTCCACTTCTCTCTTGGTAACGCGTGGCACGTGCTTGCACGTTATCGTAAACTAAACTAATAAGATGATGAACCGTGCATGATCATATCTAAATTCTAACCTACCCGATCCAAGCATCTTAGAAAAGGCAATGCGTCATAGATTCTCTACAAGTATCCATTGACCACCGTCGGTTTTGGCTTTTGACACAAGCGGAGCACACACATGGGGAGCTGACACTACACCTAACTCTATCACGTGCAAATTGGACCCCACGAATGCTCAATACTTAGTAAAATATTAATCATCTGTCCGAAAACAAGAATAATGAATTATAAAGAAAAAAAAAAAAAGGAGGGAAGAGTAAAAAATCGGTGGAAAATCAAATCCTCCAAGCCAAGCAACGGCCCTGGTACCCTCTCTTTTTCAGGCTTTCCTTTTGATTCACGCAAAAAAAAAAAAAAAAAAAAAAAAAAGTGGAAAACCCAAAATGGAAGTTCAAACTAATGTAATAGAAATTTTTTTTTAAAAAAAAAAAACAGGACTAAATTTAAAAGAGAAAAGCTTTTAGCAATATTTTGGAATGAAAAATATTTCCATTTATTTTAGGATTGATGTATTCATTCTTCTCATAGTTGATTCTTAAAGTTTTGACATACAACTATGAAAATTAATTGATTAGAACTATTAGTTTAGAGGTATCATATCAAAATTATTCTTACTAAAACTCAATCAAATTGGAGATTTTCCGATAGTTTATATGAATAAAAACAATCAAAAAAATTTGCAACAGTTAAAATGTTTACTAAGAACTATCAATTTAATTTTTTTTGTATATGTTCATACCATATCGGCCCAGACCGAACTTGAAGCCCATACTGACTATAGGCCCAGTCCATTGCCAAAACAGTACCAGTTCGGACCAATCTTAGAGACTCAGCTCTCTACCTGGCTCCGCGTGTCGGCCCAGACCGACCTAGAGGCCCAGCCCTCTTCCAACACCATGCCACCGACCGACTCCAGAGGACTAGCTCCTGTCGGTCGGTGAGTCGGCCCATACCGACTGGTCGGCCCAATACCACCGCCTAGCACAAGACCAAGGGGTTCAGGCCCACTCACGCGAATAAGTCCTAGTCGGGTCTGGATGGCACCTCTACGTGTCAGTCTCACAGCGAATTGACATTTGTCCCACATCGGGAAAATACAAATATTATATTCGCCGCACCCGTACAAAGGGGTCCATTTGTCGTACAAAGGTAACCAAGCAATTTACTGTTTACTACTACGTTTACAGTATACTTTCCGCTACCCTCTAAACCTTAGACCGACCACTAACTTGGGCGTCGGAGTACCTTTGGGCCGGTACCACACCGGTGCCTATACTCTGACCGACCAACCAGTTTCCATCCTTTCAGGTTCACACAGGGCACGTGGCAGAGCATCATTCGCTCCCTAAGTTGGCACATTTTGTACATCAACAGTTTGGCGCCGTCTGTGGGAAACTGACTAAGTTTGCCCTTTACTCTACCAAGCCTAAAATACTGTTACCTTCCCCATCTTCCAGCATGCAGGACAACGTCGACGACGAGGTCACACCCGCGCCCGGCCGAGGGCCAAGGGACACCTCCCCCGAGGTACTCCGGGCGTTGGAGAAACTACAATGCGATATGGCCGAGATCCTCGCCAATGGCACTCAAGACGAGGCACGCTATACCGAGCTCAGCGGGCAGTACACCGAGGTCGTGGCTCAGCTGCAGGTCGAGCTAAATGCCCGGCGCGCTCAGGACGAGATCCGTCAGGCCGACCGAGTGGTAGACAAGGGAAAGGCAGCAGCTACAACCGCACCGACCGAGAAAGGCCATAAACTCTTGGTCATTCCTGGAAAGAGCACACAGGCCACCAGGATCTACCGCGATGCTCGCGAAGCCCTGAGTGGCACCTCCCAGCTGGATCGCTGGCAAATCTGAGTTCCCCGCGGACAAGGACCAACGGGCCTCAGAGCAGACCGGTCGGACGAGACCCGAGGCGAAAATGGTGAATAGGCTACTTTGTAGTTGAGAACTAGACTAACACTTAGATAAATGAAAGAACATTTTGCCGGAAAGGCAAGTTCGACTGGAGATAGCCAAGTCGAATTACAGCAAAGCGTAAAGCAATGTACATGGGGTGTGTTTTTAATTATAAAATAACTTGAGATGATCTGCATGCCACGGGTGTGTAAGCGAACTTCCATCCGTAGTCTGGAGCTCATAAGTGCCCGGACGACAAATTCGATTGACCAGGTAGGGGCCCTCCCACGTGGGCCCGAGGGTCCCATCAGCACGCTCCTTAGTGGCCAGGCTAACCTTGCGAAGGACCCAGTCACCGACCAGGAAACTGCGTCTGTGAACGCGAGAGTTGTAGTAGTGAGCAATTCGCTGTTTGTGTGCCATATTGCGGAGATTGGCTTGTTCACGGTTTTCCTCGATGAAGTTGAGATTTTGTGTGAGGAGTTCTGCATTCTCTTGTGGATCAAAGGAGAGTACTCGATATGAGGTCTCCCCAATTTCCACGAGAACGACAGCTTTAGTCCCGAAAGTCAAGGCAAAGGGTGTCTCCTGTGTCGATGTCCGGTAGGACCAGAGAACATCGGATAGGAGGTCAGACCATTGGCCTTTTGGGGTGTCGTGTAGTCGAGCCTTGAGATTGTGTTTGATGAGCTTGTTTACTGCTTCGATCTGTCTGTTAGCCTGTGGATGCGCTACTGAGGCGAAGCAGAGCTAGATTCCATAGACCTCACAAAAGTGTCGGAAACGGGTGGAATCGAACTGAGCGCCATTGTCGGTGACGATCGTGTGCGAGATACCGAAGCGACAGATGATTTTCTGGTAGACAAAGCTCTCGATCTGGGCGGCCGTGATTGTTTTGAGGGGCTTTGCTTCGGCCCACTTAGTGAAATAGTCCACTGCAACGACTGCGTGTTCGACGCCGCTCTTTCCTCGTGGCATGGGGCCGATGACGTCCAGACCCTATTGAGAGAAAGGTCAGGGGCTGAGCATGGGAGTGAGGCGCTCAGTAGAAGAATGAGGTACGGGAGCGCACCGTTTGTATGGAACACACCGTTGGAGTGATGGCCATAGAGTCGGCGCGCATTGTGGGCCAATAGTATCCTTGCCGAAAAGCTTTATGTGTGAGGGACCTGGGCCCGGAGTGATTGCCGCAGATGCCCTGGTGAATTTCTCGGAGCACCGCAATGCTCCGGTCCGTAGGGAGGCACTTGAGGAGGGGGGTATCGAATCCCCGTCGGTATAAGTGGCCATATGCCATGGTGTACCATGCGGACTGGCGTTGGATGCGTCGGGCCTCGTTGCGGTCGGGCGGGAGTTCGGCCATGGTGAGGTACCGTACAATGGGGTCCATCCAAGAGGCTTCATGTGTTGTGACCAGGACTGGTTGCTCGTTTGTGCTCGAGGATGCCAAAAAATCAACGGGAACACGGCGGCCCATCTTGTCATCGATGGAGGAGGCTAGGCAGGCCAGGGCATCGGCGTGGCTGTTTTCCGACCATGGTATCTGAATGACCTCGTAGCCGCGGAAGTGGCGAAGCAGGGACCGCGCTTTGGCCAAGTATCGGGTCATGGAGGCGTCTTTGGCATCATAGAGGCTATTGATCTGGCGGACGATGAGCTGGGAGTCGCTGTAAACCCACAACTGCTGTGCTTGGAGGTCGGTGGCCAACCGAAGTCCAGCAAGGAGGGCTTCGTACTCGGCTTCATTGTTGGAAGCCTAGAAACCAAAGCGCAACGCGTACTCCAGCCGCTCTTGGGTAGGTGTGCTGAGTACGAGGCCAGCGCCAGAGCCAGTATGGCAGGAAGACCCGTCCACGTAAAGAGTCCAAATAGGCTGGGCGGGGTCCATGGTGGACGGAGTTGACGTCTTGCAGATAAGAGCGGGGGGTGCCGCCGTGTTGGGATCAAGAGTATTGGGCATGTGTTGTGTTGTGTTGTAAGTGAATTCAGAGAGAAAGTCAGTGATGACCTGCCCTTTAACCGCTAGTCGGGGGGCGAATGTGATATCGAACTCACTAAGTTCCACTGCCCATTTGATGAGGCGCCCCAAAGTTTCTGGCTTTTGGAGTACGTGGCGAAGGGGCTTGTTAGTGAGGACTAACATGGGGTGTGCCTGGATGTAACGACCCGTCCCGAATTCCGGGATTAGTTTAGTGACTAATCTTGATTAGCGAGGTTGAACGGTGGTTAGTAGGGCGGAATCGGACAAAATGTGCAAAATGACCGTTTTGCCCCTGGTCGTGGGCAAAATGTTGACTTTTTGTTCGGGCGGTCAAATGGACTTTGACTGATGACCGTGACGTAGTTCGGGACGTCACGAGTTCATAGACAGGTGGCATGTTCGATTCCGACATTCGTAGAGAAAGTTATGGTGTTCGGAAGTTGAGGGGTATTTTGGTAATTTGGCTTATTAGGGGCCAAATGTTGACTTTTTGATCGGGAGGTCCGATGGGCGAGGGCCAAGGACCGTTACGTAGGTATCGTCGATACGAATTCAACGACAGGCGGCATGCCGAAATCGGAGATCCGACGACGACGTTATGGTCAAGGAAACGAACTAACGAACCGAGGCCGGGATTAAAATAATAATATAATATTGAATAGTGACCGTTGACTCAGTACACCTGGATGAGTGACAAGTGTCACTCATCCCTTGAAACCAGAATCCTTGTCTTAGGGGAAACATCATTATGATGTTTTATTATTAATTAAATTAATTAATATTTATTTTCTCCATTAATCTCCTTTGTTCTTCAAACCGTGCAAAATGGGGGAATCAAATTGGAGAGAGTTTGCTGCCTTCTCTAACTGGGTTTGAGGGCAAAATTGAGTGCTTGTTGAGACTAACTCAACTGGGTAAACACGGGAGATTGAGGAAGGCTGAGGAACTGAAATTCGAAGATTTGGATTTTGGGGGGGGGAGTTCGGATTTTAAACTTGAGGCCGTGAGGATCGAAATTGAGCTCACATTCAGCTTTCTGGGATCAACACGAATCGATCTGCAACAAGAACGAAGGTAATTGGGGTCGAATTGAGGAAGAACAGAAGGATGGAGGTCTCTGAAATTTCGAAGCTGAGTCGTGGAATTGGAGGCTTCGTTGGATGCAATTGAGGTGGGGAAACTACTTCTCATGATCCCACGATGCTTCTGGGTTCATCAATTGAAGGAAACTGATCGAGATCGATGGACCTCCATTGATGAACAGTGACGGTGCTCGAGTTTGTGTCGTGACGGTTGAACACTGGATTGAAGCAATTGGGTTGGGGGAAATGATCTACGGAGTCCATGGAAGCTTCTGGTTGAATCAATTTCAGGATATCGATCGAAATGGATGGGGTTCGAAGGATGAACAACGGACGGGTGTTCTTGGTGTTCATCATCGAATCGTGGAGTTGTAGGTACGGTCTTGTGTAATCAATGTTACAGAACTTAAATTAAACTTAAAACGAAGCTAATGGAATGATCAATTGTTGTAATTAAGGCTGAATTGACAGATTTGGAACCGGGTCGTATCGCGGGCACACTGGACCCGTTTACCAGACATACGGGTTAGATGGTGACACTGTAGCAGGCGCGTGAGTTTCACGCGCAGCCACTCACGGCGGCGCGTGGCGGCGCGTGGACACGAATCTCGAGGTGAGGTCAACATGACTTCTGTCCCATTTAATGTAACGGACATTTTGGAATTGGTTTCGGGTCGATCGGACACCGTCTCGATAGTGTTCGGGATGTCCGAAGGTTTTAAATTAAGTTTAAAAATAAGTAACAATTCGGGAAAATTACGGGACTTTGATAGGATGTTAATGATGAGGTTAGTAACCCTCTAATGTAATTTGGACAGGATTGGGAGTCCCGGTGATAGTGGTGTGGCCCGGGAGGGCCGGTGGCACGCGTATCGAGGCACACGGTTAAAACGGTCTGTGAGTGGACTTTGGTTTTATAAATCCTATGCATGCTTAAATGTGTTATATGGTTTATATACATGATTTCTATGATGGTATTTGTGAGCATTGATTTTGGATATGTTGCACGTATTTCGAGGTGTTTTCCGTATTTCACGTATATCGGAATTAACGGTTTATTTGCGGTTTTGTGTGCTTGTGGTTAAATAAATAATATGATGAAATGGTTTTGAAATTGGAAATATGAACTCGGGCTTGAGGCCCACTTGTTTTGGAAATTTCGGACTTGGAGTCCATTTGAGAATCGGGCCGGGGGCCCAGTTGGTTAATGAAATCGGGCCAGGGGCCCAGTTGGTATGAAATCGGGCTGAGACCCATTTGAGTTATATTATCGGGCCAGGGGCCCAGTTGATTTGTGAATTCGGGCCGTGGGCCCAGTGGGTTTATAAGTCGGGCTGCGGGCCCAGTTGGTTTACAAATCGGGCCGTGGGCCCAGTGGTTTATAAAATCGGGCATGAGGCCCAGTTGGATAATAAATGTGATTTCGGGTCAGGGACCCTATATTTTATAATGGTGATTTTGGGTCAAGGACCCTAAATGGAATTATGAGGTTTTATGGAAATTTCGGGCAGGGCCCAATGGTAATGATGTGATAAAAGGATTTAATAAAACTGTTTTCCATATACCATCTGGATACAAGGATATATGATGGTCTCCTCCAGATGTCTGGGACACTGGGGAAGTCACGGTGCATTGCCTGCGAGGGGTCATTATACGGAGCAGCCGGACCGTAGGATGACTCAGGAGCAGGATTGCTATGATTGACGTCAGGGACGTCAGACATCAGGGATGTCAGATATATGGACCCGGAGAGACCCCGGGCAGCACGCGTAGCTTATGAAACCGTGAGATATGACGTCAGGGACGTCTAGCGTCTGGGACGCTAAGCATCTGGGATGCTGGTGATGGTAATGGTAAAATATGGTTTAATGAATGAAATGGCTTATTGGTTGGATATGTGTTATGTGGTAAAAATGGATTATTGGTTATGAAATGGTATGTCGGGTCAGGGACCCTAAATGGTTTCGGATTTTAAATTGATGTTCAATTATGGTCGTGGGTGGTGACCCACATGGTTTTATTATGTATGGTGGTGGTATTCCACGGTTTTGGGCTGAGTTCCCACACTTGGTTTTTGGTTAACGGTTTTTGGGCTAAGGCCCTAATGGCTCGGTTGAGCAAACGTTTTGGTTACTGGTTTTTGGTGGCATGCATACGTTTTTATTGGAGGGCATAAATGTCTTATAAATGTATTTGGTAAACTTATTGGTTTTTGTCCACTCACAGCTTTTGGTTTTAATGCCCTTCAGGTTGATTACGGATGCGATTGCAGCAGAGACTGGGACATTGCACACCTCCTCCATCGGTCCTTGCGCACTCTGGATGGCCCGTTTGGGCAGTAGCTCTTGGTTATCCCTTGTCTGACACCCCTTGTTGGACGGGAGCAGGGCACATTCCACGGTAATCCCGGGGGGATTGGGATGGGTCCTGTCACTGGAAGTATGGGCGGAGGCGTCGGGCCGTCACGCTGAGGGCGAAGGCTAACTTCTCTAGGTCGTTGTATCGGGTCTCTGCGTCCTGGAATGCTTTGCTGACATAGTACACGGGGAACTCCGCGCCGTCCCGGCTGGTGATGAGGATAGAGCTGACAGCGGATGTGGAGACAGAAAGGTAGACGGTGAGTCGTTCCCCGGTGGTAAGTCGGGTAAGGAGGGGTGCGGTGCTCATGTAAGTTTTGAGAGCTTCAAAGGTGGCGTCGCACGCTGCATCCCAGTTGATGTGCCTGCCCTGGGTCTTCATGATCTTGAAGAATGGTAAACACTTGTCCGTCGCCCGGGAGATGAACCGGGTGAGGGCGGCGATCCGGCCAGTAAGGGTTTGAACTTCCTTGAGTGTGCGCGGGGGCTTTATGTCCAGGATGGCCTTAATTTTCTAGGGGTTAGCCTCTATTCCTCGTTGGCTGATCATGTAGCCGAGGAATTTTCCAGAACGGACACCGAAAACGCATTTGGCGGGGTTGAGCCGCATTTTGTACTACTTCAGGACCTGGAACATCTTGTGGAGATTAGGCACGTGTTCGTTGGCCGTCCGGCTTTTGACAAGCATATCATCCACGTACACTTCCATGGTCTTCCCAATCTGATCCGCGAACATGAAGTTGACGAGCCGTTGGTAGGTGGCACCGGCATTCTTGAGCCCGAAGGGCATAACATTGTAGCAGTAGACCCCCAAATTAGTGCGGAAACTGGTGTGGATCTGGTCATCGGGGTGCATCCTGATTTGGTTGTAGCCAGAGTACGCATCCATGAAGCTGAGGAGTTCATGGCCAGCTGTGGCGTCGACCAAGAGATCGATCTTAGAAAGCGGGAAGCTATCTTTCGGGCAGGCTTTGTTGAGATCCGTGAAGTCGATGCACATCCGCCAGGATCCGGAGGGTTTCTTGACGAGTATGACGTTTGCGACCCACGTGGCGTAAACGGCCTTGCGTACGAAGTGGATGGTGCTGAGCTGAATGATCTCTTCCTACATGGCTAGCTGTCGCTCTGCGTCATAAGTCCGCTGCTTCTGGGTGACTGGTTTGAAGGAGGGGCTGATGTTAAGCCTGTGGCAGATGACATTAGTGGATATGCCAGGCATGTCGGCGTAGGACCAAGCAAAGACCTCGCTGTTGTCCCGGAGAAACTCGATGAGTTACGCCCTGACTTCGGGGGTGAGTGCGCTCCCAATTTTCACTTGCCGCTCGGGGTTACGCGGGCAAAGGGTGATCAGCTCCGTATCCTCCACTGGTTGTGGTTGCGAGACGGCGGAGAGGTCGCGCGGGTGCTCGGGGGGACCCGCCCGTATTTGCTCAAGGAGCTCAGAGTCGACGGGGTCGGCCTCGTAAGCAGCCTCGGCGACGGCCATGGTTTCTCGCTTGTCGCATGGGTTGAGCTTTGTCAAGGCGGTCTGATAGCAGGAGCGGGCAGATTGTTGATTACCGCGGACTTGACCAGTGCCCATGATGGTTGGAAACTTCATGAGAAGGGCTCGAGTGGAGATGACAGCACAGAGCTGGTTGAGGAGTCCCCTCCCCAAAATGACGTTATAAGAGGTGGGGCAATCGACCACCAGGAAGGTGGTGATGGCTGTTGCGATCTTGGGCGCGCTTCCTAGGGAGATAGGCAGGGAGATGGTGCCAAGGGGCATGATAGAATCGCCTGAGAAGCTGAGTAGCGGAGAACCAGCGCTGGTGAGGCTTGCGGAGTTGATGCCCAATTGGTTGAAAGTGTCCATGAAGAGGACGTTCACAGAGCTGCCAATATCTACCAGGATCCGTCCAACATCGAAATTGGCTATCTGAGCGCGAATGATCAATGGATCGTCGTGGGGGAAAATAACCCCCTGTTCTTCTTCCTCGGAGAAGGTGATGGGCGTCCATCCTGCCCGGGCGACCTTGGCAATGCGTCCATCCTCGATGTTGAAAATTTGGTGGTTGGAAGTCGTGGTGCGCAGGAAGTTCTTCTTGTCCCGGTTGGAGGTGCAGGAGGAAGAGATGGTAAGGCCTCCGCTGATCGTGTTGATTTGTGGCAGACCCTACGTGGGGCGCGCGTGCTGGAGGAACTGGTTGATCTTTCCCTCCCTTATGAGTGCTTCCACGATATCGCGGAAGGCTACGCACTCGTCGATGGTATAGCCGTTGAACTTGTGGTACTGGCAATACAGGTTGGATTGGACGCCCGGTCGGGGGCCAGGCAATCGCGCCCGTGGCTTGGGGATTGTGCCCTCGATGTTCATCAAGACATTCTCGAGGGAGGTGTTCAGGATGGAATAGGTTTCGTACTTTGAGGTGGGCTCCTTATGGGGTTTGCCTGACTGGTGGTGGCCTGATCCCTGCCCCTTATTGTGGTACTTGTCCCTCCCGCGATGATCATTGTTGTACGTCGCCTTCCGCTTACCGGTGTGTGAGTCAGATCGGTGATCCGTACGCGCGTTATTGGTTGGCGGAGGTGACTGTGCCTGCCGGTTGCTGGGAGGCGGAGGGCGCACGCCATTCACGTCAGGTCGGGATGCGACCTGGGGAGAGTTGAAGTGCTCCGCCTTGGCGTGTATTGCCGCTTGCCGCATGAGCTCATTGTAATCGTCCCAACCCTGGGTGAAGGCATGGTACTTGAAGGTGGACTCCCGCAGCCCGTTGCGGAAAGCTCGGTAGGCGGCCTTGTCATCCGTCTCGTGGCATTTGGAGTACTCCAAGCTGAAACGAGCGGCGTATTGGCGTAGGGGCTCGCCATCTCCCTGTCGGAGGGTTCCCAAGTCCTCGGTTGTGAGCAGTCGATCCGTCTGGATCATGAACTGGTTCAGGAAGACCGTGTGTAGGCGGTCGAACGAGTCGATAGACTGTGGTTCCAGGCGATAGAACCAATTGAGCGCGGCCCTAGTGAGGGTGGAGCTGAAAATCAAGCACTGCGCTTCGTCAGAGAGATTCCTGAAGGCGAGCGCTGAGTTGTAATTGTTGATATGGGTGTCTGGGTCGCCTTGTCCGTCATATAGGGCAATCTTCAAGGGTTTGACCTCCGTTTCATGGCGGTACCGCATGATGCGGTCCGTGAAGGGACCAATGTTGGTCCGAGGTCGGGGTAGTGTCCCAGCTTTGGGTCTGGCGGACTCCAATTCCCGCACGCGCTGGAGGAGTTCCCGGACCACCTCGTTTGATTGGTCGGGTCAATCCGCCCCAATCGGGCGGTCGCCTATTGGATGATTTGCGCTGCCGCCTCTGGGCTTCCCGGGTTGTGTCGGTCGCCGCTCGGACGAGGCCGTGGTTGAGCTGGCGTTGTCTTCCGGCTGGTGCCTGCCGACCGGCGAGGAGGGACTGCCTGGAGGCTGGACGGAGAGCCGTGGAGGCTGTGCAGGTCGGCGTGCCGATCCGGACCTTGACCGGGCGCCCTGGGATAGTACGGGTAGAGGTGGTTGTGCCTGGATGCGGGGGTCGTGGGTGGGGTAAGTCAGACGGTTGGCCGGGGTCTGCGTCTGTCTCCTGTCGAGCAGCTCGCGGGCGTCACGGTAGATATGTGTTCCCGAGGGGCCAGGCAGGTCGGTCTGGTGGAAGAGCAGGCGACCGGACGCTTCGGGTCGGCAGGTGTCGCCGATCTCGACTCGGCAGGCATCGAACTCCTGCCGACGAGATGCAGTGGCTAAGGCCCGTTTGGTTGCCTCCCACTGCTCCTCCAGTTCCTCGCATGGGGACTACAAGATGGCCAGGGTGCTTCCATGTTGTTCCCCCCACACGTGGTTCCTGCTCTCGATGGCAGCGTTGCTTTTCCTGAGTTCGGCAACCTCCGACCGGAGGATCCTCAGCATCTCGAGCATGTTATCGGAAGGTAGGCTGGCTCGGGTTCGGCCTCGATCTCCCTGAGGGGTGTTGTTGAGCTCACCGTTATCCCGTTCGGCAGACATTGTTCGTCGGCAGAGGGTCGAGCAAGGGTATGTGAGTTAGTGGGTGTTTACTGAGTTCCCACAGACGGCGCCAATTGTTTGATCCTGAAATGACCAACTCGATGAGACCCGCTGAGGGTTCTAGGACCAGCCGTGTGGTGTCTCGGGTCCGCTGGGGGCGTTGTGGTTCGGCAGGGATCCTGCAAAGACTAGACACCGGTGTGGTGCCAGCCGAAAGGGCTCCGATGCCTAAGTTAGTATCTGAGTGCCGAGGGGCAAGTAAATACAGTGCTCTGGATCGGTTCTGAGTCCCTTACCTTTGTGAAGGGTTTCGGGGTATTTATAGTGGCCATAACTGCGATAGGTGGGCTACTGTTACGGGAGCAGGTGGTACTTTGTGGCTGAGAGCTGTCTGACAAACCCCGGACATCCGGAGGAGGCGCCAGCTGGAGTCCCAACCTGCCTCCGTCAGGGAGTTGGTATGGCAGAGTTGGTTAGGTGACTGTCGCAGCCAGCTGTCGTCTGTTCATGGTCAGATGTCGAGTGGCGGGTCTGCAGTTTGGTTCCGATCGGCGGGCCGTAGGCCGCGAGGGTGCCGATCAGGCGATCGGTCGGCGGCCTTCCTGTCCTGGCGGGCCCTGTGCTAGGGTGGTCGGTCGATATGGTATCAACACCCTTCAATCCTTAATTATCAAAATTTTTCAAGTTGACCAAGACTAGTTGAGAATTTGACTCCGAAAACTTTCCAATTAATGAAGAATTAATAGTAAATGTCGAAATGGAATTCAAAACTTGAAAAAAAAAAAAACTCGTTAGAAATTTTATTATAAACAATTTTTAAGAATTTATAAAACTCCCTTTAAATTATTTCATGGTTGTGAAATCTTAAAAAATTTATAGTCATTTAAAATGAATTATTTAAGTTCTTAAAAAAAATTGATATTAATATAAATTCATAACATTTTTGTGTATAATTTTTTTGATGAAAGATGAAATAACTTATATTTAATTGAAATAAAGTAATTTTAAATAATAATACCTAATAAAGAATAATAATAGTAAGAATAGAAAGGAAAAAAAAATCGTAAAGGGGAGAAAGTGTTAAAAATTCATAGATAATTTGAAGAATGGATAAAAAATATATTTTGAATTTAATGGGTATTAAATACCCTCAATACCCATGGGTAAACCCTCACCCTACCCATTAGATGATGGGTAAATTTTTACCCGTCTAATTTCTATCCATTTCAACAATACCCATGGGTACCCATGCCCATGGATAATTATGCTCATCCCTAGCCTTATATATATCTCCAATTCATCATTTTATCTCTCAAGGGCTGGGTTTTTGGTTCTCTAGTCTTGTTCGTTTTCGACAAATTAATTGGGTTCTCTATACTCCTAGTCATCTTCGCAGAATATCTGGTTTTAGTTTTCTTTTTCTTCCTCATGTATCATTTGCAAGGAGAATTTGGATCCAAATAAGTGATAGTTGTTTGCAATTTTTATAAACAAGTAATTCTAAACACATATTTATTATTTACAATATTTATACATATTAATACCAAATGTGTTTGTTTTTGCCCAAAATATTTTTCTCGTTTTAGGAGTCAAATGTCTCGAGGCAACCCTTGGGTCATCTGCGTGGAACTTGGTTTGTGAAACGAGGTAGGCGGACCACTCGAAGGATCTCTTTCCTTGTGTGAAGTGTAGAGAGTGAGGCTGGATGGGCTGAGTGTAATCAGTCATTAGTCACGGTCGATCCCTGAATGTGCAAACCAGGAGGTATGGAGACCTTTTAACTCAAGTGCAGGAATGCCACTAATAGAGGCTGCTACTAGATAGTGTGAATGAGTTCCGTTTTCTGCCTAAGAACTTTTCTTTTGATTAAAGCGATTGTGAGACAAGCAGACAAGAATTAGCATGTGTTGTTATTTTCTATGCTTTTCCAAGGACTTTAAAATATTTTCTTTTCCAGCGTAGTCCAAGTTCAGAAGTTATCACCCCATAATATTCAAGTTGGCGACGTTATTTCAGTAGTCAAGTGGTCAGTGGTTCCAGGTTTCCTCAAGTCGAAATCGAATTTATTCAGACCAATGCACAAAAATTGTATCTCGACTTAGTAAGTCGTAAACCATGTTTGAATGGTGTATCCCGAGTACCAACTACTACTTAAGAAAATTTGATTTGTATTGAAATGGAAATTGAAGTACAAGTGCAGAAATGTAAAAGTACAGGAATTGAATAACAACTAAAATTATAAGTATATAAAAGTAAATTATTTGTTTTGCATTCAAATCTACATCAAGTAAGAAATTTCAAAAATCATCATCTGAAATGAATATCAATCGGAAATCATGCCAAGAGATGGGGAGCACTCAAAAGTGACGGCAAGACGTCGAAAATGAGGTTTGAGCACTTTAGTAAATGGCCATAAATTGACGATCGGGATGATAATCTGTGAGCCGGTACTCGGAATAATCAACACTTATGACACTGAGCGGCCCAAAAAAAGGTTAATCTTCTGCAAGTCTAGCTCGATCGACAATCCAAGAACTGGCAGCTAGAAAGAGGTTAACCTTTATGACACTAAGCGGTCATAAAGAAAGTTAATGTAGGAAAATGAAGTCAATCATTATGACATTGTTGATGGAGCGGTCAAAAAGACGGTTAGATAGCTACATAAATGCCTCAAAATGGGTGAGAAAATAAGCTGCATTTTGATTTTCTAGATCGAAAGAAGCAGTTTTTGTCATAAAGGTCAGCCTTTGTTAAACCATGAAACTTTGGTTAAAGGAGTTCATATGTTCAGAAATTTATGAAGATCAATTTTTTGAGTTTTATTGGTTGATTCTTGGTCCTTTGAGAAGATGAGTTCTTCTCAATCTATAGGCGATGAAGAAGCTGTCAACTTGCCAAGTTGGATCCCGCGTGGGTCATGTGCTGTCATTTTTTCCGTTAGAAACCTCTCATTTGCCTCTGTTTTCTTCGTATTGTCAGCATCACCCGCGCTTTCCATCTGCTCCATGCTCCAAGTTGTTTGGGCTAAGCTTGTCTCTTGTTTTGGACCTTTAATTCCTTTCAAACAATTGGTTTCGGCTTAAAATGATTTTTTTCTTGTGTAAACAGTGTTCTTATTGTTTTTTTAAAAAAAAATTGCAAAAACATTCTCAAATCTTGAATAGGCATAATTGAACTTTCCATTTTCATTACAATTCTTGTGAAACTGTTCCGAAAAACATTACCAAACTGTTCCGAAAAACATTACCAAACTGTTCCGAAAAACATCACCAAACTGTTCCATTTTCATTAATAATATATACATTAGGCAGTTGAAGTTCCACTCAAATTTCAGCATTTTCATCTTATTTTTTTCTTTTTGCATGTTTATATTCATGTATTTAGGATTTTTATTTACATTTTTTTGTTTCGTGATATTTTATCTTTAGCAGTACTTATTATTCTAAAATTATTTAAAAACACTTAGTAAATGTGTATATTATTTTTTTTAAAAATTAAATAAACATCGTAGGCGCCTAGATCCTTACCTCGCCGGCAGATTACCACCTATAGCTCTTTAATACATTAGTTCCACTCTGTAATTCGTAAAATCTCAATACATTATGTATTCAACATTAATTGGATCAATTCCCAATAAATGCAAGGCGTTTTGACACACCTTGACCTGAAAATTCACCTAAACATCGGAATAAAAGGATGTTGGTGTTGGTGACACCAAACTAAAAAGCTGAGTCCCAATAACGAAAACCAAACTAAAATGATGTCTCGAGACGTCGGCCACCATCCTTCAATTCTGGTATTCAAGTGAATTTTAATACCAATATATGTACTTTTGAGTAAAATCTGCCGAATACTTAAATTAAACTCAATATCAATATTAGACCAATAAATGAACTCGTCTTTTTGAAATCTTCCATATCTCATAATGAAACAAATTGAGTAAAAAAATGTCTTCGCAACTCGCAAGCAAGCTTATCAATATTAGGAAACTCTATCGTAAAAATTCCTTCTCTAATACCTAGTAAGAAAGGGTTTGTACAAAATTGACAATAGACCCGCTCATATTGATAAGCGGGGTTGTAGTACGAGGGGGCACGTTAGGAAGATTTCAGCCGTTTATCTGATCAGGTTGAGCTGTAACCGTCGTGCTTACAAGTGAGGGTCTGCCATAAAATAAAGCATTTTTGCAGAGGGATTAGTTAAAAAAATTAATTATGTTTATCTACTCCTAAAAAATTAAGTAAAATTCAGAGAGAAAAAGGGAAAAAAACTAAAAAAAGACACGTCTCCCCATAAAAAATTAAAGCAGAGGAACCGGTCTGTATAAACTTGGACGCTAATGCACAAGGCCCAGCGACAAACCTGCAAGATCGGTTCCTAAGGAGTTGAATTTTAACTCTTAATCACGTTTTTAACTAGTATTTTAGTGTCAAATTATCCAATTAAAAAATTTACGACGAGTTTACGATTTTATCCTCCATGCGGTACGCACCGTTGGTCTAGTGTTTGCCAAAATTGCCCCTACCAGTAGTAGGGTAAGACGGAAGCAACACGATCACGTACGTGTACGCAATAATGCAATATGTGCCGAATGGTTACGGTACATTCTGGATTATTGTTCTACAATCCTCATCATGCACGCACGTGCATTTCATTTCAAAGCAAAGATAAAAGTGAGCCCACCAGTGTAATTAGCTGTGATATTTTCTAAATTATCAGGTGAAGATCATATTAGTAAAAAATCAACAAAATTAAAGATTATTTAGTCATCCATATTTTAATTAAATGAACGGTTTGTTATGAAAATCTTAATCTTATAAAAATCGTTGATTTATTTGACACAGATTTGTGACAAAACGATCTCCAATTTAGTTGAATTTTTATAAGAATGATCTTGACATAATGATTTAGATAATGAACAGTTCTGATTGTGATATATATATATATATATATACAACACCAATTTGATAAATTGAAGAGTAATATGAAGAGATACTACAAATACAAAAATGTAAGAATTTTTTCTAAATTTAAAGATCATTATTACAAATCTTATCATCCAAATATAAGTTTGATAACTCTGAATATTCTATGACAATACGGGATAATTGCAAACTTTCGTTATATTACAAACTAGTTCGAGACTTCCTTGAAAGGTAAAGGAAATTGGAGGAAATAATTCCTTAGTTTTATTACAAACTTTCGTTATATTTATCATTGTTCAAAACGGCGGACGTCTAATCCACCTAGGCCGCGCCTAGGCGCTCGAAGGTGGGAAACCGCCTAATGACTAAACGCTTATGTGGATTTGCGGGTACATCCTTATACATATTTAGTGGATTTGCGTATCTATTCTTATATATATTTAGTTATATAACTTCTTATATATGTATTTAGTTATATAAGTTATTTTATTTATTAAATACTTAGTTAATAATATAAGTATTAATTAAAACAAAAATAATAAATAAAAAATATAGAATGTTGTATAATAAATTAATAAAAAAACTTACATTTTTAACAATTATGATTCTCAACTCAATTTATTTATCTAGATAATTAATTTTTGATTTAGAATTATGTGATAGTGTTCATTATATTATTAATTTTTTGAATTTTGTCTTGAAAAAAAAACCACCCAGGCGACCGTTTAGGCCCCGCCTAACCGTTTAGGCACGAGGCCCCTATCGACCGTATTAGGAGCGCCTAGTGCCGTTTTGAAGCTTGATATTTATTCACGTAACAAATCGGAGGAAATAATTCCTCCAAATAAAGAAAGGGTAAAATGGGCAAGTTAAAGACGGAAAGAATCTGAAAAGGAAAAGGGCACAAAAGTAACTTGGAGTAGATTTCCTATTAAAAGAAAATTAAAGCCTCTTTCAAATTGGGTTGGTATTAAGTAAATATTTTTCTTTTTTAAGTTTATTGATTAATTAATTATTTTATTTTGGTCGTCAAAATCCACCATTTTAGGTGTCTCGTCCGTCCCCATTGAAGCGCAAAATAAACCCTCTCGCTCTCTCACTTCCTACACTTTCTCTCACTATTTTCTCACTCACTACTTTCCATCCTTCCTCATTTGCCTTAACCCAGAAATCAAAACTTCAAAACCAACAAAAATAACCCAAAACACAGAGCAAAAACAATTCAAGACCTCGTAGCCATGGAGGCGCCGGAGTATTTTCAGAATAGCTTCTGCCCGCAATTCACACCCGAAAAGCGACAATCTTTTGACAGTAATAACAATAAGACCACCAATGTTTGCGGTGGTGGGGATCATTTTATGGTGGAGGACCTTCTGGACTTTTCCAATGACGACGCAGTCATTGCCGACGGTGGTGGTGCTACTTTTGACAACGTCGCCGGAAACTCCACCGACTCCTCCACCCTCACTGTCATCGACAGCTGCAATTCGTCGTCCTTATCGGGCTCCGAGCCCAATTTCGTCCCCGATATCGGCTCCCAAGGCCCCTTCTCCAGTGACCTCTGCGTCCCGGTAAATCAAAATTCGAATTTTGAATGTGACTTTGTTTTTCAATCCGAAAACAAAAACGACAAAATCTGTGATTAAATTCTTGGCATTGGCTACAGTACTGTTCTGCCCATTTGAAAAAATTTAAATAAAATTGTGGTGTTGATTGATTTAATTAATTAATTTTGGAAATTATTGGCAGTACGACGATTTAGCTGAGCTCGAATGGCTATCGAATTTCACGGAGGAGTCGTTTTCCAGCGAGGACCTGCAGAAGCTGCAGCTGATATCCGGGATGAGAGCCCGACCCGACGAGGCCGCCTCCGAGACCCGCCAATTCCAACCCGAGCCCAACCGAACCAACAACAACAGCGACACTTATTCCACCATCACCAACAACAGTAACAACCCGATATTCAATCCGGACGTCTCGGTACCCGCCAAGGCCCGAAGCAAACGGTCCCGGGCCGCCCCCTGCAACTGGACCTCCCGCCTTCTCCTCCTTTCTCAGCCGGCTCCGAATCCCGAGAAAACCGACGTCGTCGTTTCGGGGGCGGCTGCGTCGTCGTCACCGTTACCGCAGCCGTCGAGTATCGGCAAGAAAACGGTGAAGTCCGCCTCGAAGAAGAAAGAGAGCGCAGAAGGTCGGGACGGAGCGGCAGGGGACGGTCGGAAGTGCCAGCATTGCCTGACGGACAAGACGCCGCAGTGGCGGACAGGGCCGAAGGGCCCGAAGACCCTGTGCAACGCTTGCGGGGTCCGATTCAAGTCAGGTCGGCTCGTGCCCGAGTACCGACCCGCGGCAAGCCCGACTTTCGTGCTGACGAAGCACTCCAACTCCCACCGCAAGGTGCTGGAGCTGAGGCGGCAGAAAGAGATGTTGAAGGCGCAGCAGCAGTTTATTCAGGTACCGCCACAGCAACATTACCACCATCATCACCACCGTCAGAATATGGTCTTTGATGTATCGAATGGTGGAGATTACTCGATTCATCAACACACGGGGCCCGATTTTCGGCAGCTGATTTAGTGAGAGGGGCGTGCGAGAGTAGCTAAAGCTAAAACTGGGCAACTTTTCGAGGTTAATTTAGTGGGGCCCATTTGATCTTCTTTTTCCTTAAAAAAAATTAATTAGAACAATTTCGTAATGTTATTTTTGTCAAGGGTTATTTCCCCCAACTTCAATTTTGAATTTTCTAGTTTACCTTATTTTAATTGTTTCCTGTCCTCCAACTTTTTATTTAATTTCTTCCCCATAATTAAGGAAAATTAAATTGAAGTGAACAAATTTTAATATTAGTATTAATATGGTACCCTACTTAGGTTAATAAGCAACTGTGGTTTCTTAAAGCCCTTAATGTGCTAATTAATGTGTTAATTACAATCTAGATATTAATTACGACAACACATGAGGCAACTAACTAAGGCCTTAATTTTGGCCCCAAAAAAAAAACGAGGCCTTAATAATTTGTTGAAGTAGGTTCTTTCTCAATGTCTATAATTATGTATTTATATTCTTATGGTCCCATGCATAATGCAATTGATGAAAATGCACACTAACATTTTGTTCATGGCGGAAAAGGTTCATCTCTTTGATTACCAAACCATCATTTCATCTGCCCCTACCACGTTCATTCAAATTTAGGGTTGCTAACTCCCAATAGACTGAACAACAACACCAAAAATTTCGTCGTTCAAATTATGATCATTACAGCTATAAAAATGACATTAAGTTTTAAATTTACATTTTATGTGTGTAAATTTACGTTGTATATATGTGTATTGCTGAACGAAGAGAATCGATGATCATCGGCCAGAAGCTAGCAGCATGCGTGATAGGTTTTTCAAGGAAGTAACTGAAGATATATATCTAAAGATGGTTTTTGATGGGGGCTATGGGAATTGAAATGGAAGTGAGATTTGTACATGTATAGTTGCCCAAATGTGAACCCACTAAGTTGGTGTCTCGTGAGAAATAATGATGCTATCTTGTTGACACCCCAACATCACCATTAGTGAAAGGTCTCCAAACCTAATCATAATTTACACGACAAGAAATAACGCTGGACTCCACCTCTCTAATTAACCTCTCCAAGGTTACTCATTATCCCCACAATTTAAAAAAATAGCTCAATTTATATTTCAACTAATCAAGTTAATTGAAAATCAGTTAAAAGATATATTATTAATAACTAGTTGGATACATGTTATTTTTGTGCATGAATTTCAGTGAGAAACTGATTATAGCCTGTGGGGATTTTAACCATGGCAGAGAATGTTAGTATGCATTCAAATTATTCATTCTGCTTTTCCTTTATAATCTTTAGATGCTCATATCATTTGAATAATAGGGAATATTGAAACTTTGCCCGGAAGAGAAGGCAGTTAGGCCATCAATTTTTTTTCCTCTTTACATCGTTTTGTGCTGCACAAAATTCAGTGGGTTGAATTTTGTTGCTATTTATATAAAAATAAATAAAAAATATATTATCTAATATAATCCTCTTGCACAAATTTTCCAACTTTTTAAGACTTCGAGAAAATCAAATTCAAATTTCCCCATGAAATAGAAAATGATTGAAAATGCATGTACTTCGCAGAAACCCAGTTTCTCTCATTATTTAATCGCACGTGGTTTAATCAATTGCCTAAAGATTTTTCCATCGGAAAAAAAAGGCTTTCTTTTTCGGATCTTGACGTTAAAATTATTACTGATCAATTTGAATGATTTTGGATTTTCTATGTGTGGATGGATGGGATATAAATATATAATTGTTAATCACAGTTGACAATGGCATGAATTATGCGTATGCATGCAGGATCCTAGGCAGTGCTGATCCAAAGGTCTGTTAATTAAGCTAATTATAAAATAATATATATTTTTTAAAGTCGGCTAAATTATGTTCGGTTCGTGTTTCTGAAATTTGATTTGGTGTTATCATCGTTGGCCAACAAAATAAAGAAAAATAAATTGGGGGAATCCAGGGAACCTCTACCAATGGCAGAAGCTCTGGTGGAGGGAATAATTATATATTTTTCAAAAAAAATAAATATGTATTTTTAATTAATTAATTAATTATTATTACGAATACTATTTGTACATTAGTGTGAGGGTGTAGCAAAGTTTGCGGTTTTCACATGCCCTCTTTTTCATGGCCTCATGCACCAGTCAGTGGTTTATGATGCCATCACTGACAGTTTCTGGGCATTCATTTATAATTTTGTTTTAATTACAAGGTAAAATTCAAAGCCCACCCAGTCATTAATGTAACTGTATAAGTATGTCTTGAGTTTAACTTTTTAAGGGAGGATGTTATTGTTTTCGCACAAAAATAAATTTAATAAATTTTAACTGGTTGGAAAAAAAATGAGGTCTTTGTACATGAGTTTAATATTGTATTTACTTTAGAGTATGTTTACTTATTCTAAATGTGTATGTTTTTATAATTAAGGGCCGAGGAAGAAAGTTATTGTTGAAAGTAGTCGTTGTTACTTAGGGTTTAGACTTAATACTTTTTGTTGAAGAAATATGTGAAGAGTTAATGAGACCCAGTCAAGTTAGTTGTTCCTAAGTTTTAGAAGTGGGGTGAACATGTTCACCACTCACTAAATCGTGAAGACTGCTTGCAGCAAGTGTCCCTATGATATCTGCCTAGATTTCTAGGTTAGACTGCAATTTGTTGGAGACATAGGGATATAAAAGTTTGTTTGCTGTTGTTTTAATGAAATCAATAAAAAAACATAGAAGTCCTTTCGTTTCTAAAAACACTGAGTATTCTAATTGCTAATTAGACAAAAGTGTCTAAGAGACAGAAACTGGTATCAGAGCTGTACAAGGCCTGAATCGGAAAAAAAAAAAAAAGCTCACGCCATAACCTTGCAGCAGCAAGAATGGCTACAGAAAATGGGAGCTTCATTCAACCAGTTAATCCATGATTTGATGGTCACTACGACCATTGGTGTATGCTGATGGAGAACTTCTTAAGATACAAGGAATTCTGGGATTTTATAGAAACTCGGATTGGTGAATTTGATGAAGAACGCTAAGAAACAACAGCATAAAAAAAGCAGAAGATCGATATCCTAAAACTGGAGGACTTGAAGGTAAAGAATTACCTATTTCAAGCCATCAACAGATCCATCTTAGAGATCATTTTTAAGAAGGATACTGCCAAGGAAATTTGAGGCTCGATGAAGAAGAAATATCAAGGTTCCAATAGAGTGAAGTGAGCATAGTTTCAAACCCCCAAGAGAGATTTTGAAATCCTCCAAATGAAGAAAGGTAAAAGTGTGACTGATTACTTTAGGAAAGCCATAGAGATTGATAACAAAATGAGGATTCACAAAGAGAAATTGACATAAAATATCTTGAGGCCATTAACCTCAAGGTATGACTATGTAGTCTGCGCCATTCAGGAATCCAATTTCGTTGGAGAGATGTCCATCAATGAACATCAAAGCTCATTGCTCGTGCATGAGCAAAGGCTTAACAAAAGCAACGCAGTGGAGCACTTACAGTGTAACAACTCATCCCGAATCTACAGATTAATTAAGGACTAGTTGAGGATTAGCGTGACTAATCGGTAATTAGTCGAGAATTTTTCGAGCGGTCGGCGTAGAATGACAATTTTGCCCCTAGAATGGGCAAAAAGTTAACTTTTGACCCGGCAGGTCAAATGCACGAGGACCAGGGACCGTTATGTAGATCGAGAAGATACGAGTTCGTAGACATGTAGGACGTCGAAATAGGAAATCGTACAGGAAATTTACGGGTCACATAAGAAAAATGAGACTATTCACACTTACCATGAAAAGTGTACATTTGGCTTAGGAAAAAAAAATTGGGTGGACCAATTGAGTGACAAGTGTCACTCACCTAATTGTCCCATATACCCATAATTTGGGATCCCATTTGTTCATCTTCATCTCCTTTGTTTCTCTCTAACCCGAAAACCCACACCTCCCTCAAACCTCCATCATCATTCCCTTTAGGTGAGACCAGAGAGGAAGAGAGTATAAGAGTGAGTGAGAGACTGGGAGACGACATAGGACGAGACAGAGCCGCCGTGGACGGCGGAGGGGCCACGGAACAAGTAACTCGAAACCCGCTTTGGACTTTGAATTTGGTTTTCGATTTCCGGACATTTGGGAAGGTTTCTAACATTTGGGTTGTGTTCCTAGTGTCTGTACGAGTGTCTGGGGACCAAAAACCAAGATTGGAAAAGCTGTGTAATGACCCGTCCTGAATTATAGGGATTAATTAAGACTTAATGACAAATTAGTAAGGCTAAACGGGGATTAGACGAGGATTAGCGGACGTTCAGGGCAAAATGACGGTTTTGCCCATAGAAAGGGCGAATCGTTGACTCTTCATTCAGACGGTCAAATGGACTTTGACCGATGACTGTGACGTATTTCGGGACGTCACGAGTTCATAGATAGGTGGCACCCCCCGATTCCGACGTTCGAGGAAGAAGTTATGATTTTCAGAAGTTCGGGGGCATTTTGGTAATTTGGTTCAAAAGGAGCAGAAAGTTGACTTTTGACCCGGGAGGTCCGATGGCTGAGGGCCAAGGACCGTTACGTAGATCGAGATGATACGAATCCGTAGACAAGTGGCACGTCGAATTCGGACGTTAGACGAGGAAGTTACGGTTCACGGAAATTTCGGGTCACTATTGCATGTTTCACGAGACGGATGCCTTTTGGCATCAAGTGGGTCTAGATATTTTGGGGCAGGCCCAATGGATGAATGACACTAGTCATCCATATATTTCCCAACCAAATTGATTCATGCATCCCCCATTTCTTTGTTCGTGTATACCAAACCCAAACCAAACCCGATCACCTTCCAACCCCAATCAAACCCTTCCCCCATATGATCAGATGTGAGACCCAGAGAGTGATGGAGGGCCGTGAGGATGATGATGGCTGGCAGGAGGCAGCGCCTCCATGGACGGCGATGGAAGCTCGAGCACAGTAAGCCATTTTACTCGATTCCCCCCCAATTTTAATCTTTGACGTTAAAGACGGTTTCAGGTGTTTTTATTGGGTTGGTTAGGTTGCTAGGGACGTGTTAAGATGATTTTGAAGGGTGGCTCACGGCTGTACAGCCCTGGGACATTTTTGGAAAACTGAACCGTGGAGGGGAAGTTGAACCGGGGTAGTTTTGTAGGTTTTAAAGGTTTTGGTTCATACATTTAGGTTTCTGGGATCAAATTAAGAAGTTTAGGATTGAAAAGGAGGAGATTGGACGAAAAATGAAGGAAGGAGGGCCCTGGGCCGGTCACACCAGTCCAGTTGCAGGGCTGAATCGAACCTATCGGTTCGGACCGGTCGAGAGCTTGAAGACGATCCACAGTACTGCGGCGCGTGGCTCCCACGTGCAGGGGCTGTTGCTGGCGCGTGTGGGCGTGTGGTCCACTTTCTGGGAAAGGTTCCAACATGTCAAATCATCTACTCGATGTAACGAACATTTTGGGACTGGTTTCGTGTCGATCAGAAATCGTCTCGATATAGTTCTAGTTGTCTGAAGGTTTAGGATCGCGTTTAAAAATAGTTAAAAATTCTGGAAAATTACGAGGCTTTAGTGAGGGGTTATTTAAGTAGTTAGTAACCCTCTAAATTAATTTGGACCGGTTCGGGAATTCCGGAGGCGACGATTAGCCCGGGAGAGGCTTATGGCACGCGTATCGAGGTGCGACTTCTGACGGTCTGTGAGTGGACCTTTCTTTCGAAATTGATGCATGCATAAATGTTTATAATTATTTTAGATCATGTTTTGTGATGCCATGAGTGCAATTGTTTGTGGTAACCTAGGATTTACGTATTTTCACGTATTTCGAGATTTCCTATTTTATACGATGCTTATACGTGCTAGGTTTTCAATAGGGGTTTAATGAATGGATTTTGGATTTGGAAATATGAACTCGGGCATGAGACCCATTTGATTTACAAACTCTCGGACTTGGAGTCCATTATTTGACGAGGAATCGGACCGAGGGTCCATTTGAGTTATACGATCGGGCCGAGGGCCCCGTTGGTTTACGAGTTCGGGTTTGAGGTCCAATTGGTTGTAATATCGGGCTGGAGGCCCCTTTGACTGTAGTATCGGGCTTGAGGCCCCGTTGGTTGTGAAATCGGGCTTGAGGCCCGATTGATTTATGGTTTTGTGCTTAGGGCCCAGTTATTCGTGATATCGGGCTAGAAACCCAGTTGATTGTGAAATTGGGCTTAAGTCCCAATTCAGTTTATGAAATGAGAATTCGGGCATGAGACCCTGTTGAACTGAGGATTTAGGCCGAGACCTAGAAAGTGGATTTGAATCGGATTCGAGGAATCCTGTTGAGATGAATCGGGTATGAGACCCAGTTGAAATATATTTTAGAAAGAAAGAAAGTGTTTGAAAATGTATGAAACCCTCCATATGATTATATGGTCTCCTCCAGACGTCGACCTGGAGAGTCACTATCCACATACCAGAATGGGTATCCCCATAGGGATCCCGTTCCAGGAGTGGAAGTTATGATGTGGTCCCGGACCAGATTCGGGAGAGATGTTCGGACTAGATCCGGAGATAGAGCTCTGATTAGATCTAGAGATAGAGCCTCCCAGATGGAGAATTCCTAGGGGTAGACTCGGAGTGAGACCCCAAGTGGTGTGCACACTAGTATAGAGATGAATTGTGACATTATCGGGGATGTGTTCCCCAGGGGTTGTGTGCCCCGAGTTGGCATCTTCTCAAAAGTGTCGCGGATGGGTTATACGTATGTCGATACGTATGAGATTTACGAAAAGTGATTTGGGGGCGGAGACCTCGTGTTTTATGTTTTGGAAAGTGGTTTGGGGCAGAGACCCCGTATTCTGTGTTTTGATATTTCACTGAGAATGGTTTTGGGCTGAGTCCCACTTGTGTTTGATTTGGGTTGAGTTCCCATGTATTGATTTACGGGTTTTGTGATTTCGAGTCAGGGACCCATAAATGGTTTTATGGGTCATGTCGGTTTATGGGGATCGGGCATGAACCCTTGAAAGGTTTTGAGAATGTTTTCAAATGGTTTTATGAACGTTTTGATAAACGATTTTTGAATGTATGCATATGCTTTTGGTAAAGGGCATAAATATCTTATTGAGAAATGTTTTAATGAAATGACTGTTTTGTCCATTCACGACTTTTGATGGTTTTTAATGCCCTTCAGGTTGATCACGGATGCGGGCTGTAGCAGAGATCGAGACATCAAACTCTTCCTCCTACGATCCTGGCGTACTCTAGAAGCCCGGTGAGGGCTAGAGACGGAATTTTCCCTGGTTTGAAACTTCGTGTCAGGCGGGATCAGGCGTGTCCCACGTTAATCCTGAGGGATTTGGGATGGGTCCTGACAAGCTGGGATCGACGGGAAAGCAAGGTTATAGGTGGCTGTCACTGTTCAACATTTGGAAGGTACAATATCGACCCTTTTAGCTAGTTCTGCGTTGATAGATCTCTTCTAGGGATCAAGATGATCACTTAGGAACAAACGGGGTCAAAAATGGTTCAAGAAAGAGTGAAAACGAGTCGGGTCAGGTAGCGGGTCCAGTCAACCCGTTGCAGGGAACTGGGTCTACCCGACTGGAGGTAGACGACGATGACGTCAGCGGGTGACATCATCATCTACCAAAGGTGTCAGGCCACGTGGCCAATCAGGTGCTCCCACATGGCAGTTGTCAAGTCCAGTCAGCACTGATATGTTAGACACGTGGACCAATCATGGGCTAACACGTGGCACATGTCAGACCTGCCAGACTGACGCCATGATGACGTTAGCCCTTGACTTTGACCGTTGACCGATGACATCAGCGTTTACTTTTGACCATAGTTGACTGGAAAGTTTAACCGACGTGTGGGGGCACGTGGGCACATTTTTTGAGCTGAAATCAATCTTGTTCGAAAGGTTTCGATGTTTTGAATCCCATGATGGTGGTTTCAAGTCGATCGGAGATCGTTTGGATGGTCAAATTGAGGTTTTTAGCCTGAGGAAACGTGTTCGGGACACGTTGAATTTTTTGGGAGTTTTGAGGGTTTTTTATTAGGACTTGTCTAGGTTGGTAGTGATCTTTGAGTGCGCTTTGGACAAGTTCGAATGACCCTGAGAGTTCGGTTTAGCCCTTGAGTGGCTTACGGTGCAACTTGCAAGCGCGCAGCTTGGACGATCTATGAGTGGACACTTGATTTGTAAATATGATGCATGCATAATTGTTTTATATGTTTTATGAGCATGATTTGAGATACCTTGAATGCATATGGTATATATATATATATATATATATATATATATATATATATTTGGTTGCTATGTTTTGTCATTCTTGTGGAAATGTGTTCTTGCACGTATTTCGAGATTTATATTTTACGTGATACCTTGGGCTTAGGCCGTGCTTTATACATGCTTTTGTTTTCAAACGATTTGAACAATGAAATGATTTCGGTTTGAAAATATAATATTGGGCTTAAGGCCCAATTGGTTTATGATATCGGGCTTGAGACCCAGTTGGTTTATGATATCGAGCTTGAGTCCCAGTTGTGATTTATGAAATGAGATTTTGGGCTTGATGTAACGACCCCTCCAGAATTTCAGGCTCAATTTAGTGAGTAATCACGGATTAGCGTGACCAATCGAGGATTAATCGAGAATCGTGGACGGATGGTGTGAAATGACGATTTTACCCTTGGGAATGGACGAAAAGTTAATTTTTAAACCGAGTGGTCGAATGAACTTTGACTGATGACCGTGACATAGATCGGAACGTTACGAGTCCGTAGACGTGGCACGTTGAAATCAGACATTCGATGGGAAAGTTACGGATCTAGACAGTTTTATGGCACTATTCATGCAAACCAAGGGAAACCGACACGTGGCATGATTTGATTGGGGAAGGTTCTAGAAGGTCCCACAGATGAGTGACAAGTGTCACCTATCTGTGAATCCCAGACCCCAATTAATTGGGTCATCACCCTTGTCTTCTTGAGTATTCGATCATCTTCTCTGTTTGTTTTATAAACCCGTGAGACTCCATAACTCGTACACCCAAAACCCACACAAACACCCTCCCATCATCATCCGTTGCTACTGACCCGTGAATAAAAGTGAAAGGGGACGCTTGGACGATTGTGGTGGTGACCACGGTGGACCAACGACGGCGAGGTAAGTTCAAACCCGTGTGACACGACCCACTCTCAATCCCTTGGGATTAAGGGCTAAGTCATGCTCCCGTCTAACTTACGCATGACATGAAGGCTAAATCGACGTCCAATGTAATGATCCGTCCCATAAACCGATATTAGATTAGTGGTTAATAACATATTAGTGAAGATAATCAATGATTAGTTGGATAATTTCGAACGAACAGTGCGAAATGACGATTTTGCCCATAGAATGGGTAAAAATGTTGAATTTTCTTTCAGATGGTCAAATGGACTTTAACCGATGACGTGACATAGTTCGGGACATCACGAGTTCATAGACAGGTGGCACGTCCGATTCCGACATTCGAGGAGGAAGTTATGACGTTCGGAAGGTCGAGGGTACTTTGGTAATTTTGGTTAACAAGGGGCATTTTGTTGACTTTTTTCTTAACCATCATTTTTCACACAACTCGAGGACCGTTAGGAAGGTCTCGATGCCCTGAGTACAACGACAGGCAACACAACGTCTTCGGACCTCGGATGAATTAGTTATGGGTCTAGGAACGCGAGGGGCAAAATGGCAATTTGTGCGGCAAGAGGCAATTTGGTCATTTTCTGCATTGGGATTAGTGCCCAGTGATCAGGGGACACTTGGCTGCATCAGAGGTGTGTGTCCACCAGGTTTTGGACACCTGGCTTCCTCTAGATGGGTATGGAAGCCTCTTCACCGTCTCTCTCAATTTTTAAAACAAGTGAGTGCACGGGTTTGAAGGACTGAAAACAGAGCATAGTTGAGACCGTGAGAATTTACTCAGATAAGTCCTTCAATCTTTCATCTATTGCCTTTACTGTCTAAAAGAAAATGAGAGAGGGAGCCTACACAAGACGACTGGTGGCCACGACGAGGTTCGACGGCTGAGGACAACGGTGGTAGCTGTGGAAACCCGAGAGGCCCCTGTTTGTGTTTGTATTTGAGGAAATTGGATTTTTGGGCTAAGGATCGAATTGCTTAATTGGGTTGTGTTGTTGAGATTGTCAGGAAGCCTTTGAGCTTGGTTGTGAGGTCTACAAAGGGAAGAATTTCTTTTGGAGGCTAAGACAAAGCTAAAGAGCTTGGTAGTAAGAGGAGTGGTGGTCGGGAAAGTAGACGCTGGAACCTGGGAAAAATCTGATCGAATGCTGACTTGGAAGGTTCAGGAAAGCCGAGGATAGCGGAATGGTCGAGAACGGCGTAAGTGCGCGCGTATCGAGGCGACGTCGGAATGGTCTGTGAGTGGACTTTGCTTTCAAACTTATGATGCATGCATATATGTTTCATATGTTTTCTATACGTGATTCTATGATTTGATTTATGATCTTGATGATTTACGATTTTGCACGGTTTTCGAGATATTTACGAAATTGCGCGTTTTACAGGATTTCGATCGATGTTGTGATTTGACTATGGTTTTAATGATTTGATTTTGGGATTTGAAACATAAATTGATTTCAAGGATTTGAAATGGATTTCGGAAAAGTGATTTCGGGCTTGGAGCCCTATTTATGAGATTTTGATAAACGAGCTTTCGGTTTTGGAACTGGATTTCAGAATTGAGATTTCAGATTTGGTTTTGAGACTTGGAAAGAAAATCTGGATTTGGGTTCGGGACAGTGGTTCCGGATACCGGCTTACGAAATCATTGTTGCGAATTCGGATAAGGATTTTCTATGGTTTTCACTGTTGATTGAAAAATGGTTTTGGGTTTAAAGACCTGGAAAGAAAAGAAAAACCGCTGGATCTGGTTTTGAGTTTAAAGACTCGGTTGATTGATGACGGGGGGAGGGCCCTGGATTGATATGTTTTGAGTTTAAAGACTCGGTATATGTTTTGAGTTTAAAGACTCGGTGATTGTGATACCCCCCGCGGCCTGTGATTGTGTTTTGAGTTTAAAGACTCGTTGATATCCCGGGAAGACCTGATTATTGCGCATGGTTTTGAGTTTAAAGACTCGGGCACACTTGAGATCCAGCAACTCGCATAATTGATGTTTTTCACTGGTTTTCTGATGTTTTGGGCGGTGGCCCGGATGAATTGGATTTGATGAGTTTTGGGACTGAGTTCCCGTTTTTGAGATTGATTTGTGATTTGAGGCTGAGGCCTGGATTTGAATAACGAATTTGATTCGGGTTTTCGATAATGGTTTTCATTGATGGTTTTGATATGAATGGTTTCATAACGTGAATTGATATGCATGCATTGGTTTTTGCGTGGAGGGTAAACTGTACTTTCTTCTGAACTGTTTTCTAAATAATTATTTATTTTTGTCTACTCACAGTCTTTTCATGTTTTCGATACCCTCCAGGTTGTTGCGGTGCGGGCTGTTGGTCGAGAAAGACGGAGACATCACACCCGTGTTCCACAGTAGATTCGGCGCACTCTTGGAAGTTCGTATACGTTTAGGACGGTCGGTTCGAGAATCCCTTGTCCGACTTACGTGTCACATGGAGGTTGGACGTCATTTTAGCCTTCGTTTCATGCGTAAGTTAGATGGGAGCAGGATTCAGCCGTTAATCCCGGGGGATTGGGGGTGGGTCCTGACATCCAACCTCCATGTGACACGTAAGTCGGACAAGGGATTTCCAAATGAGTCATTCAAATTTCTAGACTTCTCAGAGCGTGCAGACTCTACTGTGGATCCCGTGTCTGATGTCTTCGTCTCTCTCAACCAACAACCCGCACCGCAACAACCTGGAGGGTATCGAAAACATAAAAGACTGTGAGTGGACAAAAATAAATAATGCATTCAGAAAACAGTTTATAAGAAATTATATTTATACCCTCCACGAAAAAACCAATGCATGCATATGAAACTCGATTCACAAAATCATTTCATATCCAGAAACCATCAATGAAAACCCGAATCGTTCCTTTTCTCAAATCCGGAATTCAAATCCAGGGTCTCAGCCCAAAATCATAACTTCTCATTAAAGTACGGGAACTTAGTCCAAAACTCATCAAATCCAAATCATCAGGGTCGTTGCCCAAAACATCTGAAAACCAGTGAAAAACATCAATCAATTGAGTTTCTGGATCTCAAGTGTGCCCGAGTCTTTAAACTTAAAACCATGCGCATAATCAGGCCTTCCTGGGATATCAACGAGTCTTTAAATTCAAAACAAAATCAATAGGCTTCGGGGGATATCACAATAACCGAGTCTTTAAACTCAAAACATCTCAATACAGGGTCATCCCCCGTCAATCAACCGAGTCTTTAAACTCAAAACAAGATCCAACCGTTTTTCTTTTCTTTTTCCGGGTCTTTAAACCCAAAACCATTTTCCCATCAAATAAAAACCATAAAAAATCCACATTCGAATTCACAATAATGATTTCGTAAGCTGGCATCCGGAACCATCGTCCCGAACCCAAATCCAGAATTTCTCTTTCAAGTTTCAAAATCGAATCAAGAATCATCTTTTCAAAAATCCTATTCCAAAATCGAAATCTCGTTTATCGAAATCACATGAACAGGACTTCGAGCCTGAAATCACTTTCCAAAATCCATTATAAGTCATATTTCAAATTCCGAAATCAAATCATCAAAATTATGATCAAATCACAATATAAATCAGAAACTCGTAAAACGTGCAAATACTTACTTATCTCGAAATCCGTGCAAAACCATAAGTCATAAATATCAATTCACAAATATAGAAATCACGTATAGAAAACATATAAAACATATATGCATGCATCATAAGTTCGAAAGCAAAGTCCACTCAAAGACCATTAGCGTCGTCGCCTCGATACGCGTGCAAATACGCTTTCCCGGCAAATCCACTTACACCAGCTTTCCCGAACCTGTCCAAAGCCCATAATAAGGTCACTAACCACTTCATTAGGCTTCTACTAAATCCCCGTAATTTTTCTTCATTTTTAACTATTTTAAACCGAGCCCTAAAACCTTCGGACATCCCGAAACATATCGAGACGATGTTCGATCGACTCGAAACTAGTGCCAAAATATTCGCTACATCGATTACATCATTTCACATGTTGAACACTTCCCCATCAGAGGTACCACGCACCCTCACGGGCCGCCCAAAGGGGCTGTGCGTGGGAGCCACGTGCCTTACTATTCATTGTCTTATACCTTTGATCAGACTGGTCCAGACCGATTCAGACCAGCCCGATCCAACTGAACCGACGGTCCCAGTCCGTCGTTCTATCTTCCCTATTTCAACTCCATTTTCGACCATTTTAAGTTCTTTGGCTCCCTTGCACGATTTCCCATCAATCTATAAACTTAAAACATAGCATTGAGGTCTAGAAATTACCTTCCATATCAATGTATAATCGAGTAAATTCCCAACATTCAGGTTCCACGTTCCCAGCCACCCCAAGCCTCGAATTCAGTCCATAAGAGTTATTGGCAACCTCCAAGTTAGTTTTCTAGCGTCACTATCGATCAACAAGCACGAAATTGCAAGTTACCATTTTTGACTTCATCTTACCAGGTCACGGTTTCTAAGGGCACCACCCACGGTAGACCCGGAAACCAGCCTCAATCCAATCCTGGCACCTTCCTAGATCCCATCCTAGCCACCAATTCGATCAACAAACCTCCCATGATCATTTGCCATGTTGAAGGCAATAGAGCTCCCACGGGTTATTTGCCTCATTGCGCCGTCGTGGGCCGCCGTGCTACCATCCTCACCTTCGTCTCATCACCCTAAACTATTTTACTAAACATAAATTAAACAAAAGGTCATGTTTTAATGGTGTTCCAGCAACGGTTCCTCATGGTTCAAACACGGGCTCTGTTTTTCCTTTCAAAACCGTGAAAACCTCCATTAAAAACTCATGCACAATTGTGAGGCGGTGATGAGAGGGTTCCACAGCCCTCCAGCAAGGGACAAGTGTCCCAATCTGGGTGGGCAGCAGTCCTGTGGCAGCCAAATGTCACTGGGCACAGATCCCTAGGCAGCAAAAAACAAAACTGCCCCTACATGACATATTACCATTTTCCCCTCGCGTGTTTAGACTTATAACGAAACCGTCTGACGTCCGATGAAAGCATGCCACCTGTCGTTGTACTCCAGGGATCAAGACATACTCAATGGTCCTCGGAATGCATGAAAATAACTTGTCGTCTAAAAATTCAACCATTTGCCCTATTTCAACCAATTTACCAAAATACCCTCGAACTTCCAAACGTCATAAATTCCTCCTCGGATGTTGGAATCGGACGTGCCACCAGTCTATGAACACGTGACGTCCCAAAATACGTCACAATCATCGGTCAAAATCCATTTGACCGCTCAAACCAAAAGTCAACCGTTCACCCAATTCTAAGGGCAAAATCGTCATTTCGCACTGTTCGTCCGAAAACATCCAACTAATCACCGATTAACTTCACTAATTCGTCATTAACCACTAATATAATCCTGGTTTCTGGGACGGGTCGTTACACCGTGAGCTCTGTTTTGGGGTTAAAAATGGTGGATTTGGTTTCGTTGGTTGCTTATCGATTTGGTGTTTGGGATGATGTTCCTAAGGTCGAGACGAGTTGAGAGGACATGGAATTGTGGTCAGAGGCGGCCGAAATCGAGTTCTGGTTTCTTAGTTTTAAGATCATAGAGATGTTGCTGGGGATTAAACGATGACATAGGAAGAAACGAGATAGATTTTGGGTCAGAAACGAGAGAGATGGAGCCCACTCGGGTGGCGAGTACTGTGCGACCCGGTTGCAGACCCGAACTGAGGAAAGAGATGACATGTCGTCATCGCTGACGTCATCATGTCAGGTCTGACATGTCAGATTGAAATGTCAGACAGGGGACCAATGATAATCCAACATATGGCACTGTTAAGATTGTTAGTGCTGATGTCAGCAGGTACTGTTCAAGGGTTGACCGTGCATTGACCACGCGCGTGGGGGCGCGTGGGTTCAAATTTCGAGGTGGGATCAATGTCATTTTAAAGGTTTTGACCATCCGGGTTCAATGGTAGTGGTTTCGGGTCGATCAAAAATCGTAGGTTGGTCAAATTGAGGTTTTTCACCTTGGGAAACGTGTATAGGACGCGTTGACTGTTCCAGAAGTTTTGGGATTTATCTTATAGACTTGTATAGATGGTTAGTGACCTTCATGTGTGATTTGGATACGATCGAAAGTCCCGAAGATGATGGATTAACCTCAGTACGGCTTATGACACGTGTATCGAAGCAGCAATTAGAACGGTTTGTGAGTGGACTTTTGTTTTCAAAATATGATGCAAGCATAACTGTTTTATATGTTTTATATATGTGATTTCTATGATTATCATATTGGTATTTATGATTTACGTATTTGGACGTATTTCGAGGTTTATGATTTTATACTATATTGATGTGTGCAGGTATTTCCAAGATAGTTTGATAGAATGGTTTTGGATTTAGAAATATGGAATCGGGCATGAGACCCATTTGATTTGGAAACTATCGGACTTGAAGTCCATTTGATTTAATGAGATATCGGGCTGGAGACCCATTTGGTTTATATGATCGGGCTTGAGGCCCAGTTGGTTATGATATCGAGCATGAGACCCATTTGATGTTTATAAATGTGATTTCGGGTTTGGAGACCCTAAAACGGATTTGGATTTGAGTACTTGGATTTCTGGATTTATGATGGTTTTATGGAGATTACAAGCATGACCCCTTTGAGTTGTTTGATATGATTTTATAAAGATGTTTCCCATGTGCTATCTTTAGATGAGGATATGTGGATGGTCTCCTCCAGATGTCTGGGAAATTGAGGAAGTCACGGCGCATTGCCTGCAAGGGGTCATTGCACGGAGCGACTGGACCGTATAGTGACTTAGGAGCAGGATAGCTATTATTAGACGTATGGGACGTCAGACATGTTGGATGTTAGAGATTGACCCAGATAGACCCCGGGCAGCACGTGTTTCTTAGACCGTGAGATATGATGACGGGGACGTCAAGCGTCTGGGACGCTAGACATCTGGGATGCCGATGACTGGTATTTTGTAAACTTGATTTACTGGATTTATGAAATGGTATTTTTGTGTTTATAGATTTGGGCAGTGACCCATATGGATTTGGGTTTACAGATTTCGGTGTTTTACGGTTTTGGGCTAAGACCCTAATTATTTGAGAGAGAAATGGCTTTGGTTTTCTAAACGGTTTTTATTATATTTGAATTAACTAGTTTTCGTATGCATGCATGGTTTTTAAGTGAAGGGCATAAATCTTTTTTTATCAAACGTGTTTTATTAAATTATTTGTTTTCGTTCACTCACAGCTTTTGTGGTTTTTAATACCCTTCAGGTTAATTGCGGTATGGGTTGTAGCTAAGACCGAGACATCACACTCCTCCATTGATTCTGGCGCGCTCTGGAAGCCCGCCTGGGCTATTGACCTGGGTTATCCCTTGTCTAGCCTTCGCGTTACATGGGGGTTAGACGGGTGTTTGGCCTTTGTGTCACACGTGGGTTTGACGGGAGCATGTCACATCCCACGTAATCCCAGGGGGATTGGGATGGGTCCTGTCACTTGAGACCCTATTGAGATGATTTTGGGCTGAGTCCCAATGAGATTTGGATTTCGGCTGAGTCCCAATGAGATGTGGATTGGATAGGATTCGAAAAATCCTAGTTTTATGGAAACGGTATATGAAAGCTATACCTCGGACTGAGACCTTGTTGAACTGTTTTTGAGTTGATTTAAGGTATAAATGGTTTTACAACGATTTTCCATTAGTTTGAATACTGATTTACATATACCATCCTTATGAGTGGATTGTCTCCTCCGGACGTCTTGTAGTATCTTGTAGTAGTCACGGTGCACTTGTAACGACCCGTCCCGAGTATCGGGATTAAATATTAATTAATTATGGTTTAGAATGACTAATCTGGGATTAGTTGAGTGGAATCGCACGAAATGTAAAAAATGACCGTTTTGCCCCTAGTATGGGCAAATTGTTGACTTTTTGATCGGGTGGTCAAACAAACTTTGACCGATGACCGTGACATAGTTCAGGACGTCACGAGTTCATAGACAGGTGACACGTTTGATTCCAACGTTCGAGGAAGAAGTTATGACGTTCGGAAGTCGAGGGGAATTTTGGTAATTTGGTTAAAAAGGGGCAAAATATTGATTTTTGATCCGGTCGGTCCAATGGATGAGGGCCAAGGACCGTTACGTAGATCGAGTCGATACGAATCCGTAGACAGGCGGCACGCTGAAATCGGACATCGAACGGGAAAGTTATGGTCACGGGATTGAGATCGGTTAAACGAACGAACCGAAGTTTCGATTAAAATAATATTAAATTAGTGAACAGTGATCGATGAATCTGGACCCTTGGATGAGTGACATGTGTCACTCATCCCTTGTTTTGAGGCCCTAAACCTGGATCATGTTTCCATTAATTATTTAAAATATAATTTATTTCCTTCTTTTAATCTCAGCCGTCCACTTCCTTATCAAGATTGAATCTGTGCCATTGATCTCATCCCTTCCTTTCATTTATTTTCTTATCTGACTTCATTATCTCCCTCTCACTCTAACTTACAAACCGTGAAGGCGACCACCCTCCCCCTAACTCGACCAAACAACCCACAGAGCACCCCTCACCACTCTCCCTCACTTAGCTCCTCCCCAGCCACGGATCAAACACGACATCACCGCCACCTTCCTCCTCCCTTGCCTCCAAACCGAAACCCCAAAACCCGAGAACAAAGAACCAGCCCAGGAACTGATCAACCCCACCTCTATGACTCGAGAAAACGTTAGGTTAGTACCGTGGGACTTCAGGAAGGCTAAAAGGTGGACGTCACGACTATGGTGGAAGCCACGACTGAGCTCGCAGCGGCGAAGGTAAGAAATTTCTGGGAGCTCTGTTTCTGGTTCGAACATTGTGGGCTCTCTGGGTTGGTTTTTGACCATTTTGGTTTATTGGACGAGGTTAAGGAGGCCATGGCGAGTCAGTTAAGCTTGGAACCGTAGTCATAGATGACCGAGATCGTATGTTCTTGACAGTCAAAGGTGGCCGGTTCAAACTAGGAAACGGGAAAGTGATTTCTTGCCCCTAAACTCATAATTTTATCACGTAGATAATTAGAAAACGTTTGGACGAACCTAATGGTGGAAATAAGATGAAAAATAGACCAAAATTGGAAGAAAACCAGGAGCGCCGATTCGGTCCAACCGAACCAGTATGAACTGAGGAAGACGATGACACTGTTCACTACGCGTGGGCTTCACGCGCAGCCCCTTTGGGCGGCACGTGAGGGCGCGTGAGTGGTAATTTGGGGAAACTTCCAACATGACTTTTAATCTATTCGATGTAACGAACACTTTGGGATTGGTTTCGTGTCGATCGGACATCGTTTCAATATTGTTCGGGACGTCCGAAGGTTTTGAATCGAGTTTAAAAATAGTTAAAAATTCGAGAAAATTACGGAACTTTATTAAGAGGTTAGTGAAGAGGTTAGTGACCCTCTAATGTGATTTGGACAGGTTTGGAAGTCCCGGTGATACTGGTATGGCCCAGGAAGGTGTATGGCACCCGTATCGAGGCGCATCGTTGGATGGTCTGTGAGTGGACTTTGGTTTTCTAAATACTATGCATGCCTAACTGTGTTATATGTTTTATATACGTGATTTCCATGACGATGATTGTGATTATTGATTTTGGGTATGTTGCACGTATTTCGAGATATTTTTCGTATTGCACGTATATTGAGGCTGTTGATTTTATTGTGATTTTACGTGCTTGTGGTTTCATAAATAATGTGATGAAATGGTTTTGAAATTGGAAAGATGAATTCGGGCATGAGACCCAATTATTTTGGAAACCTCGGACTTGGAGTCCATTTGAGTTACGTAATCGGGCCGGGCGCCCAGTTGCTTTATAAAATCGGGCCAGGGGCCCAGTCGTTTACGAAATTGGGCTGAGACCCATTTGAGTTATACTATCGGGCCAGGGGCCCAGTTGATTTACGAAATCGGGTCAGGGGCCCAGTTGATTTACAAATTCGAGTCGTGGGCCCAGTGGTTTACAGAATCGGGCATGAGGCCCAGTTAGGTTATAAATGTGATTTCGGGTCTGGGACCCTATGTTTTATAAATGTGATTTCGGGTTGGGGACCCTAAATGAAATTGTGATGTTTTTGGAGATTTCGGGCAGGGCCCATTGAAATGTTGTGAGATGATTTGATAAAACTGTTTTCCATATACCATCTTGATACGAGGATATGTGATGGTCTCCTCCAAGTGTCTAGGACACTGGGGAAGTCACGGTGCATTGCCTGCGAGGGGTCATTGTACGGAGCTACCAGACCGTATAGTGACTCAGGAGCAGGATTGCTATGATTAGACGTATGGGACGTCAGACATCTAGGATGTCAGAGATATTGACCCGGAGAGACACCGGGCAGTATGCATTGCTTATTATACCGTGAGATATAACGTCTGGGTCGTCAAGCGTCTGGGACGCTAGGCATCTGGGATGCCAGAGATGGTAATGTGGTAAATATGGACTATTGAATCTATGAAATGGTTTTTCGGTTGAATTTATGTTTACGGATTTGGGCGGTGGCCCACTTGGTTTTGTATTCACAGATTTGGTATTCTACAGTTTTGGGCTGAGTTCCCACACTTGGTTTTGAGTTACGGTTTTGGGCTAAGGCCCTAATGGCTTGGTTGAACAAATGTTTTGGTTACTGTTTTTCGATGCATGCATACGTTTTAATGAAGGGCATAAATGTCTTTATGAATGTGTTTATGAACTTGTTCATGTTCGTCCACTCACAGCTTTTATTGGTTTTAATGCCCTTCAGGTTGATCACGGATGCGACTACAGCAGAGACTGGGACATCGCACGCCTCCTCCATCGATCCTTGCGCACTCTGGAAGCCCTGTTTGGGCAGTGGCATCAGGTTATCCCTTGTCTGACACTTCGTGTCAGACGGGAGCATGGCACATTCCACGGTAATCCCGGGGGGATTGGGATGAGTCGTGTCAACACTGCTTGAAAGGGGCCGCTCCGAGGAGAGGCTCAGGATCAGGAGTGTGAGCATTACTTGAGAGGGGCTGCTCAGAGAAGAGGCTCAGGATCAGGATTACTAGATATTGATATCACCCTATTTTTTCCTTTTTGGTTTCGTTTCTCTCTCTCTCTCTCTCCCAAAAAAAAAACTCCCATGTTTTCCTTCCTTCCTAAGGAAGGTTACTCCGCTCTTTAAGAGAGATCACCCCAGAAAGAGAGCCCATGTTGTGAGGGAGAGAAGGTGAGCCTTTCAAAGTCTCACAGTTTAACCAAAAAAAAAAAATCCTAGGCGGTGGGTGACGATGCCCCTTCCACCTAGTGGCAAGTGTCATGCATAAAAGAAAATACAGCTAACTCATCCTAAATAGCTCAAGGGAAATGACTAAAATACCATTAGTTTTCCCAAATTACCAAATTGCACTTATATATTTAGGTCTGTAACTTTCCATATGGTCTTCGGCTTTCACATGCCACCTATGAACTCGTGAGTTTGAGACACATGCATTGGTCCAATCAGAACTTCATTCCCGAATTAAAGTCAACTTTTGGACTAGTAATAAAAATAGAGGTAAATCTATCATTTTCCAATTTAATTTACAAAATTGCCCTAGTTTCCGGGACGGGTCATTACAAAGAAGATATAACAAGAAAGAAAAAAAAAAGACTAAAATCGTAAAGAAAACTGAAATCGCAACAATATATGAAGACATAAAACTCAACAACGATGACTGAGATCGAACAGAAATAAAGGACATTGAAATCACAAACAACATTGAAATTGCAAAGAAGAGAAAAATATGTCGGATTAGCCCACAAAATTCATTAGAATAACCTAATTCAAGCATCAAATAACAAAAATCAAAAGTCTTACCCAGAAAACTGTCGAATTTCTATAAACCTTCAACACCTTCTCCTTCAATTCTTTTAAAAAGCCAACATGCAAGAGATTCAATCCACATAATCAGTCCTAATAACCTACCTGAAGCATCGATTAAGTAAAACTCAAAGCCTTACCCTACACAATCGTCGATTGAAGGCACATAGGGAGATATTACGATTTCAGTTTGATAGAAAGAGGAGATTAACTACAGCCTACAATAAGAACAATGAGAACTGAGGTGTCAAAGTGAGATTGAGAAATTGTAAGGTGTCGAAGTGAGATTGAGAAAGAAGGAAAAATGGAGGGCAAAATCGAAAACTTACAACTCAAAAGGATAAATGGAAATGCATTCTTCAATAAACAATGCCAAGACTACTTGTGTTTTAATATAATTATAATTACTAAACTTCGTGTGGTACTAGATCATCACATCAGTTCATAGTACTCCTATTCAAAATCTGCCATGTATTCATTTTTGTATATCATATTTTCTTTTCACATTTAGAAAATAAATTTTTTTAAAAAAAATTATAAATTAAATTAAAATTTTAAAAGGGAAAGAGGGGGACGAGAGAGGGAAAAAGAACAAGAAAGATGCCACGAGGTAGGGGGACCATTGCGTTCTTCATCTGGAGATAAAGAATCTTTAAAATCAATGTTTGAAGAATATTTCATCTTTGGAGAATGTTTACACTTGAAAAAAATCCTCCTTGGGCCAAAGAATATGGCCTAAGGAATTAAAAGCCCAAAACACGAAGACCCAAGTCGAAATGCCTACTTGGAATGTGCAGAAAAGAAGACATGAGGAAGGGGATGATGGTTCTAACGCGCGAAAATAATTAGAAGGGAAAATGAGATGATTTCAAACTAGATAATTGCAGGATATGACTGCCAAGACCCTACATGGCAGCCTAGTTAGCATCTTCACTACCTATAAAAGGAGAAGAAGTCGTTTTCTCAAAGGATAACCAATCAACCAACCAAAACTAGTAAATTGATTAAACTCAATCAATTTCAAAACAACTATAAACCCTAAAGAGTTTCTGACAAGACCCGCCCCGATCCCACAGGGACCACAAGGGGACGTGCCCTGCTCCCGTCTGACACCCACTAATTCATACCAATTTTAACCTCAAAACATCAAATGTATAAATAATCAAATTTAAGTCATACAACAATTCCGAATTAAACAGATGTCAGACAAGGGATGAAATCCAAAATTACAAGTTGCGAGCACGACTCTAACATAAACCTGCGGGTAAACCACCCAGCAGGGGTTCAGGTACGCAGAAGTAGATCTATGCCTCAGCCTCAGGTTCCTCCTCTACCTCAGTATCACGACCTGGAGGGGTTACCGAAAACATTAAGGGTGAGTGGACCGAACTCAAGTTTATAAAATCATTTGAAAAGTAAAACATATAATTTACCCCTCCGCTTTCCAAACATGCATGCAGCATCCTTTAAAATCATAAATAATATAATATGAATCATAAGGCATGTAATAAAACCATAACCATAATTTTAGCCACTGCACTATACACTCCAATCCGACATCCCTGATGTCTGACGTCCCTGACGTCCAATAAGGTCACAATCACAAGGCTACGCGTGCCACTCGGGTCTCAATTCCGAGTTAAATCCCCGAACCCTGTTCGGTTACAGCATCCCCGATGCTTAGCGTCATAAACGCTGGACGTTCTAGACGTCCGTGACCTCTCCGGGGTACCTCATCCGGAGGAGACAATATAATATGGAAGGATCTATACAGTGCAGCACCAAATACATTTTATTGATATCCACATGCAACATATATATATATAGGTAAAATCTGAACCGATTGTTACGTTTCATCACACGGGTCTCATGCCCAAATACCGTGAAACGTGCCATAACCGAAATCTCAATATCATCAAAACCATTTATAGATTCCAGCATGTGAACATATAAGTAAATCAGAAAACATTTAAGCATGCAAGGGTTTAATGAAAACGGCCCACTCACTGTACGATTCCGCTGCGAATCTGCGCGTACGGACCTGTACCGAGATTATCGTTCAATTCCTGTCAGTTAAAATCACATGTAAGGGTCACTACAAGTCTTAAACGTTTAACCACAAAGTCCGAAATAGAAACTGGCCCGGGGAAACCGTACAACACGTTTCCTGAGGTAACCGGCCCTAAACTGATCCATCAAAGCTTATCTCAGATCAACATGGTTAAATCACCAAAAATGTTCAGAATGATGAGAGGAACAAAAGTCATGTTGATCGTGATCGGAGATAAGGTCCAACGCGCCCTCACGCGCCGCCCAAAGTGGCTGCGCGTGAAAGTCACGCGCCTGACACTGTAGCTACAGTGTCACCTCCTTCACCCGTTTGTCTGTAATACGGGTCTGCCACCCGCGGCTTGACCCGGTTGAATACCCATCAATTCCTACTCGATTTCAATCCAATTTGATCCTAACATGTTCATTAACTATCCAATTTAGGTTCTGTGACAAAAATCAACCTCGACACATCCCCAAACGACCCATCGACCCGCGATCAACCAAACGGGTCAATCACCAGAACTTCCTGGTTTCAAACCCATTGTCCAATTAACTTCACAGGAAGCATAACAGGATCAAAATGAACCAAAATGAACAATCAATTGTGTATGAAAGTACCTGTAGGTTGTCGTCCCAAGCTCTGCAACTTCCCTGAAAACAGCAGCCTCCGACCTAGCTCAACTGTGACTGTTAGCCTTCAATTTCGATGTGGTTGAGTTCCAAATACTCCCAGAAGACTAAACCAGGCCTTGGTTTGGTCCATCAAGCACCATAAATTAAACTCTGAAATTCCCTCCAATTTTCCAGAAACTGAATTCTCTGGTTTTCCTCTCCAATTCTCAGCCCTCACTGCAACAGAGTGAAGCACACTTAAATCCCACTCAGTTTAAACAATCCTTGCCAGCCAACAGCTCGTGGAAGCCTCACTGTCCACTGAGAAATGTTTCCCGCAAAAGTTCGAATCTTGAATTAACAAATGGTGTCCATGATCAGCCACGTTGTGATGTTTATAAGGCTTTAAACAATCCCAACTTTCCAACTCACACACTGATTTAACAATTGAGACTCAGAACCACCGCACACGGTGGTGCAGCAATTGTTCCCCCGCGGTTGCTACAATGACCAGGGGTGAAATGACCAAAATGCCCCTAGTTCAGAAATTACCAAAATGCCCTTCACTTCCTAGGCCCGTAACTCAGCCATACGAAGTCCGATTTTGGCATGCCGCCTGTCTACGGACTCAGGACGTCGAGACCTACCCAACGGTCCTGGAGTCGTGTGAAACTTAATTGTTAAACGAAAAGTCAACATTTTCGCCCGTGAAGTCCAACTTACGGTAATGCCCCTGAACTTCCGATAGTCATAACTTTTTCCCTGATCGTCCGAAATGGACGTGCCACCTGTCTATGAACTCGTGACGTCCCGTACTACGTCACGGTCATATGTCAAAGTCCATTTAACTCATCAATCAAAAAGTCAACAATTTGGCCATACCAATCACAAGGGTAAAAGCGTCAATTCACACATTAAATTGAAATATTAAAATCCTCGAATGTCCGGGGTGTTACAGTTTCATTGTTTCAAAGGATCGCCTCTCTATGCACAACCTATTTATTTCTATCTATGATCAAGATTCAGTTCTCTTCTCAACCCCTCTCAAATTCTCACTAAAAAAACAAACAGCTTTCCTTCATTCTGACTTGAACCCAAAACCTACAATGGAGACTCTCCTACACTAACCTTTTTCTTGACTTACTTCCACAACTTGTCGTAAAGGTTAACCTAATTCCCACTGCCAATCTATGGATAGTCATGGAGTCATTTAAACACATCCCTCTCGACCCATCTTGTTGTCACCTTTGAATGTTCTCCCAATCTATGGCATGATTCCTACTGATGTTCATTTTCAATTGATGATTTCTGGAATTTTCTGCTTACTCAAGGCTAGAATGTGAAAGAAATGATTTACTTTATGTACTTATAATTTCAATTCTTGCACTTCAATATTAATACTTTTACTCTTCACTACTTGTATTTTTGCTTTCATTTTAATGAAAATCATATTTTCTTAAGTAGAGATTGGTACTCGGGATACACCATCCAAGTATGTTTCAAGGATATCTAAGTCGAGAAACCATCTTTATGCCTTGGTCCGATACTATGATCCTGACTTGGGGGAACCTGGGGCTTTAACCACTAACACCACTAAAATAACAAGCATTGAACTTGAATATCATGGAAATCACATGATCCTGGACTTCGCTGGAAAGAAAATTATTAAAGACCTTGAACACATTTAGAAGAAGACATAGAAAAGAATAGTGTAAGCTATCTTGTCTGCTTGCTTCACAATTGTTTGATCAGAAAAAAGGTTATTGGGCAGCAAATAGAACCCATCTACACTATTTAGTAGTAGCTTGTACTAGTGGCACACCTACTTTGAAGTCAACTAAGGCCTATTTACTTCCTAGTCAGCCCATCTAAGGGTCGATCGTGGAAAAAAGGCCCAACTGTTCATGCTTTCAACCCATTCAGCAATCAAATATATCACATCTCAGCATAGAAACCCACGCGAAAGTCCTCTCCTTCGCTGCACATTCTGATTCAGACACCAGAAAAATATGGCCTCGGACTCATGCACTGAAGAATTTTGGGCAGGAATATAGATGAAGTTGATTTTCTCCTGAGCTTGTTTGAGGGCTACTATATTTCTCCTGCCCACCACACTAATTCCAACAACTATTTCTTTGAGCTTTTAATGCCACCTCAAAACGCTATAGATATAGCCTTGTAAGCCGAACAACGTCAATAAAAGGTAGGGGTTCAGGGAAAAGAATAGATGAGAAAAAAAGGATGGGGAGGGGAGGAGAGGAGAAAGAGAACTAGTGACAGGACCCGTCCCAAATCCCCCACGATTAACGTGGGACGTGCCTCCTCCCGTCTGACACGAAGTGTCAGACCAGGGATGATTCCGTCTTTAGCCCTCATCGAGGCTTCCAGAGTACGCCAGGATCATAGGAGGAGGAGTGTGATTTCTCAGTCGCTGCTACAACCCGCATCCGCGATCAACCTGAAAGGCATTCAAAACATCGAAAGTCGTGAGTGGGCAAAACAAGTATTTTAATAAAAACATTTCACAAAAAGACATTTATACCCTTCACTGAAAAGCATGCATGCATTCTAAACCATTTATCAAAACGTTTACACAACCATATGGCCTTGGACCAAAAACCGTAAATCAATACATGGGAACTCAGCCCAAATCAATCACAAGTGGGACTCTGTCCAAACCATATCCAAAACGTAGAACACGGGGTCTCAGCCCCAAAACCATATCCTCAATGAAATACCAAAACATAGAATACGGGGTCTCCGCCCCAAACCATTTCCAAAAACATCGAGTACGGGGTCTCTGCCCCAAATCACTTTCTAAAACATGGAACATGGGGTCTCCGCCCCTAATCACTTTCATAAAACCTCATACGTATAAATATACGTATAACCCATCCGCGGCACTTCCGAGAAGATGCCAACTCGGGGCACACAATCCCTAGGGAACACATCCCCGATATATGTCACGATTCATCTCTATACTAGTGTGCACATTACTCGGGGTCTCACTCCGAGTCTTCCCCCAGGAATTCTCCATCTGGGAGGCTCTATCTTCGGACCTAGTCCGATCATCTCTCCGGAATCTGGTCCGGGACCACATCATAACTCCTACTCTTAGAACGGGATCCCTATGGGGATACCCATTCTGGTCTGTGGATTGTGACTCTCTAGGTCGACGTCTGGAGGAGACCAAATAAATCGTATGGAGGGTATATATACATTTTCCAAAACGCTTTCTTTCTCAAATCATATTTCAACTGGGTCTCATACCCGATTCCTCTCAATAGGATTCCTCGAATCCGATTCAAATCCATTTCCACCGGCCTCGGCCTAAATCCACAGTGCAACAAGGTCTCATGCACGAATTCTCATTTCATAAATCGAACTAGGACTCAAGCCCAATTTCACAATCAACTGGGCCTCTAGCCCGATATCACGACTAACTGGGCCCTAAGCTTGAAACCATAACTCAACAAGGCCTCCAGCCCGATTTCACAACCAAAGGGACCCTAAGTCCAATATTATAACCAACTGGGACTCATGCCTGATATCATAGTACAAATGGGCCTCAAGCCCGAATCGTAAACCAATGGGGCCCTCGGCCCGATCGTATAACTCAAATGGACCCTCGGTCCGATTCCTCGTTAAATCAAATGGACTCCAAGTCCGAGAGTTTGTAAATCAAATGGGTCTCATTCCCGAGTTCTCATTTCATAAATCCAAAACCAATTCATTAAACTCTCATTGAAAACCTAGCACGTATAAGCATCGTACAAAATCGGAAATCTCGAAATACATGCAAATACGTAAATCCTAGGCTACCACAAACAAATGCACTCATGGCATCACAAAAAATGTTCTAAAACAATAATAAAACATTTATGCATGCATCAGTTTAGAAAGAAGGGTCCACTCACAAACCGTTCGAAGTCGAGCCTCGATACGCGCGCCATAAGCCTCTTCCGGGCCAATCACCGCCTCCAGGTTTCTCGAACCTGTCAAAATTAATTTAGAGGGTTACTAACTACTTAAATAACTCATCACTAAAGCCCCGTAATTTCCGGAATTTTTAACTATTTTTAAACGCGAACCTAAACCTTCGGACGTCCCGAACTATATCGAAACGATGTCTGATCGACTCGAAACCAATCCCAAAATGTTCGTTACATCGAATAGATGATTTCATGCATTGAACACATCCCCAAAAGGGGTCCCACGCACTGCCATGCGCCGCCCAAAGGGCCCTGCGCATGGGCTTCACGCACCGGAAACAGTTACCATCAACCTCGCGTGAACCAGTCCAAACCCGGTTCACTGTAAATCCGGTCCAACCAGTCCGACGAGGCCGGTTCTCTCTCATTTTTCAGCCATTTTCGTTCCTTCCAATTCCTACCTGCTCGTCCTTCCCATTCCTATCATCCTACCATTTCAAAACAAGGAAAACAGATCAAAGGTTATACCTTTAGATCGAAGAACAGACGACCCGTTTTCCTCCTCGGTTTCCAGCTGCCTCCGTCCACCTCCGGCCATGATATCGATCCCAACCAGCCCATACGACCTCCAGAAACACAACCCTAACATTAGAATCGATCAACAAGTACCTAAAACCATTATTCGAATTTTAAACCCAAAACTTACTAGTTTCGGTTTCTATGGCCACCGTCCACGACGGTCGTCGTCGTCAACATCTTCTTCATCATCTCACGTCACTCTCTCGTTTCCATTCACACTCCATTCACAGAAGAGGAGGTTTGGGGAAGATGGGATATGGGGTTGCACTGGTTTTGGGGGGTTTCGGGTTGTCCATCGAATGAAAAAGCAAGGGGATGATATGCATGAATGTGGGATGATAGGCAATGGATGGGTGACACTTGTCACTCATCCATTGGGCCTGTTTGAAATATCTGGGGCCCCACAACAGGACAAAAGTCCACTTGCCTCGAAAAATGTGCTATCGTGAATAGTACTTCAAAACTTCCGTGAACCGTAACTTTTCCATCGAGCGGCCAAATTCGACGTGCCGCCTGTCTACAGATTTGTATCGTCCTGATCTACGTACCCGTCCTCGGTCCTTGGCCATCGGACCTCCCAGGTCAAAAGTCAACTGTTTGCCCCTTTTCAACCAATTTACCAAAATACCCTCGAACTTCCGAACGTCATAACTTCTTCCTCGAACGTCGGAATCAGACTTGCCACGTGTCTATGAACTCGTGACATCCCGAACTATGTTACAGTCATCGGCCAAAGTGCATTTGACCACCTGAATGAAGAGTCAACGTTTCGCCCATTCTAGGGGCAAAATCGTCATTTCGCCCTAAACGTCCATTAATCCTCGTCTAATCCCCGATTAGCGTTGTTAATCCATCGTTAATTCCTAATTAATCCCGATAATTCAGGACGGGTCATTACAATCTTCCCCCTTCAAGAATTTCGTCCTCGAAATTCAAATCGACCCGATTCCACAACCAAATTGTGGAATCCAACCATGTCCTCTCTACTCGGGTATTCTCGTGTACACCTACACGTCCATCACCAATGTTGTACTCGTCGGTACTCGCGGTCACATGAGCCTCCAAAGCTCTAACTTATTTTCACGAACTACTCGTACGCCTCGCTCGAGTCAGTTTCGACGTCTCGCCTGCCACTCGCTCCGATAGGTCAACAACACCGAACTTCCATTCAAACGGATTTTCAATCTAACACTGTGACGACCTTTCCTATCCGACAACCAGAACTGACATCCTATTCAGCCTCCGATTTGGACCACATCCTCTAGACCCTGCCATCACAATAACACGAATCCCATCTCACAGGTCATCCTCAGACCTATGCCGCAGGTTTAATCGACCTCGATGCTCGTACGAATCAATACTCTCAATTTCTCATGCTCAAAGCTGACTCTCCTTAGAGTCCTATCAGTCCATGCCAATCCGAACGCATCGGATATCAATTAAATCCATTACTACTACAGGTTATAACCATCGTGACCAGCTAGCAACTCTCGGCTCCACTGCTCTTTCGCTGCGCCACTCTGATCTTGACTCACTCTCGAGTTGTTGCATCCTATCTCGTAGCACTCGGTGATCTCCGCTGACATCTAGACTTACCTCGAGTCCCAACTTATCACTATCGGATCTAATCCGATTGCCACTCATGTCCATCTAGGACTCTATCCAATCTACAACACATTTCCGACATACCGATTGACCGTGGTCAAACGCATCGTCCAATGCGCACAACACACCGGTGCACCTCCATCACAACAATCACCAAGGCTCTACTCGGCCTACTCACGGACTGCACTCAGGCAGCGTCCAACCGCGTACTACCGTCCGCACTCCAACCATGGTTCGGACCCCAATCGTCCGTCACCAGGCGAACGTCAATCCATTACAATCTCTATCCTCATACCCAAGACAGATCATACCACACATCACATATCCAACATAGATCATATACTCCCCTCACAAATCCAAGATAGAGGTTGGATAATCATTTCGTCCCACAATACGATTCTTCTTGATGATGACCAGACTTCAGTCTACTCGCCTCCTGGTCGCCACAATCACCTCAGTCATCTCGATCAACTAGATCGTCACCACACTACTCGATCCGCTTAGGATCCATTATCAGCTTCCTCGGTCGACGTAAGATGACCCACAAGACCAACATGGGTTCGCTACCTCAGACACTCACTCGTCACATCCAATGACACTAAATACCATCTACTCCTCAAGTTAATCAAATTTGACTCACAACCTAGGTGTTCGGTTCTTACACCCTCTTTGAACCCCTTAGCTGTCATATCACTCCTCCTCGTCCCACCTAGGGACGAATCCAGGAGAATCCAAGATGATAAGTGTCGAATTTAAATAATCCATTACTCAAATTTGATTCAATAAAACAAGCACAACATAAATAATCTATTACTCAAATTTTCATTTCTTTTATAAAAAAATACTAGTAACTATATATATGCTTATTTATGAGTGTCGAATTTAATCATGGGAAGTTTTTTTTTTTACCAAATTATGGGAGTTAAATTTGAAAGGGCCATGTATTAGATTTGCTACCTTTCTTTCCTATTCCAGCCCTCTTCCTTCCCAGTATAAATTTTGTCATCGTCTTCTTCTAGATCTGCAACAATTTGTTTCTTATTTTTCATTATTTGCTTCATAATTTAATGAACATTTGAAGATTGAGAAGATCGAGCGGTAGTGATAGGACCCTCCCCGAGATCACCCTTGATTATCATGAAAAGGCATGCTCCCGTCTGACACAAATATTCTAAAATTTCCAAAGTACCCTCAGTCTATTTATATTACAATCACAGAGTCAGACAAGGGATAAACCTCATGTGACTTACTATGATTAACAAGAGTGCGTAGACCCACGAAAATGCCTCAGCCTCCATATAACCCTTGTCCCGATATCAACCTGAAGGGTATCAAAACCAAAAAAACTGTGAGTGGACAAAAATAAAGCCTGTGGAAAGTCATAAACCATGGTTTATAAAAACAAGCATTCATAAACATATGAAATACATAAATGCCCCTGACCCAAATTTCCCTAAAAACCTTGGTTATAAACCATGATGAAAAACCCTAAACACAAACAAGCAATAAGAGTCAAACCTCGTTCCGATGGTCCAATCAGCATTCCTTCTGTACTACGCGTAGACAACCACGGATCCTGTGGAGCCTAACTTCGTTGGTACTCGTCGAGTCTAATTTCGACCACGTCCGAGTCTAACTCCAACCACTTCTGAGTCCATCCTTGGGAATCATCAGAGTCCAACTCCGGAATAGTAATCTAATCGCTTGAAGTTGAACATACTATAACATGGTTTACTAAAAATACCTTTTAGCTGCTTTTGAAACACCCGGACACCAGCCCAAAATTCAGTTTTCAAAAAACAACCAAAATCCCTTGTCCAGAAAACCACAACCGCATATATATATATATCTAAAACTAAGAATTTATCCAGAAAAATTTTAAAATCATTTATCCAAACCATAACCAACCAAACCATGCCATAAAACTATATAAATATGTAAATATGCATGCATCACAGTTATGAAAGAAAGTGTCCACTCATAGTACAACCGAACACTGAATACTGGGTCGTAAGCTATTCGGAAGTCTCCGGAGCATCCTGGCCTATCAAAGTAACACCCGAGGGTCACCAACAATCCATATAAGCATATACGTAAAACCCCCTAAACCCCATAACAGTACACACATCTCGAACACGCTTCCCGAGGAAAAAATGCCCAAAACTACCCCCTAAACGAACTCTAATTGGCTTTAAACCACCACCATTGGATTCAGCTCTTCGTATCCTTTTGGATTAGCCTGACCCTACCTCAAGATTCATACCCACATGCCTTCAAACACTGAGAGAAATCTGACTGCCAATCCTACGCTTCGCCCACGCGCGTGAAGTCAAATGATGTCGTCAGCCCTAGCTGACATGGCACCTACCACATGGCACCCTGTCACGAGGCACGATTGGTCACTTGCCACGTGGAGCTACTGATCACTTTCCATGTGGCACTTGATACCCTAACAATTGACGTGACACCCTGCCACGTGGCACCACTGTAAGACCCGGTCTTGAAAGTAAGAACGGTGAGCAAGACCCGTGAGCTTGGAAAGGTAGGAACGGTGAAGGATCCCACATCACTCGGGGAGGGAAAGGTGAAGTACCTTATATGTGTGCACGTATCTATCTAACACAAGGCCTTTTGAGAGCTCAGTGGCTTTAGGGGGATTGGAACCCCAAAGTTAAGCGAGTTGAGGCTGGTGCAATCCCATGATGGGTGACTTACTGGGAAGTTACATGTGTGCTCCTGAAAATAAAACCGTGAGGGATGGGCCCAAAGCGGACAATATTGTGCTAGGTGGGCTTGGTCGTGACAGAATGGTATCGGAGCTAGACCCTGACTAGAAGTGTGCCAGCAAGGACGCTGGGCCCCAAGGGGGGTGGATTGTAAGACCCGGTCTTGAAAGCAAGAACGGTGAGCAAGACCTGTGAGCTTGAGAAACAACAACGGTGAGCAAGACCCGTGAGCTTGAAAAGGTAAGATCGGTGAATGATCGCACATCGCTCGGGGATGGAAATGTGAAGTACCTTATATGTGTGGGCACGTATCTATCTAACACAAGGCCTTTTGGGAGCTTAGTGGCTTTGGGGGGGAGGGGGATTGGAACCCCAAAGTTAAGCGAGTTGAGGCTGGTGCAATCCTATGATGGGTGACCTACTGGGAAGTTACATGTGAGCTCTCGAAAACAAAATCGTGAGGGCTGGGCCCAAAGCGGACAATATTGTGCTAGGTGGGTCGGGTCGTGACAGAATGGTATCAGAGCCAGACCCTGACCGGAAGTGTGCCAGCGAGGACGCTGGGCCCCAAGGGGGTGGATTGTAAGACCCGGTCTTGAAAGTAAAAACGGTGAGCGAGACCTGTGAGCTTGAGAAGCAAGAACGGTGAGTAAGACCCGTGAGCTTGGAAAGGTAAGATCGGTGAACGATCCCACATCGCTCGGGGAGGGAAAGGTGAAGTACCTTATATGTGTGGGCACGTATCTATCTAACACAAGGCCTTTTGGGAGCTTAGTGGCTTTGGGGGGGATTGGAACCCCAAAGTTAAGCGAGTTGAGGCTGGTGCAATTCCATGATGGGTGACCTACTGGGAAGTTGCACGTGAGCTCCCGAAAACAAAACCGTGAGGGCTGGGCCCAAAGCGGACAATATTGTGTTAGATGGGCCGGGTCGTGACAACCACCCTACATATGCCACGTGACACCCTTACCACATGTCATGCTAATATCATCATGATGTCACCTGGTGATGTCATCATGATGTCATTTTGACGCCACCCTTCGCCAGAGAAGACGATCATGCCTCCATGGCTGGCCGGAAAACCTCCATTAAAGCCCGAAATTTCAAACCTCTATATCTCCCTCCAAGACTAGAATTCAGAAATAATACATGGATTTGAAGATATAAGCCTCCAAAGTCACGGGTCATCTTCCTTCTTTCACATCGTCCACCACCACATTGTTCAACCTTCAAACCTTAACTCTATGTGATCTTAGGAGTCCCTAGAACACGATCCCAACTTTGGTTCACTCCAAAAACCCCTCCAAATGAAGATGTAATTATGGTTGTGTAATGTGTGTTTCTTTTGTGTGTGTGTGTTTGTTGTTTACACGGGCAAAGGAAGAGAGAAAGAGAGAATGAGAGTTTTATAAGGATGATGCAATCTTATCCACTCAATGAAAATATTCATATTTTTTTTCATATACCGAAAATGCGCTTCCGCAAAATAGAAGGTTAAGCATAAATCCATGGGCAAAATGGTCAGCCAAGTTAAAATAATTTCATAAATTCCCGTAAAAATTCCGAAAAATCTCCGTTAATCATGTAATTAATTTGGGTCGTTACAGGTAGGATGATCGAGGAAGGTTACACTTACAGGCCCATAAATGCATAATTTTTCGACATTTGTTTAAAGAACCCTCAAACGATTCGAGTCATTTAGAAAGGCCTTGCCTTTGGTGTCTGCAAAATTTTTCATCCTCTTCCAAAGCAATTGTCCACTTCCTCTTGTATTTATTTTTGTTTTTTCTAAGAACATACGTAAAAATTGGATTGGATTGTATTTAGAAATATGTAAAAGTGTATAGACATTTTCATATGAATGTCACATAATTTGAGTGAAAATCATATGAAACAAAGAGAGATTATTTTAAACCATTCAAACTCTCCTGTTATTGTAAATCATTTACAACCCATTAAAGTCTCAAATGAATACATCATAATAAGACAATTCGTTTATAAATGAAGATATATAAATACCATTATATCATAATAATAGTGGTCATATCGTACAAAAGATATTTCTAGTTTTTGTGGTAAATGAGTTTGATTTTAAAAACAGGACTTAAGCTACTATATACGTGTCATAATTACGTGAAAAGAACAACATAGTTACCACACTTACGAGCCCAATTACTATCTAAAGAATCACGTTTATCATGCACATAAGTTCAACTACTATAATCAATTATCAAGTTTATCATATAAAGAGCAACTATTACTTTAATCAATCTCCTTAATCAGGGCGGGCCTTGAGATATTAGGGGCTCAAGGCGAGCCTGCAAATTAGGGTTCCATTATTTTTCAATTCTCAAAATGTCCATTATATATATATTTAGCGCGTTTAAAGCACTACTTTTATATCAAAATTATGACAAGAAATAATTACCAAATAAGTAGTTAAGATCCTTAATTGATAATTTCTTAAAAAAAAATACATGCACTTAATAAAATATATGAAAACTTTACTTAAATATCACACGTTTGCATTTTGAATTAAAACTATTCGTTTGTGATTTCTCATCCCAAAATTATCTTTCACAACTCAAGTATCATCTTCCTTTCAATTAAAATTATTTTCTTCGATTTTTTAAAAAAATTGAGAAGAAGAGAAGGGCTAGGGTTTAAAAATCAATTTAAATAGATAAAGGAGGGTAGGTTATTCTTTAACAAAAAGAAATTAAAAAATGTTATTTAGTTTAAGTTAGGAAAATTTATTAGGATTCATTTAGGAAAAATTATTAGGGTTGATTTCAAAAAAAAAAATGAAACAAAAAAAAAGGAAATAATGTATTTAGGAAAAGAAAACCAAAAGAATGGAAAAGAAAACTAAAAGGAAAAATACTCTACAGGGATTCGAACTGAGGACTTGAAAATAAAATTTAAAAAAAGGTACCAAGAGGCCCTTATGGTTGAGGCCTCTTGGAAGAGCAAAATAGCATTAACTAGTGTGCCTCCAATCATTCTATGACTAATTCGGAAGTGATCAAATTATATACAAAATGTACTACTATATGACAAAGAAATTTCGGGGCCCTCTCGAGATGGGGCCCTAGACGGCCGTCTCATCTGGCTACCCTCAGGGTCGGCCCTCGCCTTAACTCATTTCATTGTCATCCACCCAACCAAACACTACTCTTATTTTGGATATCAACATCATACTTCACGAGAGTTAAATTTGAAAATTTCTTATAACGTGAAAATTAACATATTAATATTATAACTCTAAAAAATTGGAAGTGAAATATTAATAAAATTATAATATTATAATATTTCTTTTCACAAGTGTGATGTTCCAAATTTGTTACTTATTAACTCACACAGTACATAATTTACCAACTTCTTAAACCTCGATTTTGTAAAAGAGTACAGGTCCCAAAAGCGCTCATGTTTTTTTTTAATGCATTAGCAACACATTTTTGTCATTATAGGAGTGTAATTTAGGATTAGTGGAAAGACTACCCGTGCCGAAAGATTTACTAGTGAGCTGTGACCGGCTCTCAAATTTGGTTTTCCCGACCCGTTACACGTCCCAGCGCTTCGCTATGCCATATATAAGAGATTGCCGGATAAACTTTTCCTAGCCTCGAAAACCAAGGCCATGGGTCGCCTAGTCCTCTCTCACGTCCTCACCATCTCCAACTCTCCTCCTCGCCTCGCTTCCTCATGGTAATTCTCTCTCTCTCTCTCTCTCTCTCATGCTCTCTCGCTGCCGTCAATTTCCAGTTCCGGCTTCATCTCCTTTTTGTACATTTGTTTTTCGTTGAAGCAGGTGTGCTGGTGGATTTCATATCAGGCGCTGTATCAGGTCTACTTCAATTCCTCAGAATCGGATTCTAAGCGCGCGAAATGGTTATGTTTTTCGATGCTGCTCTACCGTCTCCGTCTCACAACCTGCTGCTCCCGAGAGTTCTCCGAGCTCTGTCAAGTAATCTTTACCATTACTGGATTTTTGTTCATATATCTTGATGCGATTGCTTAGCTACATTGTAGTCAATTGGTTAGGTTTGTTTTTTCTTTAACTTGGAATTCTAATGTTGGAGTTTTACTGCTTTTTGATTGAAAATTTAATTGATTTCACCCGTTTGATAGTTATCAAATTTCATTTCGGTCCTCATTGATATTCGATGTTAGCATTAAAATTTCATAATAAGCATTGTTGTGTATGTTGTATTGTTTGCATTGATGTCAAACTCATTTAATTTTTTAAGTGTTTATTGTTTTTTGCTTGTACAAAGGCAGGTAGTTAGAAAAACATTTCTAAATGGTGATTAGAATTTATTTATATTCAATCTCATTGATCTTCCATTTATAGGAAGAGGATAGTGTCTGGAGTCCAGCCGACGGGCTCTATCCACCTAGGGAATTATCTTGGCGCCATAAGGAATTGGATTTTGTTACAGGTAGCACAAAATTGTAATTTAGAAATAGTTATTTGCATATTATGTATATATTGAGTTAGTTAATATCCAATGTGGCTTCTGTTCTTGCAGAATACATATGATACTCTTTTTTTCATTGTGGACCTCCATGCGGTATGACTTTTCAGTTTCTATAGATTTTGTTCACATTTCATTTTTTCGTTACTTCTGCATGCGATGCCACAGGATATATTAGAGCAGAATTATATGCTTTTTATCCAGATGTGTTGCTGTGTAGCATTCTCCGTGGTATCCATGTATAGCTTTTGGTTATTGATAAATGCTTCTGGTTCACTTTGAATGATAATCTTTGGGCAACAATAGACATCCATGTTACAGCCTTCATGCTCATCTAGCTACGCCCATTACACATTGTCGAACTTTGTGGACATGGGAACTTTAAAATTCTATCTTTCTTCCTTTTTTTCTTTCCCTAAAGCATTCATGATGGAGACTCTAACTTTCAAAATTGATCCCCAAAAAATTCATGCTTTTCTTTCAACAATTAGATCTATGAATTCATAAAAAATATTGAGCTTCAGGTTTGTTTTCCCAAACGTGGCAAATGGATCTGGTCGACGAATTTCTCTTTAACGATTCAAAGATTTTGCTTGCAGATTACATTGCCATATGATGCCCAACAGTTATCCAAGGCTACAAGGGATACCGCGGCTCTTTATTTGGCTTGTGGAGTGGACGTGGACACCTCCAAGGTCTAGTGCAACCATTGGTCCTTTGTGGTGATGTTCGAAGATTATACTTTTTTCTGATATTTTATGTATGATTTTGGTTTCGTAGGCATCTGTCTTTGTGCAGTCCCATGTTCGCGCCCATGCAGAATTGATGTGGCTTTTAAGTGCAGTTACACCTGTTGGTTGGCTTAACAAAATGATTCAGTTTAAGGAGAAATCGCGCAAGGCGGTGCGTTTTTAGCTGTATGATAGTTTCATCATCGTTTTGCGTCTAATCTGCTCAAAATTGTTATCGATGATAACATGTTATACTTAAAAGAAAAACTTATTATTATTTTTTTTTTATCAAGAAAAGAAAAACTTATATTCTTGTCCATGTTACGTGTTAATGTTTTTTACTAGTTTCACCCTGTTATTCTTATCTTTAGGAGAGAACTTGATCGATTAACTTTTTTTTTGGCTAATTACTGAATACTAACAAGTAGTTTTCAAAGCACTAGCATTGAATTGCTTACTAGCATTGAATTGCTTAGGTGTCAGAAGCTTCTGACCATGTGACTTTGAGCATCACCAGAAACATACCAATTTGATTTCTTCCATAATATACATTTAATAGTTTCATCTTTGCTGTGTAGATTATCATTTGTTGACTCGCTACGAAATACATTACATAAATCACTCATATTTTAAACTGGTTATTTTTTCCCTTCAAAGAATAGTTTTATATTGCACATATTACGTTTTTCTAATTGTTTACTTGCTATTATCTATCATTCAAGTTTATTGCTTACTTTTGGTTTGGTATGGCAGGGGGATGAAAACGTTGGTGTTGGCCTGTTGACGTACCCTGTTTTGATGGCTTCTGATATTCTTCTATATCAGGTAATCTTCAAAACTTGTAGCTATATCTAATAGGATGAGAAATTTGTCAGGTGATCTCCTCTCAATATGGGTGTAGATGAGGTTTCGGGTAAATTTCCTCTTGGATGGCACGAGTTGAATTGCACATAAGGAGTAATAATTAAGGGGTACTTTCAGGGCACATTAGTCTGCTTGTTACTATGCATACTATGATAGCCTCTTGAATCTTGGTAGGTTAGTCATTACACTATAAGTTATCCTTATGATTCATTGCATGCTTCTGTAGTCTGACTTTGTCCCAGTTGGTGAAGATCAAAAGCAGCATTTGGAGTTGACACGTGAGCTTGCTGAGCGTGTTAATCATTTATTTGGAGGAAGGAAATGGAAAAAATTGGGAGGGTGAGAAACTGTATTGCAACTTAATACATAAAAAGATACATTTAACTTGTTCGCTAATATCATTTTCTGGCCTCACTCTGCATAGAACTTGACCCTATTATTTGTTGGTGCAGAAGAGGTGGTTCAATTTTTAAGGTGAATTTTATTTCTTGGAAATAACCCATAACTTGAGCTCATCAGTAACATAAGTGATGAATGGAAGGGCCTTTTATTCTTTAGGTTCCTGAGCCTCTTATACCACCAGTTGGAGCTCGGGTGATGTCCCTTACTGATGGTCTTTCCAAGGTTATATTTTGAGTGTATTGTATGTCTGATTTTATGCTTAAATTGTTATTGTGGAAAATATAACAATTATTTTTATAGCTTCAAAGAAGAAAATAAATAAAAAATAGAGCAGGTAAATTATTTTACCATGTACCATTGGAGGTAGTGACAAGATGTGATAGCTTAAACTAACCCATATATAATTGGAATTCCTGTATTTACGCAATCTATGACACACAGAACATGTGCCCAAGCTTCAAAATTTCAGTTATTCCCTAAATCTGAATCTTATGGCTGTTCCAACCCATATATATATATATATATATGTATAATATGTTACTGGAATTATTACACTAAGAACATACTTTTCTCAAGTTTGTTTTCCTTCTTATAGATGTCAAAGTCTGCGCCTTCTGATCAGTCCCGGATCAATCTTCTTGACCCAAAAGATGTGAGAAACTGAAATTTAACGACTTCTTGTTGTTTTTACATGGAACTTTTTAGTAATGCATATTCTTGACATGCTACATTCGTATTATTTTGTTTACTTCTACATTATAAAAGCTGAGCGTAGGTTGCATCGCTCTATATGTATAACATTTACATTATGGTTGCCAACTGTCACCAGACTTAGCTTTCCTCAATTCTATACATTTTGGCCTTCATGCACTCAGTAATTGAGCTGTTTGTATCCTGGCCAATTAATGTTTCTTTTATATGTTAACTGATGCAAATCATGAATTTGTGTAATACTCTTTTACTTTTTTTTTTTCTTTACTGGGTTGCTGGGGTGTTGTGGTTTTGGTGGACATCGTATGCGTAATATTTTTTTATTTGTTTAAACTTGATGATTGGGGACTTGAACTAATTTCCCATGGGTTGATCTTGTTTTTCAGTTTTTTTCTTTGCACGTGTGAAGCAAATGAAAATAATTTTCTATCAATATAACTATCCATCAGCCCCTGAGCACTTGAAATTTCTGGGAACCCCATGAATAAATATATGAATGATCCTGGATGTGATGCTGCTTATGGTATTCACTATTTATAATACAATACAAGAATAAAAAAAGAGCAACGTTGCTTTATTATTGTTAAAACATTTTACTTCTCATAATATATGTAGTTTTAAGTCATGTAACATAAATTTACACTACATGCATTATTGTAGAATTCAGTATTCACTACTTGTATATGTAAATGGATGGGTTGGTCCGTCTTTTCACACCTCGACCATGCTTAGGTTTCCATTTTTGCAGCTACTATCTTCAAAATTTACTGTGTTTCTTCTAGTGTAAATTTTATCTTCCTTCTGAAAAATCATGTGCCCTGCTTATTTCATTTTTTTCCTTTCTTCTCAGCTTCATTTATTACCCTTATTCAATGATCTAAGTGGTTTAATTGTTCTATAGGTAATAGCAAACAAAATAAAGAGGTGCAAGACTGACTCATTTTCAGGGTGAATAATCACTTAAAGCTAGTTCTCTTTCAATTCTCTCCTTCATTACTGTCTTCTAGTTATAATTCTTTTTTGTTCTTTGTTTATCAGTAGGTTTGATAAACACTTTTTGTTCTATTTCTGTTTCATGTGGTAATTCGTATAGCATGGAATTTGATAATCCTGAAAGGCCTGAGTGCAACAATCTTCTTTCTATATATCAGCTCGTTTCAGGAAAGACAAAAGAGGTAATAAACTTCTTATGGATTTATCATTGGTTTAGTGCCTTTCATTATACATAGATGCATATGCATATACTTGCACTTGTGAAGGATTCTGAGCCTTCGGTTAGTTAAGAACATAATTAGTAGGTTTGAGATATTTTATCATGGAAAACCTTTATTATTGTAGGAAGTTGCCCAAGAATGTCAAGATATGAGTTGGGGCACGTTCAAGCCAGTACTAGCTGATGCGTTGATTGATCATTTGCATCCTATCCAGGTTCAATATCTAAATACGTTCCTTTTTTATGGGTTATGTTTCCAGGGACAGTTAATGTGCATTGGATATACCAATTGGCTTCTTTTTTTTTCTTTTTTTTTTTCAGCAGTGTGTATTTTGTCTTTCGACACTAAAGAGATATTTCATGCTTAATATTCCCCACATTATCTATGGTTTTGGGAGTTGTGATTGAGAAAATAAAACCCAATCTATTAAATATTGGATTGAAATTATCCACAGCCATTTGTGGTGAAAATTCATTGACAGCACCACCTTTCCATTTTTCCCAATAGTTTAGTTTGGAGCTGCCATGACATCTGTTGATTCTTTTTTTATGCTTGGGCTATTTGTTTCCCGCATCTTCATTTCATTTACTCGAAGATTATTGTCATTTTGTTTAGTTAGGCTGTTTATATACAACTGCCCATTTATTTGAATTAGTTGGTGGAGAATATAGCCTTTTCAGTGATTGCTGGCCATTCTTATGCTTCAAGCTTGTGATTGTATACTTGTGCATATGTGCACATATTTTGATATGCTTTATGTGCATGCCTTTGTATTGTTGTACCAAAGATATATTGATGAATTATGTTCAATCAATTCATTCGCCCCACTCTCCAATTTAGGGAAATGAACCTTTTTCACTTGTCAGATAATGTAGGATATTGTTCCTCATTCGTTGTGGTATTCTCTGTCATCATTTGCATTTTCTGCTTTGCAGGTTCGCTACGAGGAAATCATTTCGGACTCAGCTTATTTGGATGGAATTTTGGCAGAAGGTGCCACCAAAGCTGCAGGTATAGCTGATGCTACTCTCAATAATGTGTACCAGGCAATGGGATTCTCGCGGAGATGAGCAGAACCGATGCGGCAGGAAGAATTCATGTGAAAAGACCAGTAAGACAGAAACTTTAAAGTTTACTTTGGATGATGGATCATCCCCTACAGTTTTTTGGAGTATAGCAATTATAAGCATATTCTTGATGAGTGAAGATATTTTAATGGGAAGGCCTCGAATATTATTTGTTGCTTGCCTCCATCCAAATAGGTGGATCTTCATTTATATTTATTATTCATTTAGTGATTTAATAGTCCACCGCTCTCTAAATGTAAGATAAACTACTTACGAAATTATTGTTCGTGCTACTGTAGGATAAATCATTTTACTGTTATTTGTCTCGTTAAATTGAAGCCTTGATGTTTAAGGACCTTAGCTTCATCATTGTGATACAATTTTGTTGATTAAAGGGTTGATTGTTTGTTGCTGTGATTTCTGAAATCTGATTTTTGGAAGCTTTAACCCTAGATGACATGTAGGGTTTATCCTGATTCTTATCGACAGAGGATATGGTGATAGCAAAAGAGCATATAAATCCTTCCAATGATTGGAAAACATAAATTCATATTCTCATCTCATTGCATTCCTCCATCCACCCACAGATGGCGTTGTTTTCTTTTACAAAAAGAAGAGGGAGCTGTGACCACGCATCTGCAAAACCACGACCAAACACAGCGAGAGGGTCAAGGCCACTCTCTCTTTTAGGTAGCAAAAGAATAAAGGGTGCGTCTTCTCTCTGCCTCTTCTTTCTCTGTTTTAACATTTTTCCTTTGAGAGAATAGCAGAGAGACAGAGAAAGACATGACAAGGACCACTGACACAGCCTGCAAATTCGAAAAGGTTATATTCTTATTTCCAGTCATTATTACTAGTATATGCAGTATTGGTTACATATATTATATATATGCTATATTCATTTATTTGATCCTGTTTGTATGCATCAGTTTTGTCTGTGATATGGCCACGTATATCATACGAATGCTGTCTGAAGGTTAGGTCATTAGATGTCCCTATACCAATAGAATATTATAAAGCTTTTTGATATCGAGTGTCTTGTAGAAGAAAGGTGTGGATTTCCTTCCTTGAGGTAGAAATATAATATCACAATTTATGGTTCGTTTGATAACCATTTTTGTTTTCAGTTTTCAATTTTACTTTTTATGTTTGAAGAAGAATGGAAGTAAGCACGTGGAGTACAATGGTAGAAGAAAAGAAGACAACCAAACCAAAACCAAATTCACTCTTTTTTTTTCTTTTTCTTTTTCTTTTTCTTTTTTTGTTGGTTATCCTTCTTTATTTCTTTCTCCACACCTTCCTGATTCATTCAAAAAATAAAACGGAAAGCAAAAAAACGCAATGTTTATCAAATGGTCTGATAATGCAAATTGCTTACCCATTTTTCCTGTTACTTGGATACTGAAAATGCTTATGTAGCTAGACAAATAAGGTTTGGTTACTTGAATGCCTATTGCTCAAAAGCCTCAAATGGAAATTTTTGACATCCTATTTATCTGTTGCCAATTGGTTTGGTTGGATTTAGACTTGAACTTTACACCGAACTAATGTAGTATCAAGGATCATATTGGTTTGGTTTGAATCTCATATTAGTAGCATGACCGAACTAATTCGATTTTTTTTTTTTCATTTCAATCGGGTGGCATCGGGTACTAATCCCGCATCCCACCCTGCCCCAAATGAGATGACAAAAAAAAGGGATGGAATAAGCACGTGGGAACTTGAGAGTATCTGGACGTACTCTGCCAGCCAACTAACTACTGCCAGGAAAAAAAAAAGAACATCTTTTATTAAGTCGTAAATCACACATATCTGATTACATGTGGAAGTGGGGAGTATTTTTCTGCGTTTTTGCGACGTTGGTTTTTGGGATGGGGATCGCAATCGACATCGCAGGGCAAATTAGATTCTTCTGGGATTTGTTCCAAAGTTGCATTGCATAATGCATGGGATACAACAAAGCAGCGCTCATGCTGCTGGATGTATGCGTGTGCTCCCTACTGGGCAATGTCTGTTTGACACGCTTCTCAACTCAACATATGAGAAACCGAATAACTACTTTTAATTACTTGAGATATAAGTTCTTTAGTAACGAGTTTAATAATTGATTTAAAGTAAAAGAAAGAAAAAAAACTGGAATTTTTGAAAAAAAAAATTGGAAAAATTTGAATGTATATGCATTTTTTGTCACTAAGGTAAAAAATATCTTTAGTAACGAATTTTTTATTGAGTACTGTCGAAAAAAGATATTTTGGTGACGATGTTCATCAAAACAGTTCGCCACTAATGGTGTTCTACCTTTAGTGACGAAAATACATATATATACAATCAAAACTTTTTCCAGATTTTTTTTTGTTATTTGTTTTTTTAATTTTAATCAATTATTGTATTATTTAGTGACATTAGAAATTCCAAATATCTATGAATTGATGTTTGTGGGAAAATAGAAGTTTTGGGTTTCATTTAGGTTGAATGGAGGGAATTGCATAAATATACTCGAAAAGATCATCTTGCCTATATTTTTTAACAGAAGTTTGACCAAAAAAAAATATTTGTAACAGAAGAAGTTAACAATTTTAACGGATGGATGATTACTGCACATTTGACCATAATTTAAGGACGTTTGCTACTAATAATGAAATTTAGAGACTATCGCTAACATTAGTGCAAAATTGTGATCCTTAAAGCATTGAGGGTTCCTGATAAAAGCATTGAGGGTTTTACTCATAAAATGCAAAATTGTGGAAATTTGCCATCTGTTTTTCTTGTTACTTTCCTCTTTTTTTCACAATTTTGTTAGAAGCTTTCTTTTCTAGTAATCTATGATTAGATTATGTCTTAATTGAAATGAAATAATAATTTAAATGAAATAAATGTATGAATGATGATGCATTTTGCATATATTTGATTACCAAAGTCGGATATTGGATAGAACAAGCAAATATAGATATTTTGATGACACGTACTCCTTGGTTTTATTCACTAGCTAGTCTCTCCTCGTCCTTGTCCTCGAAGGCTATATATAGGCATGGCTTCCATTGTTGTCAAATAAAAGCCACTGTGCGTACTCCATAAGTACAAACAAGCGAAAGGAAACTTTATTTTCCGAGGGTTTTTTAATTTCATTGTGTTTGCCTCTTTTTCGCGTTGGATTTTGCAAGTCCCAGTTCATACCCAGGAAAATATGGACAGAAACCAATTGCAACGCCAGGTTGCCCTCAAGAGAAGCTCTCTCTTTGAGCAGGTTTTTCATTTTCCCCTCCCTTTTTTTTTTTTTCCTTTCTGATCCCTATCCATTTTCGTGCTCATTAGATCATCTTCGAACTGCATGTCTTTTGGATGCCTTTCATGTTTTCTCAAAATGTGCTTGCCTCTCTCTTTTTTTCTTCATTGATGAAGGAATTTAGGGGACTTGAAGGAGTGTTTTTTTTTTTTTTAATATTAAGAAAAAAGATCACTTGATCAAAAATTAGTTGGTGATTGACTTATTTGAATATTTAAATTCAGTTAATAACATACTTTATTTGATTGATAGGGATATTTTATTTATTTATTTGATTCTTAGGATTTTCTATTTGACAAGTGATGGGGATTATGTAGTAATATCAAACTATAACATCGGTAATCAATTTATTTTCATATTTTACTCAAATTTCTTAAAATTGAATTCTTATTACCTTGTTGGTCAAATGAGTGATGTGTTCTTCTTTGTATTTGAGTTTGAATATTCTATTAATTTAGAACGTATTCTTGTCAAAAATTCTGAACACATTATTGAAATTGAAGATTAAGGAATGGGCTTAAACCACCGGCCGTATCGAGAAAACAATGGTCATAATGGTTGCCCGTCCGCGTAGGGTTGGTAGGCCGGAAAATGGGCTGTAAAGTCACCAAGGCCCATAATTTCCTTGTTTGACAAGACACCCAGGTCCAAATGGGAATGCACCAAATATTTGATGATACGGCACGTCGTTTTGGTCATTTCAATGTGCTATGCTGGCAAATAAGTAAAAAAAAAAAAAAAAAAAAGAAGAAGCTAATCTGCAATGCTTTAATGAAATTGATAGCATATAGCTGGATCTTCAGTTGCTTCCTCTTCTCATTTTATTTGCTTGAATCCTAATTTGCAGCGGTACCTCGACCCGCAGCAATTCGTTCAATTGGAAGAGTTGCAAGACGATACTAACCCGAATTTTGTGGAGGAAATTGTGACATTGTTTTATAAAGACTCAGCTCGACTGCTACAAAAGATTGAACAAACCCTGTATGTAAATAACAGTACTCCTGCATTCTTTATTCGTGCATTATATTCTCATCGTGAATATATAATGAGTAAGTATCGACCATCAGTTAATAATTAATTAAGACATATTAATTTTATGTAAATATTTTACTTTTGCAGGCAAAATAGACCTATTGATTTCGTTAGACTGGATGATTACATGCACCAGTTCAAGGGTAGTAGCTCAAGGTAACCCAGAATTACACACACACGCACACAAAAGAGTAAAAAAATGAGCCATAATTTTATTTTATTTGAATGAAGATAAACAACTTTTTTCCATCTTAATATATATATATATATATATGTGCTAACTAGAGCTAAACTTTAAGCAGCATTGGAGCTATGAAGGTGAAGAATGAATGCTCCCAATTCAAGGAATTTTGTTCGGCAGAAAATGCTGAAGGGTAAAGTTACATACGTACACAGAAGATTTTCCATTTATTCATATATAAAGTTACACAATAAGAAAAATGGTCCTCGCTCACAAATTTTTTAATTTTCACGATAATTTAAGTCACTTTCATTATGAATATTTATGGTTGATTTGCAGATGCTTCAGAACTTTTCAGAGAGTGAAACAAGAGCATCAAACCTTGAGGATTCAGCTCGAATCCTACTTTCAGGTGCCTATATATGTATATTATATATATATATGGCGCCTATAAACCTTGGGTGAAAATTTATGTTAATTTGTTCGTTAATACAACTGCAGTTAAGAAAACAAGCAGGACTGGTGCAACATGCCTGAGCGTCAGAGCGACGATAGAAATTTCGCAGTTTTTTCTGTTTTGGCTGGCCATAGAATTGAAGTTATGTTCCAAAAAAAATTCTGGATCTAATTAGAGTGCCCAAATAAAGCAGCTATATATATATATGGTTTGCATGAGTTACTTTGTATTAGGGTGGCCTTTTGTTTCTATAAATCAATACATTTGCAACCTAGCTCTCTGGTGCTTTGGGCAACATTGGAAATATAAATATGTATAAACATGTCTATGATGAATATATGCAAATTAAAGTGTACTAAATTGGAGGAATAATCAGCTGTACGTCTCATAGGAATATATATCATCTTTCAATCTCAATCATTATGAATAACCAATATATATATATATATATATATATATAGGTACGGGCCAATATGAAGGGCTAAGATGGGCTTCAACTCCTCCGAAATTGCTAACCGAAAAAAGAGAGTATATTTTTAATATTTATAGTCCACCCAATTAATTCTTTATGCACTTAAATAAGATAAAAATAATATTTTTAAAGATTGTATAATATATTCTTCAAATAAAAGAGTATTTGTTAATAATATTTACATCGACTTGATAATAAATTCATGTAATATGTAAAAAAATAATAGACTACAAGTTTAGTACTCTTATATTACATGGTATCGTATAAAATTGTTATTTTTTTTAGGTTTTTGTATATAAGTATTAATTTTTAGAATAAAACTAATCGGTATATATTTTACTTCTTATCAATAAAATTCATCCGTACTATTGAATTTTGATAGAATATAATACTAATAAAATTAGCTCAACTTATATTCAAATGCTGGGTTCATACCTCTATATATTAATATATATATATATATAGACCTTCTGCTTGTCACAATCACAATCACAAAAAAGATGCATGAATATATATATATATATATAGCGTGAAATATGATACCCCAAACGGGAGCGTTCAACTTCTAAATGACAAACAACTTTCAAATGTACGGTACCAATTTACATTTTACGGCGTTAATAAAATATCTTAAAATATATATTAAGTTAGCATTAAAAATCCGTCATAGTGATTGTATATATTGATAATTGTTTTTATAATACGTTTAAGTTTTATATTTTGTGTAATGTTTAATAAGTTGTCATTCATGACGTAAATACCAGATGCAAAAAGTTCTATTATAATATAGCTATATATATTGATGTAACGTTAGACTCATATTAAAATCATCGTCAACTTTAAAATTGTGCTTATATCAGAATTACAGGTTAACGATTTATCCAAACGCATCTCCAATAAAGAACATCATACCAACAACCAAATAATCGGGGTGGTATGCTAGAGTAGTGCTGGAGAACTTGCAATGATAACAACAATTAAGAAGGGTGAAGAATATGAAGAGAGATGGGTAGGAAAGCAAAAAGGGCAGGAAAGTGAATAATAAAATAGTTGGGATATTTATGAGGATTATCGATTGACGTACGACTGATTGAGCTGGGGATCGGAAGTGATGATAATCTTAATAAGTGGGATGTAGGGGTCCACCACTAGCACTAGCAGCCACTAAAGAGGGAAATTGCATAAAGGGGTGGCCTTGCCAATGATGATGATCATGACTTGCCCTAACCCTATCACTACAATATTCATTGAACATTTCATGATCATTCTGCTCATCGATCTTCCCCCATCTCAAATTTTATATTATTAGTACTATTCGAAACCAAAAATCATGAAAATGAAGTTTCTTGAGTACATGCTAAAGGAGTAATTAAAGGTAAGCCTTCCCCACCATTCCAAACCCATCAAATGTGACTTCAAATTTGAAAATCAGTAATGTCGAAAAAAAGTACTGGAAAATACTTACAATTATGAGAGTCTTAGGTGTTAAACCACCTTAACCAGGTTGTTAATTAGATCTGATATGTCAGTGTGAGTTACCATGCTAGCTAGTGGAGTTGAAGGACCACTACTTTTTAGTGACTAGGAAGTCTTCTCCATGAATTTCACATTAAGAGATTATACATATATATATATATATATATATATAGTGCTGCTGCTGCACTTATTTGAGTACTGTTCCTTGAAATAATCTAAACCAAGTCGAAACCACTCAATTGATTCAAAGGATTAGTATTGGGAACCAAGGTCTCAAGATTTGATATACACAACTTAAATTATGTGTATGATCAATAAACTCGTCTATATTCTTTTAATTCTTTCAAATTACGCGAAAAAAGAGAAAAATTTAAAAGAATTTACATAAATTCGTATGACATATAAATAAATAATTCTACCTTAATATAATTGTCTCGTAACAGTCTTTGAATCATGAGTTGGGCAGGCTTGTTGGACCCATCAAAGCAATAAGCTCGCACACTGCTGGTGTATATGGTATGCATTATGACTTATGAGAAAAAAAAAGAAAGCGCAGCAAAAAGAACAACATATAAGAGGCCTTGGCAAGTTGGGTGGCTCCCAAATGAAGGTTTTTGCATGTGTTTTTCTTTTTCTTCTTTTTTTCCCTTATTTCAAGGAAAAAAAATAATTTCCTCTCTCTCTCTCTCTATCTCCCTTCACACCCACACATATGGGCACATTGAGTCATTTGAGCTCAATGCTGTCTTGGTCATTTGTCACACTAGCTATATATATATATATATATCATGTGGTGTACATACATATTTCCACCTACAAACATGTACAGCATTGCTACTTATTTTTGAACATCTTTATTTTCCATTTGAGGCTAAAATTTGAGACAAGGAATCTACCCAACCATTTCCTTTTTCTTCCATGTGACATGTATATATGCTCAATACTAATTCTCCCAAAAGGCCATACTTGGAACGTTTAATTTCCTATATATATCTCCCAACAACCACTGTGGTTTCTTACTAATTAAACTCCTTAGGGTTTCCATTCTAACCCTGAACAACATCGATTAGGGTTCATCTATATAGAAATGGATCAGCTGTATAATATGGTTTCTGGGAAACATGATGAAGAATCGAAACTGAAGACGAACAAGAGAAGCTATGTTGCAGCTGATGACCAGAAGCTGGAGCTAAGGCTGGCTCCTCCAGGAGGAGAAGATCAATCTCTTCACTCCCGTATTAGTTGTAACAACAAAAATAATACTTCTCGCGAAGCCAAAAAATTCTGCCAAGATTCTGATCCGAAAATAAGGTACCTAGTTAGCTAGCTTATTTTATTTATTTATTTTTAGTAAACAAGAAAGTGCTTGCGTCCCACTTTTTATTTTATAGAATTTAAACCATAAAATTTACTTATTTTTTGCGTCGACTTATATTCCGCAGTAAAAGTGCACAAGCTCCAGTAGTTGGGTGGCCTCCAATCCGCTCATCCAGGAAGAATCTTACAAGCTGCAGATCATCAAGCTTTGCAAGGCCCCCGAATTCGGAGTCGTCACCAAATGACGAAGCTTTGAAAGAGGGAATAAGTATGATGAAATCTGAGAGTGCTGCTTCAAAGCAACAGATGTTTGTAAAGATCAACATGGAAGGAGTTCCCATTGGGAGAAAAATCAACCTCAAAGCCTATGATAGTTATGAGAAACTCTCCTTTGCCATAGATGAACTCTTCATAGGCCTTCTTGCAGGTTTTTTAAATTTGTTCCAACTCATATATGAAATAAGACACCAAAGCAATTATTTTTTTAAATGAATAATTTTGTTGCTTTTTTTTTTGGGTTTAATTTTTAGCTCAAAGAGGCTGTTCTGATGTGGAAAAAGAAGACAACAAGGTAGAGAGCAAATCAATTTGTGATCCATTACATGGCAATGGGAAATATACTTTACTCTATGAGGATAATGAAGGAGACAGGATGCTTGTTGGTGATGTCCCGTGGAAGTAAGCAATCTTTACTAGTCTATCTAGCTATGTGTCTATCACAATATATACGTTACGTTTTTAGTAGTCAGAATTTAAGTATTATTCTTACGAATATCATTTTTTATATTCTGATGATTTAGAATTGACCAAAAAAAAAATCATTCCCTTATTTGGTAAAATAATATGAAAAAAACAGAAATAAACTAATAAGAAGCATATCATATATGTGTTGTATAAGAATTATGAACTAAAGTAATAGTGTAAAATTTATTAATTTAAGGTGTTTTTAATTCTGGAGGGTAGGGTAGGTTTACTTTCATGTATTTTTATAGTTTAATTATGGTTGTCATGATTTAAATGTTATTGATAATTTCAGCATGTTTGTGTCGACGGCAAAGAGGCTGCGCGTGCTAAAGAGCTCAGAGCTTATTTCCAATCCACGACGTGAGCGTACTTTTGATCTCATAATAATATTTTTCTAAACCATACAAAACTAGATAAGTTTTTAATAAATTTGATTTTACTTTATCATTTTAATTAAAAAGCTAACGTTATATATCTTTTATCATTGAAAAGTCTCATATATTAGCCCTTATATATTTTTAATATAGTTTGAAAACGTTTCGAATTTGGTTGATGAGATTATTTTATGATGGAAGTTTACCGGCCTGTTTTATTCAGTGAGAAGCGGTCGACAAGAAAAGACACCACTTGATTCTACAATGGCAATCGGAAGATGAACATTAATTTTTAATTAAGTACATTCGAATGCAGTTACTATGCTGAAAAATTCTTATATATATATATATATATATGTATCACATATAATGGCATGAAGCTCAGCTGAATTAAGGGGTTCCCATTATGTTTGATTCTCTCTTTCTCGTTCTAGTGATCTGATTAAATCTTGTATATTAAGGGTGTTGAAGATAAGTGTAATTTTGTGTTTGAGCTGTATCTTCCTTTTAGTCGATCATGTTGAAATATCAGGTTTGTAGTATATATTTTGGGATTTGCATATAAATTTATTTATGTCAAAGTATTGATTACATTAGCAGGCATGGTTACTACTCGATCAAAACATGAATAGGATATTATAAGGACTTCTGGACTAGGGCATTTTAGGGTTTGAGCCTCGTTATTATTTCGAAACGATTTATTTTCTTTTTTATTAATGCTTTATTTAGTGATTTTACTTTATTGTATATGGTCTTGAATTTGACAATGGTTACAAACGTAGTCAATAATCAAAGGGTCATACATCATGTGTTATTCTTTTGGCTCACTTCATATAATTCCCTTTCAAATATCTTTTATTTTAGAAAAATGAAAGCTTTTTTTGCATGTTGAAATGAATAATATTAGACCATCGACTGGTCTACCCCTATGTTGGGCCTCAAGCCGTCGACCCAAGCCTTCCCTACTAACGAAACAAATTGATCAAGAAATTATAGAAACTACTGAACAATTTCTATATTTCCTCACACTTCAAGAAAAACCAACTATTATTCCCAATTTGCACTTTGTTAAAAATAGAATAACAAATCCAAATATTGAAACTCCCTCTCTTTTCAATCCACTGTGCGAGACGAAGAAAGAGTAGCAGAAACTTTCCCTCTTTATTAATTATTTTCTTGGTTTTTGGCATTGGCACTACAAGAAGATCACCCTCGTCCGTCCAAATTTTACTCCGTTAAGGATATTTCATCGGCAAAAGAAATTTTCTCCAACAAATAAAGAAAGGCTTGACGGGCAAACCCCGCATCAGAAGTCATGGTTGTTGGGGCGCAAAAGCCGAGGGGTTTTCATGGCGAGCCGTCAAAGTCTGCCAGGCAAACATGATTTAATGGTGAATTTTTGTTCGTTGGGCAAACTGTTCTGTTAACCCAGATTGGCGCGCGGGTGGGAAAATTTTGGCGCGAAGGAAGTTTAACACCTTAAGTTTGACCAACAGGTCATTAAAGCCTCCCTAACAAACCCTTCACCAGGCAAACCTCTGAGCACAATAAATGTCAACCCGCAACTGCATTTCTTCTTCTTCTTCTTCTTCTTCTTCTTCTTCTTCCTCATAACTCTCTCACACCTCTCATTACTCTTACTGTAACGACCTGCCCCGAATTCCGGGATTATATTAGTGACTAATAAAGGATTAGTGAGGTTGAACGGTGAATAGTTGAGCGAAATCGACCGGATGGTGTAAAATGACCGTTTTGCCCCTAGATGTGGGCAAATGTTAACTTTTGAATCGGGGAGTCAAACGTACGAGGGCCGATGACCATGACGTAGATCGGGACGTCACGAGTCCGTAGACAGGCGGCACGTCGAAATCGGAGGTTCGACGGAGAAGTTATGGGTCTAAAACAGAAAACGGAACTATTGCACGAAAACCGAGAATCGGGGACATGTGGAAGGTTTTAATTGGGGAAGTTTCTGTAAGGAACCACCAGGTGAGTGACAAGTGGCACCCACCTGATTGGCCCATTCCGCATAATGTAGATATTTTCTCCTTCCCACGTGATCGACCATTTTTCCATTTTTCTTCCCACAAACCCATGACCGTGCAAAACTCATTCCCATGGTCCTTCAATCTTTATCTTCTGGACTTGGGCTGTGAATGGAAAAGTGAGTGGGAGGTGAGACGTGGAGAATGGTGGCCACGGTTTGTGCCGCCGTGGACGGTGGCCAGAGAAACCATGGAAGGTGAGCTTTCAGTTTAAAATTGATAAGTTGAGTTTTAGGTGTTGCTAAATGACTTTATTGATGGGAATGTGTTGGGGAGTTGCTATGAAACATATGGGCCTAGAACGGTGGCTGGTGGGTGGCCGGAAGCAAGTGAACCGATGGGGAGGAATAACCGGTTCAAAAAGAAAAATTGAAAGGTATGTTTTTTGTTTTGATTTTCATGTTTTAAATTCATAAATGGACTAGGAAAGTTTAGAGGAAGGTTTAGGAGTGAAAATGGGAAGAAATGGACTGAAAACACGAGATTTATTGCCCGAACCAGCCACGTCGGTCCAGTTGGATTGGCCAGACCAAACCAAACCGACCGGACCGGTCTGCTCAGTTGAGAAAATGATGAACAGTGCCCGGCGCGTGGGTTTCATCCGCAGGGGCTTTGGGGCGCGCGTGGGGGTGTGTGAGGAGCCTTTTGGGGAAAATTTCAACACGTGAAATAATCTATTCGATGTAACTAACATTTTGGGATTGGTTTCGTGTCGATCAGACACCATTTCGATATATTTCGGGGTGTCTGAAAGTTTTGAATTGAGTTTAAAAATAGTTAAAATTTTGGAAAAATTACGGGGCTTTAATAGGAGGTTAATGAAGAGGTTAGTAACCCTCTAGTGTGATTTGGACAAGTTTGGAAGTCCTGGTGATAGTAGTGGGGCCCGGGAAGGCCTATAGCACGCGTATCGAGGCTGCAGCGTAGGATGGTCTGTGAGTGGACTTCGTTTTCTAAATTGTGATGCATGCATAACTATTTTATATGTTTTATATACATGATTTCTATGATGATAATTGTGGCACTGGTGGATTATACGATTGCACGTATTTCGAGGTAAACTCGTATTTACACGCTTTTCGAGGTTTATGAGTTTATGTTATGGCTATGTGATTGTGAGTCTAATTATGGTTCTATGGTATGGTTTTGGTTTTGGGAAAGATGAATTCAGGCATGAGACCCATTCGAATTATGTAATCGGGCCAGGGGCCCAGTGATTTACAAAACTGGGCAGAGACCCTTTTTAGTGTTGTGATCGGGCCGGGGGGCCAGTGGTTTACAAAATCGGGCATGAGGTCCAGTTGAGTTTTATAAATGTGATTTCGGGTCTAGTGTAACGACCCGTCCCGGAAATCGGGATTAGAGTAGTTGATAATGACGGATTAGTGAAGTTAATCAGTGATTAGTTGGATACGTTCGGATGGACGGTGCAAAAAGACGATTTTGCCCCTAGAATGGGCAAAATGTTGACTTTTGGTTCGGACGGTCAATTGGGCATTGACTGATGACCGTGACGTAGTTTGGGACGTCACGAGTCCATAAACAGGTGGCACGCCCGATTCCAACATCCGAGGAGGAAGTTATGATGTTCGGAAGGTTGAGGGCATTTTCGTAATTTGGTTAAACAGGAGGAAATTATTGACTTTTTGGTTGACCATTAGTTTTCACACAAACCGAGGATCGTTAGATAGGTCTCGACGTCCTGAGTACAATGACAAGCGGCACATCGTCATCGGACTTCAGATGAATTAGTTGTGGGTCTAGGAATGTGAGGGGTAATGTAACAACCCGTCTCGGAAGCCGGGATTAGTAGACTACTTAAGGTGTGATTAGTGAGGTTAATCGGCGGTTAGGTGATCCTGATAGGTTCATGAGCCTAGAATAACGATTTTGCCCCTAGTTCGGGCAAAAACGTTGACTTTTAGTTCGGGTGGTCCGATGAACTTTGACCGGTGACCAGGACGTAGTTTAGGACGTCACGAATCCATAGGCAGGTGGCACGCCCGATTCCGACATCCGAGGAGGAAGTTGTGATGTTCGGACGGTTGAGGGCCTAACCGTAATTTGGGTAAATTAGGGAGAATAATTGACTTTTTGTAGAATCGGGTTTTGGTACGTTGACCTAGGATGGTTAGATAGTTCTTGTCGTCCTGAGTTCGATGACAGGCGGCATGTATTCATCGGACTTACGAGTTGTGAGTTATGGGTCTAGGAAGTTGTGGCAAAACCGTAAAAGTGAGTTAAATTAGAGGGTATTTTGGTCTTTGTGGCACATTGGGATATGTGCAGAGAGAGAAGGAAATGGACGGTTAAGATTGGGCCATGTGGGAGTGTGTGGAGTGGATTGTGACATGTGGCAGGTGTGTAGAGGATTCTGGTGGAATCCTGTGCATACACGGCCCAAATAATTGGGGTGCAGCCGTGCCCGTGTTCTTGGGTGTACACAGAGAGAAACAGAAAACAGAGGGAGATTTTGAGGCAAAATTGAAGGGTGGTCGTGGCTGTTGTTGAGTTCTGGTGAGTGAGTGAGGGACGGGAGATCGAAGGGAAGCTGGTGAGGTGGCTGAAAGGTGCAGCGGGTGTGTGTGTGTGAGTTGTGAACCACGGGAAGATTGGGGGAAAACAGGAAGGTATGCAGAGAGTTTGTGAACTGGTGGTGGTGCGGTGGCCGTGTACGGTGCAATTGGGACCGCGGTGGTGTCGTGAGGGCAGCGTGGAGTCGACCAGCCCCGGAGGAGCTCACGGCAGCGACTGGAGGCAGGTAATCCCTCATCCCTGTACACTTACTCTGTTTTTCCCGTGAGTTTAGATTCGAAAGTCGTGAGGTTGGGCTTAGAGTCGAGAGGAATGGAGGTTAGGGTGAGGTTCAGGAGGGTCCTAGGCGTCGACTAGGATGGTCGCCGTGACGGGGGTGTACACGGCGGAGCTCAGACGACGGCAGGCACTCTGGTGCTCTATTTTGCCGTGATGTTCGAACCCAAAGTCGTGAAGGTAGGGGCTGAGTCGAAGGTCTAGGAGGGTTGGTTTAGGTTCAGTGAGGTCCAGGGAAGAGTTTGGTGTAGCCACCGTGAAGGGAGGTGAGCTGGGTGGTTGGATCGTGAAACAGGGGGAGTTTGGCCGTCTGGTTCGAGCTTGAATCAACGGGATTGGGGCGGTGTCGAGGTCTGAGGAGCTGGGGAATGGATAGATTGGAACTGGACGAAGCTTTAGGTGAAGAAAGGGAGAGACATCGTGCAGGCACGGCGGTGAACCGTTGACGCCGGTCTGAGTTGCAGACCACTGTGCCGAACCGGGTTCGTTTGAGGATGACGGTGCACTGTAGCAGGCGCGTGAGGGCCACGCGCAGCCACTTTGGGTGGCGCGTGGGGGTGCGTGCGGCGGCGATGGGGAAAATGGTCAACATGGTTTTTGGTCTAGGATTTGTGTTGAGTTCATTGGAAGTGGTTTCGGATTGTTCGGACGTCGTTTGAGGTTAGTCCCGCGAGGGTGACGGTTTAGGGTCTCGGTTTCTTACGTTTAGGATTCGGGGAATTGTGAGGAAATTTAGGTGAACTTTCGTAGACGTATTAGTGATGTATTTTGACGGTGTTTGATAGGATCGGGATTTCCCGAGGAAGCCGAGGAACGTGCTGGACGTTCGGGACGCGAGTAGGGCTCAATACTGTGAGTGGACCCTTTTCCTTAAACTCGAGCATGCATAACTGTTTTCTATAATTGTTTTATGGTTTTAATCATTATTTTATGTTTATCGAATATGTTTTGGTTGGTTTTACATTATTGCACGGTTTTCAAGAAAAGACGATTTTTAGCACGTTTTACGAGAAAGTGATTGGTTTCTGAAATTGATGCTTTGGTTTTGGGATTTCAATTGATAAGTGGTTTTCACTGATTATAACGGGATTTTGGAACATGATTTCGATGAGTAAAGGTTTTCGATTTTAGAAACGGATTTCGGAAAAAGGGTTGGTTTCCAAGTGGAAAAGTGGATTCCGGATTTGGGTTCGGAATGACGGTTCGGGATGCTGGAAAGGCATCAGACCGGTGATTTCGGATTCGGGTTTGGATGTGAATACGGAAATGGTTTTCAACTGGTTTTTATTGGATTTGCTGGATCTGGTTCTTGGGTTTAAAGACCCGGATATTGATATTGATGGGGGACGGGCCCGGATTGAGTTTAAAGACTCGGGAGTTTAAAGACTCGGATATATTGATTTTCCCCCGTAGGCCTTGAGTTTAAAGACTCAGGAGTTTAAAGACTCGGATATGATGAAGGCCTGGATTGAGTTTAAAGACTCGGGAGTTTAAAGACTCGGATAGGTCCAGCAGGTTTGATCGGGAAATGATGATTTGAGCTTTATGGTTTATGATACGGGTTTTGATACTCATGCCATGATTTTCATAACTGTTTTATAGTGTTTCTGTTTCTTATGATGTTTTATGAGAATTGAGTTATAACTCTATTAATCACTGTTGGTTATGCATGTGGTTTTCAAAACGGAGGGTTAAACTTGGTTTTTGATAAATGGTTTTAGAACTTTTCTTTTATTCTGGTCCACTCACACTTTTGTTTTAACTTGCCCTCCAGGTTGTGGAGCTAGTGCGGGGTCTTGACGTCGAGGCAGAGTCCGAGGCATAGAAGTGACGTGAGGGATCTCGGAGTAGTTGGAAGTCTTCCGTGTGCGTGTAATTTATCGGTTTTTATTTTCCTTGTGTTCGTACTATGCTCTGTAAAGTATAACTTCAGAATATTTTGTTTAATTACTCCTGCGTCTGACTGGGTTTGAGTGAGTTTTACTTGGGTGTTGTGTCGGGGAGTCAGACGGGAGCGGGATACCTCGGGTTTCGGGGCGAAACCGGGGTGGGTCCTGACTGGTAAAATGATAATTTGGACACTTAGGGGCATTTTGGTCTTTTGGTACCTTGGGATTTGTGAACAATTAGATGGGGACATGTGGCCTGAGGAATTGGAGATTTTTTTGGGTTGGACCATTGGATGAAGGACACCTGGAGGTTTCCTAGAGGATTCTACACGATTCACACAATTTTAAATGGTTTGTGTAACCGTTCAAACAAGAACAGAACAGGGGCAGAGAACCATCGATCGATTCCCAGAGAGTGTGTGAGAGTTGAGGACTCTGGGTTTGGGTGAGTGAGTGCAGATGTTTGAGTGTTTCTTGGAAGTCCGGTTACTTTTCAGATGGTTGGATCGAGAATTCCTTGTCCGACTTACGTGTCACATGAAGGTCGAACGTCAGTTTTGCCTTCGTGTCATGCATAAGTTAGACGGGATCGGGATTTAGCCCTTAATCCCGGGGGATTAGGGGTGGGTCATGTCATCTGGGACCCTATGTTTCATAAACGTGATTTCGGGTCGGGGACCCTAAATGGATTGTGATGTTTTATGAGATACTTTGGGCAGGGCCCATTGAGATGTTTTGAAATGACTTTGTAAAACTGTTTTCCATATACCATTTTGATACGAGGATATTTGATGGTCTCCTCTAGGTGTCTGGGACATTGGGGAAGTCACGGTGCATTGCCTGCGAGGGGTCATTATACGGAGCTACTGGACCGTATGGTGACTCAAGAGCAGGAATGTTATGATGAGACGTCTGGGACGTCAGACATCTGGGATGCCAGAGATATTGACCCGGAGAAACCCCGGGTAGCACTCGTTGCTTATTATTGTGAGATATGACGTCTGGGACGTCGAGCGTCTGGGACGTCGAGCGTCTGGGACGTCGAGTGTCTGGGATGCTAGGCATCTGGGATGCCGAAGATGGTTATGTGGTAAATATGGATTATTAGAATCTTGAAATGGTATTTCGGTATTTGTGGATTTGTGGTTATGGATTTGTGCAGTGGCCTACTTAATTTTGGATTTACGGATTTTGGTATTCTACAGTTTTCGGCTGAGTTCCCACATTTGGTTTTGAGTTACGGTTTTTGGGCTAAGGCCCTAATGGTTCATTTGAGGAAATGATTTTATTACTGATTTTACGATGCATGCATACTTTTTAGTGAAGGGCATAAATATCTTTATGAAATGTATTTTTATAAACTTATTAATTTTCGTCCACTCACAGTTCTTAATGGTTTTAATGCCCTTCAGGTTGATCACGGATGTGGGCTGTAGCAGAGACCGAGACATCGCACTCCTCCACCAATCCTGGCGCTATCTAGGAGCCCTGTATGGGCAAAGGTACGTATTATCCCTTGTCTAACACTTCGTGTCAGACGGGAGGATGACACATCCCACGTTAATCCCAAGGGGTGACTTCTTATTTTCTACCCTTCATATTCAAGGAGAGTTGTGATTGATGAGGTGAGAGGAGTCCTCGTTTTAGCATTGGTGATGAGTATTCTGAAGTCATTAGGGGGACTTCTTATTTTCTACCCTTAGTGGACGATGATAGTTATTACTAGTACGTTGAGCGTGTATTGGTTGGTGAACCCATGATTGGCTTTCAGTCATTGGACAAAAGAAGTGGTGTTTGATTCTGGATTAGTGATGGATTTCGGGGCTATCATCCCACCTAGGGAAATATGACGAGGGGGTCGGACAAGAAAAGATGAGCAGAATGATGACGTGGGATGATAAGGATTGAAATGAGGTAGTTAAAGAGGACCCACAGTTTAGACGAGTTTCATTTTTGACTGAGTGATTAGATGTGAAAATAGTTGAGGAGTGATGTGACTGACGAAGGATTCAAAGAGGGTGTAAGACCCTATGATCAGATTTCAGGTAGACTATTAGCTGAGTGAGCATGTGCAGATCCTAGGTGGATCTGGATTGTGATGTTGTGGACATTGGGCATGGTGACGATCTAGGATCGTGATGTTACTGGTCGGGTGACGTGGTGATGGATCTGGCTCATGATCTTGTTGATCAGGTTAGGTGGAGAGATTATTGCCATGTCGTGAATATTTGGATATGGGAATGTTGGATTGAACTTCTTTTCGAAGTTAATCCGGTATGAGACGGTACTTGAGTGAGTTGAGAAGTTTACGATTTGACTTGAGAATTTGACTTGTGAACTAGTGGGTATCCGACGGGGTTGGATTGGTCAGTCCTGGATATGTAGACAATGGGATTGGCTTCCCTATTAAGTCAATCGAATGTAATATATTAATCGAATGAGCAGGTAACTGATAGGTTCGGTGTTGGTGCGTCTCAGTAGACGTGGGTGAGTTTGGATGCTCAATTGGTGTGAATGGGTACGCCTTGGTAGGCATAAGTCAGATTAGTACGTGTTGGATTATGTGTTTGGGAGTAGACGTTGTGATGCTGGTCGGGGGACCATGGGACTCGGAATGGATGATGAGTTGGAGTAATTGATTTGTCTAGTATGGGATTGGATCGATGAACCCCAGTATTAGATCATGATTGACCGCGAACCATGTAGTGGACTGGTTGGAGGATGGTTGTATGTATAGGGTACGATGTACGAGGATTGATACTGGATAGGCCGAATGGTGCCTGGTGACGGTCCATAGGATGTACTAGTGATGTCTATTACTGCTGGGCAGGTATTCGATGAGGTCCAGTTACATGCACGTTGAGTGAGATGTTGGTATACGTATACTCAGGTTGAGTGAGTTGGTGGTTGGTGTAACCACGGGTTGTTTTGCATGAATTGGCTGCTCTGTGACTCTCACTAATGACAACATAGATTTATGAGGAAATTTTGGTACGAGACCTTGGTGCGACTCTAGAGTGAGTCAAGGTGTGTCAATGATTCCAATTGTGACCATGGAGCCGTGAGTGATAGCTGAGCGCGACGTGATGGAACGTGTAATGTAGACATGGTAAAATACAGGAAAAGAGGAGAAATTGTGAGATTTGGTAACTCTCGATGTGGGAGAGACGTTGGATTAATTGACGACTGGCCGAATGGTGACGGTTTGGCTGAATGTGTCAGTGTGCATTGAAGAGTAAGATTTTGTGACTCCCAGGGGAGCAGATGTTAGAGTGTATTAGTAGTTGAGAGGAACCGTTAAGCTGATTGTGTCAGAGTAATGGTAGAATTATCAAGTGCTCGGAATCGTGTGATCGATTTGACTCGAGGTGGTCGAGTGTAGTCGATATGAAGTGAGTTCATGATGGAACGTCTGGGTGCAGACAAGTATTGTGCTGGTTAGTAGGTGTACAGGTGTACACATGATGAGAGATCGAATTGTTTTCCACGAGGTGCATGTGGAATCGATATAGTTGGAATTTCGAGGGCAAAATTATTTAAGGGGGAAAGGTTGTAACGACCCGTCCCAAATTTCGAGATTAGATTAGTGACTAATCAAGGATTAGTGAGGTTGAACAGTAACTAGTTGAGCGAAATCAACCAAAAGGTGTAAAATGACCGTTTTGCCCTTGGGCGTGGGAAAATGTTGACTTTTGACTCGGTGAGTCAAACGTACGAGGGCCGATGACCGTGGCATAGATTGGGACGTCACGAGTTCGTAGACAGGCGGCACGTCGAAATCGGAGGTTCGACGAAGAAGATATGGGTCTAAAACGGAAAACGACACTATTGCACGAAAACTGAGAATTGGGAACATGTGGCAGGTTTTAATTGGGGAAGTTTTTTGAAGGAACCACCAGGTGAGTGACAAGTGTCACCCACCTGATTGGTCCAGTCCCCCACAATGTAGATATTTTCCCCTTCCCACATGATCGACCATTTTTCCATTTTTCTTCCCACAAACCCGTGACCTTGCAAAACTCATTCCCATGGTCTTTCAATCTTCATCTTCTGGACTTGGGCTGTGAATGGAAAAGTGAGTGGGAGGTGAGACGTGGAGAATGGTGGCCACGGCTTGGGCCGTCGTGGAAGGTGGCCGGAGAAACCATGGAAGGTGAGCTTAAGGTTTAAAATTGATAAGTTGAGTTTTAGGTGTTGCTAAATGACTTTATTGATGGGAATGTGTTGGGGAGTTGCTAGGAAACATATGGGCCTAGAACGGTGGCTGGTGGGTGGCCGGAAGCAAGTGAACCGACGGGGAGGAATAACCAATTCAAAAAGAAAAATTGAAAGGTATGTTTTTGGTTTTGATTTTCATGTTTTAAATTCATAAATGGACTAGGAAATTTTAGAGGAAGGTTTAGGAGTGAAAATGGGAGGAAATGGACAGAAAACACGAGAGTTATTGCCCGAACCAGCCACGTCGGTGCAGTTGGACCGGCTAGACCGAACCGAATCGACCAGACTGGTCTGCTCAGTGGAGAAAATGATGAACAGTGCCCGCGTGTGGGTTTCACGCCAAGGGCTTTGGGGAGAGCAGGGGGTGTGTGAGGAGCCTTTTGGGCAAACTTTCAACACGTGAAATAATCTATTCGATGTAACGAACATTTTGGGACTGGTTTGGTGTCGATCGGACACCGTTTCGATATGTTTTGGGGTGTCCGAAAGTTTTGAATTGAGTTTTAAAATAGTTAAAAATTCGAAAAAAATACGAAGGTTTAATAGGAGGTTAATGAAGAGGTTAGTAACCCTTTAGTGTTATTTGGACAGGTTTGGAATTCCCGATGATAGTGGTGGGGCCCGAGAAGGCCTATGGCACTCATATCGAAGCGGCAACGTAGGACGGACTGTGAGTGGACTTCATTTTCTAAATTGTGATGCATGCATAACTATTTTATATGTTTTATATACATGATTTATATGATGATGATTGTGGCACTGGTGGATTATACGATTACACATATTTCGAGGTAAACCCGTATTTACACGCTTTTGAGGTTTACTAGTTTATGCTATGGCTATGCGATTGTGAGTATAATTATGGTTCTATGGCATGGTTTTGGTTTTGGGAAAGATGAATTCGAGCATGAGACCCATTTGAATTATGTAATCAGGCCAGAGGCCCAGTGATTTATAAAATCGGGCGGAGACCCTATTTAGTCTTGTGATCGCGCCGGGGGCCTAGTGGTTTACAAAATCGAGCATGAGGCGCAGTTGAGTTTTATAAATGTGATTTCGGGTATGGGACCCTATGTTTCATAAATGTGATTTCGGGTCGGGGACCCTTAATGGATTGTGATGTTTTATGAGATATTTCAGGCAAGGCCCATTGAGATCTTTTGAAATGACTTTGTAAAATTGTTTTCCATATACCATCTTGATACGAGGATTTGTAATGGTCTCCTCCAGGTATCTGCGACACTGGGGATGTCACGGTGCATTGCCTGCGAGGGGTCATTATATGGAGCTACCAGACTGTATGATGACTCAGGAGCAGGAATGCTATGATTAGACGTCTGGGACGTCAGACATCTGGGACGTCAGACATCTGGGATGTCAGAGATATTGACCCGGAGAGACCCCGGGTAGCACGCGTTGCTTATTACCGTGAGATATGACGTCTGGGATGTCGAGCGTCTGGGACGCTAGGCATCTGGGATGCTGGAGACGGTTTTGTGGTAAATATGGATTATTGGAATCTTGAAATGGTATTTCGATATTTGTGGATTTGTGGTTATGGATTTGGGCAGTGGCCCACTTGATTTTGGATTTACGGATTTTGGTATTCTACAATTTTGGGCTGAGTTCCCACATTTGGTTTTGAGTTACGGTTTTTGGGCTAAAGCCCTAATGGTTTATTTGAGTAAATGTTTTGATTACTGATTTTACGATGCATGCATACTTTTCAGTGAAGGGCATAAATATCTTTATGAAATGTGTTTTTATAAACTTATTGATTTTCGTCTACTCACAGTTCTTAATGGTTTTAATGCCTTTCAGGTTGATCACAGATGCGGGCTGTAGCAGAGACCGAGACATCGCACTCCTCCACCGATCCTGCATGCATACTTTTTAGACGGGAGCATGACGCATCCCACGTTAATCCCTGGGGGATTGGGATGTGTCGTGTTACTCACTCACTCCCACCTACCATAACTTAATTTCATCATCATTTTATCATCACTTCATGTAACGTTTGATTTTTTTTTTTAGTTTTGAGATTTTGATTATTTATTGGAAGCTAATCAATTTTTGTGTTTTACGAAATTTGTGATTGATTTCAAGGAATACTTATAAAAAGGTATGAGTGTTTTCCTCTCATTTTTCTAAGAATTTTGAATTTAATTATATTAGGAAATTGTGATATATTGTAGAAAATGTGTAGGATTTTTTTTAGAATTTTGGATATAATTTTGCTCGGAAATTTGTAGAAAATGTTTAGAATTTTAGAATAATTATGCTAGGTAATGGTGATTTATTCGTTCATGCAAAGTTAATCGGGTTGATTAACTTTGTATAACGAAATTCAATGAAAAACCTTAGACCCGTTTGAGTGTTAGTGAATCAGATTGATTGACTGACTCTTGAATTGTCCATTTATTCGGAAAGTCTGGGAGTGCACATGTAACGACTCGTACCTAATTTTGGGATTATATTAGTGACTAATGAAGGATTAGTGAGATTAATCGATGATTAGCTGAGTGATTTCAGACAGACAGTACAAAATGACCATTTTACCCCTGGAGGTAGGCGAAACATTGACTTTTGGCTCGGGCGGTCAAACAGACTTTGGCCAATGATTGTGACGTAGTTCGGGATGTCAAGAGTCCGTAGACAGGTGACACGTCCGATTCCGACGTTCGATGGAGAAGTTATGAGGCTCGAAATTATAGGGGCATTTTGGTAATTTGTCCTAGAGGGTATTTTGGTCATTTGGTTGCCTTGGGATTTGTACCCAATCAGACAAGGACACTTGTCCTATGTCTGGAAGGCTGTGGAAGCCTCCTCACCACCTCAATTCGTTTGTAAAAAAGGGGAGAAGTCGTGCAATGTGTGTATTCGGTGACTGTAGACCGAGTGAGAGTGAAAACAAAGACAGTGTAATCCAATCCCCATGATCACCCTTAAACCTCGTCAATTGATGGTGCTTTGTGAACGAAAATGAGAGAGGAAGGTGAGACGATGATGGTGGTGGTCACGGTGGTGCACGATGGCGACAGTAAGTGAATTCCCGTGAAATCCTATTTTTAGCGCCTAATTTAGTGGTTAATTATCAAATTGATTATCAGGATGATGTTCTGGAGGTTCATACGAGTTGATCAAGCTTGGAACGGAGGCCAACGGTTGCCGGAGTCACGAGAACATAGAGGAGGAAAATCGAAGGTTTCACCGTCGATCGGGGAGGTACCTTCTAGCCCTGGATTTCGTGTTTTGAGTAGTTAGGTCAATGGTAGAGGTTGGAACGAAGTTGTAGCACTTGAAAGGGTTGAAAACGATTGAGGATTGAGTGAAAACCGGTCTCGTCGGTTCGGTTGGACCGGAAACCAGTGGACCAGTCTGAACCGGTTTGATGAAAGTTGAGGATGAACAGTGTCGGCGCATGGCTCCCGCGCGCAGTGCCTTTGGGAGGCGCGTGAGGGTGTATGGGCCCTCATTTCGAGGCACGGTCAACATGAGTTTTTAAGTATTCGATATAACGAACATTTTGGGATAGGTTTCGAGTCGATCGGACATCATTTCGATATAATTCGGGATGTCCGAAGGTTTAGGATCGAGTTTAAATACGTTTAAAAATCCTGAAAAATTACGGGGATTTAATGGAAGGTTATTGAAGTGGTTAGTGACCTTAGAATGTGATTTGGATAGGTCCAGGAGTTCCGGTGATGATGGAGTAGCCAGGAAAGGCGTATTGCACATGTATCGAGGCGGCGATGAAGATGGTCTGTGAGTGGACTTTACTTTCTAAATTTCAATGCATGCTTAACTATTTTATATGTTTTCTATATGTGATTTCTATGCTTCTTATTACGATATTATGATTTACGTATTTGCACGTATTTCGATGTGATTTACGTAATTGAATATGGTTTATGTTATGCTTTGATGATGATTTTGATGGATGATTTTATACTGTTTAATCGTATGGTGTTTTGTAATGATTTGATGATATGATATTGAGTTTGAATGTGAATTCGGGCATGAGACCCATTTCGATAAAAAGTGATTTCGAATTTCGGTTTAAATGTGATTTGGGATTGGATTTCGGATTTTGGATTCTGGTTTCAAAATAATGATTTCAGATATGGATTTGGAAATGGATTTATGGATTTGGTTTTGAAATGGTTTTGAATTGGATTTGCTGGATCTGGATTTGGGTTTAAAGACCCGATGATTGATTGTGACAGGGGAGGGCCCTATATGTGATTTGAGTTGAAAGACTCGTGAGTTTAACGACTCGGTTATTGATTTCCCCCAATACCTGTTATTGATTTTAAAGACTCGTTGATTACCCGGGAAGGCCTGATATGTGATTTGAGTTTAAAGACTCGGTGATATGAGATCCAATAGGATCGATTGATTGTTATGTGTTTCGGATTTATGTGATATCATGACTGTTTTCATATGGTTTTCAGATGTTTTGGGCGATGGTCCAGATGATTGGATTTATGGTTTTACACGTGATTTGGATCTTGGATTTTTGGGCTGAGTTCCCAAACTTGGTTTGATTTATGGTTTTAGGGCTGAGGCCCAGTGGTTTGAGGAAGGAAAATAATTTGGGTTTTATAAACGGTTTTGTTATGTTGAAAATGAAATGATTTTTGAATGCATGCATTGGGTTTTACGTGGAGGGCATAAATGTCTTTTTCTGTAAAATATTTTATAAACTTATTTGTTTTCGTCCATTCATAATCTTTTCTGGTTTTTCGATGCCCTTCAAGTTGATGCGGATGCGGGCTGTTGGTGAGACTGAGACATCACACACGATCCACGGTGATTTCTGCGCACTCTGGGAAGCCGAAAGTTGTTTTGGACTGTTGATATGGGATCCCTTGTCTGGCTTGCGTGTTAGATGAGGATTAAATGGGTGTTTGACCTTCGTGTTGCATGTGGGTTAGACGGGAGCATGGTACATCCCTTAATCCAGGAGGATTGGGGATGGGTCGTGTCAGCACAACTATGTGTTTGTGTAGTTTGTTGTCTATGTGCTTAGGTTTAGATCGTGGAAAATACGGTTTATATCCTCTCAATATTCTCTAAATGCATACTAGATATTCGTTTAAAATATCTAAGGGTGCATTTGGAGAATTGTAGGGCGATGCTGCCGAAATTTCTCTCGGTCGAAACTTAGCCTTGTAGGTCACAAACTATATAGCATAGAACGTACACTCTTGAATGAGATAGGATCAAATCATCAGAGACATAAGGAGACAAACATATTTTGATATTAATTTGTTCCAACTATGAGAGAATATTTAATTATTTACTTATATTGATTCTATTTTGTGGAAGCATGCACAATACACAGAGGCTAAATGCAAATGTTGGATCGATCTTCTGATCAGTATTTAGATGGGATTAACAACTTCATCGCTTTTGCAGGCAATCATTGTTGTGATCAAATGCGCATCTTGTGTTCGTGCCATAAATGTAGCAACTGTTGTTGGATGTCGCCGAGTGATGTCCATATGCATCTGACATAGAATGAGATCGTACATACCTACACTAATTGGATCTATCACGGTGAATAGAATTTTACTGCATCGACATCTTCAGTTCACGGAACCAGTCGGGATAAAAGTGATTCAGATAGTCGGTGTGATAATGATCAATTTGTTGAGATATTAACTGATGGTTTTCCTCTTACATCTGATGATATGGAGATGATGCTTCTAGGTCTTAACCTGAAGAGTCAGATCTACATTACGAGAGGTTGTTGAAAGAAACTCAGCACGAATTATACCCTGGTTGTAAATCCTTTTTCGGTTCTAGGGGCAGTTGTGGAATTGATGCACATGAAAGTTGAGAATAATCAAACAAACAAGCATTTTGATCACAAGATGGACATCATCATTCGAATGCTACTTGAAGATAACAGTCTCCCTGAAGATCATTATAATCATCTCCAAATCTTATCACACAACTACCTCTAACTTATGTGAATCAAATCCCGAACCCCAATGCAATGATCAAAAGCCATCTCCAAATCCAAAACCCAAATCAGAAATTTACGAGCCAGTTTCAATCCCCAAACCCATCTCATCACTTCAAAATTCTGCCACAATCCAAGTCATCCATTGAATAAAATTGTAAAAGGGGACCCTATGATTGCAAAGCCTCCTAAACCCTAAACCCAGATGAACCAGAACAAATATTCCCTGCCAAAAATGCCGTATGTTTCAACCACAGGGGAGGGTCCAAATGGGAAAACAATTCATGGGTTCTTGTACAAATACACTAAATCTGAAATCAGCATCGTCTGCGGCTGCCATGAAAGCACATTCTCACCAGTTTAATTTTTGCAACATGCTGGAGGCACTAATATTTCTTAGCCTCTCAGACACATAACTGTGATCCCATCAGCTTTTGGATAAGCTCATAAAATTGCTAGCTTCTAGATTTTTCTTTTTAATTGTGGATCATCAAAGTTGCTGAGCATTTTATACCAAAAAGCATGGTTTGTGACAGGACCCATCCCAATCCCCCCGGGATTAATACGGGATGACCATGCTCCCTTCTGACACGAAGTGTCAGATAAGGGATATTTCTGACCTTTGCCCTCCTGGGCCATCAGAGTACGCCAGGATCTGGAGGAGGTATGTGATATCTCGGTCTCTGCTACAGTCCACATCCGATGTCAACCTGAAGGGCAGTCAAAATATTAAAAGCTGTGAGTGGACAAAACAAGAATTTATAAAAACATTTTAACGAGAAGACATTTGTACCCTTCACTAAAAAGCATGCATGCGTTCGAAAACCATTTAACCGAAAGAAACCATATGTGGGAGCTAAGCCCAAAACCAATATTGAAAGAATTATAATGAAAACGACCATACGGGACTCAGCCCAAACCATAGTAAAACAACGTACATGGGCCACGGCCCAAAACCTGTGCATATCACATATCATATATCTCATATAGCATACATCATATATACATATAATCCACACAACCAATCCTGTCACGGTTTCCAAATCTACGCACGTGCTACCCAGGTCTCAATCCGAGTCTTCTTAAAGTCAAGATCAATGTCCGCAGACCACTGACCCTACCCGAGGTAATAGTAATCATAGCCTTCCTGAGAGTAAGGAACCCAACTTGGGGGTGACTCCACTCAGTCGGTGCTCCGTGACTACTCCGGGGTCCACCCAGGCCAACGACCCTCCCCGGAGGAGATAATTTATGTAAAGGAAGGTATATGAATACATATATATACATAACATAAACATTCATGCCCGGTTCCCTTGAACCGTCTTGATCCATAACATCCAACAAGGGTTCATGCCGGTTCCCATAAACCGTCATGAACCACGATACCATAACAAGGGTTCATGCCGGTTCCCATAAACCGTCATGAATCGGGAAATCCATTTAAGGTTCCCTGACCTGAAATCAAAACCGTAAAGTAACCTAGGTCTCGTGCCCGAACATAGGACATCAGTTGGGCACCGTGCCCGATATATGAGATCATATGCCCAAGAAAAAACAAAATGGGTCTCATACCCGAGTTTATCCTTTTGAAATCCAAAACCTTTTCATTAAAACCAAATAAGAAATACAGACCCGTATAAGCACCGTATAAGGCCGAAACCTCGAAATACGTGCTTATACGTAACCACATACAAATGTACCCATGACATCATCAAACAAGTAATAAAACATATAATAAACATTTATGCATGCACCAATTTAGAAAACAAGGTCCACTCACAGACCGTCCGAGCTGCCGTCTCGATTTGCGTGCCATAGGCTCTCCCGAGTCGATCACCATCACCGGGACTTCCAAACCTGTCCAAATTTTAATAGAAGGTTACTAACTACTTAATTAACCTCCTACCAAAGCCCCGTAATTTTCCCGAACTTTTAACTATTTTTAAACCGACCCTAAACGTTCCGACAGCCCGAAACCTATCGAAACTATGTCCGATTGACACGAGACCAGTCCCAAAATCTTTGTTACATCGAATAGAAGATTTCCCGTGTTGAAAACGTTCCCAAATTATGGACCACGCATCCCCACGAGCCCCTAGAAGGTCAAAAACACTGTTCATCATCACCTACCCCTGAAAACCGGCTTTTTTTTTTGGTTTTTGGACCGGTTACTGTAGCAGTACTGTTCCGAACCGGAGAGAATTTTTCAGAGGTTTTCTTGCCCTATTTTGGTCCGATTTCAACCCTGATTAATCCTATAATTCATATCTCTTCACTCCCTATCATTTTTACTAATCAAAACAACCTAAAACTACACAAAACTCATGGTTCAATTATTGAACCATACGGTTCATATTTTCCCATTCAGCCCCCAGTCTTCACAGCCATCAAACCCCATTAAAAAGCTTCATATTAAGTCCCTAGCAACCTAAATAACCCATTAAAACCGATACAAACGGCCCATAATCACATAAATGGAAAATGGATCAAAATGGGCTTAATCGGGTACCTTTCGGGTTTCACGGCTCCACCGTCCACGGCGGCGCCGTCCTGGGCCGGCCACCACGTCCTCCTTTCTTCCCTCACTCCCTGGTCCTCCCAGCTGATCATGGGTTGAAGGTTGGATTGGTTTGGGTTGCACAAAGATGGAGAGGAATGGTGAGATCGGGTTTGTGTTGTGGGGAATGGTTTGCACGACTAAGGGATGGTATGCATGTATGGGAACATAATGAGCAATGGATGAGTGACACTTGTCACTCATCCATTGGGCCCTTGTAAAATATCTGGCCCACTTAAGTCCAAAAGTGCCTCGTAAAACGCGTCACCGTGAATAGTACCGTGGAACTTCCGTGAACCGTAACTTCGCCGTCGAACGTCCGAATTCGACGTGCTGCCTGTCTATGGATTTGTATCGTCCTTATCTACGTAATAGTCCTTGGCCCTCGGCCATCGGACATCCTAGTAAAAAATTCAACTATTTTGCCCTTTTAACCAAAATTACCAAAATGCCCCTAAACTTCCGAACGTCATAACTTCCTCCTCGAACGTCGGAATTGAACGTGCCACCTGCCTATGAACTCGTGACGTCACGAACTACGTCACAGTCATTGGTCAAAGTCCATTTGACCGCCCAATTGAAAAGTCAACGTTTTGCCACCACTAGGGGCAAAACGGTCATTTCACATCGTTCGTCCGATTTAGCCTAACTAATCACCGATTAACCTCACTAATCGTGATTAGTCACTAATCGTGATTAGTCACTAATCTAATCATGGAATTTGGGAAGGGTCGTTACAGTTTGAGTGAGTTCTTTACTAGAATTCAATGGAGGAAGCTACCGGAAATGAATTGGATTTACTTGACCGGTTTCGTTGAAGAAGACTACAATGCCCGAGGTGGAGGCTACCAGAAATGAATTGGATTCGTTCTCCATCAGAGAAGACCCTGCCATGAGTTTTGGATTGGGTTTTTGCAAAACCCAATTTCCAATTTCTACTAGATGAAGAGAAAATGGTTGGGGGACTAGGATTGGGTTTTTGGATTGGGTTTTTGGATTGGGATTGGTTTGCAGATTGGGGATTTGAGAAATCCAAATTGCCATTAAACTTAAATTGGGATTAGGATTTAAGATTGGATTTTGTTAGATGAAGAAGGAAGAAGAAAATGAACCCAAATTTACTATTCATCTTCTTCCTAATTTTTTATGTGTTAATTTTAATAATTTTTTTTATAAATAATTAAATAATCAATTATGGATTGACACGTAGCAATAGTAACGTTGTTACTAATTTGACTAACGGAATGGAACAACGGTCCTACTAGAAGTGCAGTTGTGGCAGCACATTGGAACTAAATTCGTTTCGGAAAGCAAAGTGATACTTTATGTTTAGTTATGGGAGCAATTAAGTGAGTAATAAGCCTAAATAATAATACATTAATTTAAATTTTTAAAAATTATCTTTTTTTTTTAAAAAAGCCAACTATTTTATCCACGCACCGACCCCTTGTGCCATATCTGCTATTCCCCCCACCATGTCGTCTCTGCCATTCCCTTTCCTCCTTTGAATTCATTCATGTCATCCCCGTTCTTGGGCATCATTTAACAAAAAAAGAAAGACACGAATCGAAACTGGAAATAGAGAAACATGGTATTGAGAGAGAGAGAAAGAGAGAGAAAAAGAGAGAGAGAGAGAGAGAGAGAGAGAGAAGTAGAAAATTGGAAAGAGAAGAGAGAGAGAGCAGAATAAAGTAGGAGCGATAAACTATTGATGGGAATGTTGGTGTCTAGGTAATTTTTTGGATTTTTTATATGTATTAACAAGTCTGAAATTGTTCTCAAGTGTTAAGAAAAATTTTAGAAATTTTCTGCTTTTTTTTTTTTGGAAGAAGAACGAGTTTATTTAAATTTTTCGTCGTTAAAAGTAAGAACACATTTAGTTGTGTTAAATTTAAATGAACAGTGTCACAAAAAGTTCTTTCATGACATTTCTCATCTAAACTTTCGTTGCTAAAGGTATTTCTATTTTTAGTGACGAAATATTCAAAGAAACACATACATTTTCCATAAAAATTTCAAAAAAATAAAAAAATCTCCGAATTTAATATGAGGGGTTTGAGATAGGTGAAAGAGATACGAGATTATTGACACGTTTACTTACCATAAATGGGAATAGTGGATAATCATATAAGTGGTTAATCAGATAAGTGGGTAATCATTTCCTTTGTGTTGTTTACTAACTATATATAATCATAACAGTAATGGAAATGATTTTCATTGTTTTTTTTTATACTGAATGATTTTCATTGTTATTTTTTATTAGTTACTTTGAATCGGAATAAAAATGAATTAATTACTAAAATGCCCTTTTGTACTTTTTACTCAATGACGAAAAATAAAACAAAAAAAAGCAAGCTACAACATTTAGGGATGCCACATGTCTAAAATGCTAATTGATCCCTAGATCCATTATATAAGATGCTAATTGATTGTGTGGCTTCATGATGGTATTGATACCCCCATCCAATGTTAAAATAAGAAGTTCACATCTTCGAACTTGTTTGGTGTTCTTAAGGTTTCTTATGTGTTAATTCTGTGTGGATTTTGTCGTGAGGTACTTATTGGAGATTTATTGTGCTCCAAAAATTTTTGAACTTTGTAAATTTATTATGATTGAACTTTATAATTAATCTAAATTTTTTAAGGCAATTTGGTACATAAAAATTAAAATAGGCATTAGGATTCATTAGCATCTTTCCCTAGTTAATCCCATTATCCATTTTGGGGTTATAACACTAAGGGTGTGTTTGGTACACCGTATTACGGTCCGTATAGGCTAAATAATCCGAAACCTGTGTTTGGTACCAGTCGTATTACTTAGTCACCGTATAAGTTAATACGGTTGAATATTTTTATACGGTCCAGACACGCTAAAATAATACGCTCGAAATTGTCCGTATTAAATAGTCGGATAACTAGTAATCTTGTAAAATATAATAATAATAATAATAATAATAATAATAATAATAATAATAATAATAATAATAATAATAATAATAATAATAAATAGTAATATAATAAAAATAAAATATTAATTTAGTAAATATTAATAATAAAAAGTAATAAAGTAATAAATTCTAATAATAATAAATTAATAATTAATGATATTTTAATAAATGATAATGATAAAATTAAAAATAATTAATTAATAAAAATGTAATAAATAGTAATAATAATTTTTATTAAAATAAATAATAATAAAAATAATGACATATATAATTAATATTTAAGATATAAGTATTTTGTCAATTACTGTAATATAATCCGGTCAGTATAATATAGTCGGCATTCTAATCCGGAAAAGTACCAAACGCCCGACTAAATAATCAGTCTATCCGGTGGACAGATTAGTCTATCCGATTGAAATAGTCAGTACAGTACGACATACCAAACGAGGCCTAGATTTCAAATGGGGCCCACCTATTAAAAAAAAACTAGTTGTGCAAGTAAATGCATGAGTACTATTTAAGGAGAATCATTGCCTTTGATTTAATTCTCATTACTCCAAAGTGAACATGGCCTAAAGCATTTTTATTTTATTTCTCCACATTTTTTTTCACTCTTCTCTCTCTCTCTTTTTTCTCTCTCTCTCTCTCTCTCTCTCTCTCTCTCTCTCTCACCCCCACTCGGATATTCACAAGAAATCCATGGTATTCAAATAAAGGATTTATAGGTTCAGAAAATACCTAGGAGGGCCAAAAAAAAAGTTGGGGCGGGAAATTCTCGACCATGGACGTCTTGTAAATACACGAGTTGGGGGGTGTGTGTGTCTTTCTCTCTCTCTCTTCCATTCAACAACTCATTTTTTTGTTTTTCTAGTTTGTTGTTTTGTTTTTCTGTTTGAATAAATTAGTTTAAATAATTTTAAATTGATTTATTATTATTTTTCCGTGTAGCCTCTATTTGTTATTAATTTAAATTTAATAATATGTCTTATTTTATTCATATAAACATTTAACAGAATTTATAGAAAAATAGTTAACGGAAGGATTAATAGGTGACATAGTTTAAAGAAATAACTATATAATTATAACATTTGAAAATTAAGTATATATTTATTAGAAGGTGTAAATCATAAAGTATAATTTTCCAACAAATCAAAGTTGAAAGTTTGGAGATGGCCTTACAAGTGGGTTTTTTTTTGGGGGCCCAATTAGATGGCTTTCGAAGTTAGAAGTCGCATGCGGTGCATGAGTGTGGTTAAAATATCTCTTTTAGCAGGCCGGGTTAGGCCTGTTAAACAATTTTCTTACTTTTGTTTGGAGTTTTGTTGTCAAGCCCATATCAGAGAGTTGTGTTGTTTTTTACAAAAGCCCATTTTCCATTTTAAAGTTTAGTCTGATTTATTGTCACCACCCAAAAAAGAAGAAGCTTGTTTGTTTGTTGAGATTTTGTTGGCTGATTTATGGCACGGTTGCTATTCGGCTAGTTTAGAACGAGAATTGATTATTTTCGACGCACCTCGGTCACTGAAAGCGCTGTGGGTAACGCCTCAATTAGGAGTCCAGTGAGGACATGGCAACTGATCCATTTCTTCACTACTCAATAACTCCTTTTTGTTTCTATTCTGTGATGGTAAATATATCATTCATAGATATTTATTGCATACGAATCTGATCTTTTCCATCAAACAAGTTTGTAATTTCATTTTTCTCCGTCATTAATGAAAGTCTAGCTTATAACATGAAGAAAATTACATAGCAGAGGGTACGGCTTTTGTGGTAAGATTGTAGTTACTTTAGTTTTATGCATTGGTTGCCTTTCTACCACAATTATTGCTAAAGACGAAAAGGAAAGTGTTGGTACGTAAAAACGTCAAAGTCAAGAATCATATCATAGCATTTTTACCTTGTAATTAAAAGGACTTTGAGCTCTCAAACCTTTCACTAACTCTCCAACTCACAACTGCTGTTGGTTTGAGCAGGTTTACAATATTCATACCCAGTAATTACAGGCCGGGGAGGAAGAACAATCATTTTCTTACTTGAGCCTCGTCTAGGTAATGATATCCACTGATTTACATAAGCGTATTATATTTATTTAATTTTGATATGCTAAGAAAATGTAAAAAATTTACGTCTGGATAGTGATGACTTCCAATCACACTAATGTACCTATAACGCCATCTCTCCATCGGGCCACCATGGAGAGATGACATTAATGATATATTCATGCATGCAATTAATAGACTCTGATCATATAGCTGTTTTGGGGTTTCTAGAATTGTATCGTAGGTGATCATTTCGGAAGAGTTAGCGGAGAAAGAGAGCTCATCAAACCTGTTGTAGTCTCCCCGGATTCGCTTAAAGGCCGACATGGCGAGTAGTACTGTGATTGAATTTGAAGTTACTGAAGATCATCGTGAGTTTCAGAACGAATCTGGGTTGAATCCCCCCGAGAAATCGGAGGACGGCACAGACGTAGACGATGATGGCAAATCCAGAAGAACTGGTATGCTCTCTCACCTTAATTCTTGATTTCTATAGCTAACATCAGCACTTGGAGTCGCCCCTCTATCAATACCAACCGAGATCCTAGGGCGAAAATTATAAATATAATTTCCTAGCTGAATATTTAATTACAGAATAACATTTTTTTTTTTCAAATACATTAAAAAGTAATCATATTTTATGTTTACCAACTTATTAGTTTCATAAAAATAAAAAACAATTAAAACGTTCAACTTTTCATGGCTAACTTAGATCATATCTAAATACTTTAGAGGAAAAAAATAGAGAGTAAATCAAGTCAAGTTATTAAAAGTTTAAAATATAAAGGTTTATGGAGAGTCATGCCAAGGAAAAAAATAGAGTAATATTATTTGGGCATAATAAATTGGTTATATTTAGTGACACACCTAATATGTCAATCAATAAATGGTAAGGTAAATGTACCAAGTGATTTTATTTATTAAAATAACATCATTTATTAATTAAGACATTAAGTATGTTATTAAATATAATTAATCTAATATATTCAAATAACATTACTTAAAATAATAAAGCTTAATTATAAAGAAATAAAGAAAAAGTAGAGGAAAGCTTCCATTACAAAGAGAAAAAAGAAAAGAAAGGGCTTTAAAAAAGTGACGTGTGTCGGGAGGCCTTTTCTCTTTTGTTTTTGTTTTATCGGATAGGCCTTTTCTATTTGTGCAAGAATAAGTCACCTTTTTGACGGAATTTTTGTATTTTCCTTTTAACTATCCCATAAATAATGGACTCAATGTTAAGGGAGGCCTTTGCTCAATGTCCGGCCTAACACCCAAGCCTTATTCGCCCCTAGCTTAGGCTGCTCTGCTTGGAGTTTGTTTATTTTTCTCAAAATTTCAAATTTTAAATCTTCATAAATAATATTTTTTTCGTTACCTACCTAGCTTGGTTCTTATTAAAAAAAAAAAGCTTCAAAATATTGTAGTTATTGCGGATCGTTATAAAAATACAAAATTATATATTCCTATTATTTTCCAATCAATTAATGCACACTGATAGGCACACTGATATGAACACACTACATATGGTCACTCAACTAACGTTTATCAATTGTCACATCAAATATAATAATGTGCACATACAGTGTTCTAGTCCATATATATACCAGCCAAATTATCTTTGATCTAAATTCTAATCCAATTCACAATTTAACTCGTTTTATTTTGAATTCCGAGGCCCGTCTTAATTGTAGGACTGTAACTAGACGTAAAACTTCGTTATTTTTTGTTGCAGGGACTGTGTGGAGTGCATGTGCACATATAATCACAGCATCAATTGGTGCGGGGGTGCTGTCTCTGGCATGGGCAATGGCTCAACTTGGATGGCTTGCTGGCATTCTCACTCTCCTATTTTGCACACTCTCTGCAAATTATGCGGCCTCTCTCTTGGCAGATTGCTACAGATTTCCAGACCCAGTCACCGGAAACAGAAATTACTCATACATGGAGGCAGTCAAAGCCTACTTAGGTGGCAAAATGTACAAGTTCTGTGGCTGGTTACTATATTTTAATCTCGCTACAATTTCAGTCGGATTTACAATCACTACTGCAAAAAGTTTATTGTAAGTTTTTTTCTTTTAAAATTCTAAACTCAATTTATTATTAGACGGGTAATATCACTCCACTAATAATAATCCATTCATCAAATGATAATATAATCAGGACACTACAGAAATCGAATTGCCATCGCAAATATGGTCAGGATGCCCCATGCATTTTCTCAAATATTCCACATGTCCTTGGCTTTGGACTTGTTGAAATGATCTTATCACAACTCTCAAGTTTTCACAAGCTCACTTTGCTCTCAAAGCTTGCAGCAATTATGTCATTTGGATATGCCTCTATTGGAATAGGACTTTCCATTTCAAAAATCGTATTTGGTAAGTAATTAAATTCTCTATCCGGTCATAATGTCACAAAATAAAAATAAAATAAAATAGTGCGTCACGTCACTCGATCTACCGTAACGGGTAATTTTACTTACTTTTGTTTTTTTTTTTTTTCGATTGAGCAGGGCATGGAGGAAAAACATCTATTATAGGAGTCGAACCATCTTCGCCTGAAAAACTTTGGAAGATGTTTGCAGCAGCTGGGGATATCGCGTTTGCGTGCTCCTACTCTCTAGTGATATTCGACATCCAGGACACATTAAAGTCAACACCTCCAGAAAATAAAGTGATGAAGAAGGCTGTGTCGATGGCTGGTTTGATTATGACCATATTCTTCCTGATGTGTAGCACCTTGGGCTACGCAGCATTTGGAGACAAAACACCAGAAAATCTCCTAGCTGGTTTTGGAGACGATATGATTTTCTGGCTCGTCGATGTGGCTAATGTTTTCATTGTGGTGCACATCGTTGGCGCATATCAGGTTAGTCTAATTAGCAAACCTAAGCATGTTAAGACTGCGCTCTATGGTCGGGCATAATAATACTCTGTCAAATTGATTGGATTAAATTATTATAAACACTTCCATTTAGGTTTAACGAAAAAAAAGGAGTTAAAATATTAAATAATCGAATTTGAATTTTTTATGACAGTTGATCAGTTCCGATTTGAAATTTTAAGAATTTACATGAATCCAAACTCGTCACCTTATAAATTATTTATGATTTGACATTTGTCATTTTGCCACCTTATTAGAGAGTGGGAGTGCTCATCATATAAGGTTCCTCATCCCCTAAGGCTCACTCTCATCATATGGGATTTTTGTGTTATTATTTTATATGAATCACATGTTAATTTTATATTTAATTCATTCAAAGTGATTTGATTTAGAAAGGTACTTGGACAACCAATGTTTCGAATCATTGAGTTATTGGCAAAAAGGAAGTGGCCCAAATCCGAGTTCATAAACAAAGAGACCCCAATTAAAATTGGGAACATCAAATTCAATGTGAACATGTTTAGGTTGTCGTGGAGAACAGCCTACGGAGTAGTGGTTATGGCTATTGCCATAGCACTGCCTTTCTTCTCCGACATGCTTGCACTTCTTGGAGCCATTGGCTACTGGCCACTCATCGTCTATATCCCACTGGAGATGCACATTGCGCAGAAGAAGATCGCAAAACGAACCTTTCGCTGGTTCGGGCTCCAGTTGCTGAGCTTCCTGTGCTTGCTGGTTTCTCTGGGTGCAGCTTCTGGTGCCATTCGTGGTATTTATAAGGGCCTCAATGCTTACAAGTTTTTGCAGTTTAAAGAGTGATAATGAACGAGTACCCAAAATTAGTATGTATCATATGTAATTTTGAGGGTTAATTATTATCCAAGCCATTAGGCTCTAATCATATAGCCAAATCTTCCCATATATAACCCTCAAAGTTTAAGAAGTTGTGTAAAATATATAGCAAGGTTTTTTGATAATTTATATACGATGATGACGTATATGGTATGACTAAGACTAATTTTGCAGCCTTCATTGTCCACATTCACATGTGCCTTTTTTTTTTTTTTTTTCCAAGTCTATGCATTCTGCTTTTTTATCTTTCTTAAGCCTTAAGTTCAAACTATGACGTAGACTGGTGCACTTGAATTGTTTGAAACTATATAACTCGATAATTAATTCAAATTATGGCATATTGTGAATAAACGTAAGTACGTATGAACATATAAAAAAGTTTAGGATGTCGAAAGAGTAACCGTTCTCATTAATTATATAACCCACATACTTATAGAATAATTAGGGTTTAAGGTTAAAACAAATGACATAAAAGCCCTTCCATGAATAGACACAATAACTATATTATTTATAATATTCCTCTAGATATTCCATATAATAGTGTTGCTTGACAGCATGTCTACGTGTTGCCTAATTAAAATCTTTACATGTAAGAAAAACCTTGTGGGACAAAAACAACCCTCGCCGAAGGAAAAGAAGTACAACACACGTGGATATAAAGTGTTGCTTCTGAATCTCCGGAGGTAGTTGAAGTCGTCTCTTCAGGATAATGAACATATAGTATATCTACGAGATATGATGCATTAGAGTTGTTATACCAAAATTAGCCCCGTAACCCTAGTGGGAAAAACGCGTGGTAAAAAGGAAAAGCTGAGCAAATGTATTTGAGTTGAATCGTCGCATTTTTTAGGATGCAGAGTTAATGGGGTGACCATACCAAAAGTGTGCCTCGATAAAATCTAGTCAGGTAAAAATATCTAATGAGACAAAATAACCCTGAACGTAGGACAAACTATTACACGGTGGTCAGGTGGGATTGCTTCAGAATACTCAATAAACTTCGAGACACTTGTCATACTTCAAGATATTTGGTATACTTCAAGATACCCCCCTTGAAAATTACAGACTACGTAGATCAGTCAGTCTGCCTAAGCCAATACCTCGAACGTACTGCTAGAATGGAGCATTTGGTAATGACTTTGTAAAAACTAAAAAGGTCTGCATGGTTGTCTTGAGATCTGATTGAATTGATTTCAATCTTCTCATGCTCTTCTTGATATTGAGTGAAGAGAAAAAATTCAGTGAAATATACTTAATATTATCACTTTTAATGAAACCGATCTTCATCTGCTTGATGCAGGCAACATTATCTTCATAGATAATCATCGACTCGTTATTGATGGAACTCGAATATGCCCCGTAATTAATCTAAGCTATATATATATATATATATATTCACAAACTATTTCTTGAAGAAATATAATCTCTACATGACTTTAAGAGATAGCAACAAAGGTCTATTTCGTAGACCTTCAAGATATTGCTGTATTCCTAATAGTAAAGACATAACCAATTTGGGAATGTAGCTCGTGTGAGTCTGATCAGTAACTTGCATCAGCATACCCAATAAGGCGTGTATTATTCTAACGATCAAGGGGTTTTGATCCATTCTTCGATGCTTAGGAATAGAATAAACCTATATTCATCGTACCTCTGAGGTATCAGAAAAGATCTTTTATGCCATTCCAGCGTGTTGACACAAAGCTAAATTTAGTTAGCAAGTTCACATCAAATGAAATGTCAAGTCTAGTGCATTGATCCAAATACAATAATGCGTCTATTTCACTTGTATATGAAACTTCTGGTGCTAATATCTCTTCGTAATCGTTTGTGAGATGAAACATGCCCTTCTTAGGATTTATGCTCCGAACAACCATGAGCGTGCTTGGAGGTTTCGCTTTGTCCTCATTAAAGTGTGAATCTTCTGGATGTAATTCTCGAACTACAGTCTGAGACAGAAGTTCATTCCCCTAAGATCCTTCATTTCAAATTCTAACTTCATGTACTTGGCAGTTTCTTTGATCTCTTCAGGAGTACCAATTAAATTCATGTCATCGACATAGATTGCCACTATAACGAACACGATTCTCTTTCTTTGTTAATAAACATGCATGAGTATAGTTCATTATTCACATATCTCACTCTGATTAAATATTCACTTAGACAGTTATACTAATCCACCCCAATTATTTTAATCCATAAAGTGAATGCCTCAAGCGAATTGACAACGTGTTTAGTGGTCTAGAAGTATTTGCATCGGGTGTCTTAAGGCCTTTGACAACTTTCATATATATAGGGTTAGGATCAAGGGACACTTATATTTATATCTAAGTTTACACTCTTTTAGGCTTTCAGATTTAGGGTTAATCAATGGCTCTAATTAGAAGTGATATGAAACCTCATTACTGTCCAAATCAAAAGCATTTTAATTAATAATTTCTTTTTCTCAATTAAAAAATTCTTAATTTGTTTTAATTAAAATTTATTTTCAAATTTGAAAATAAAATTCTATAAAAAAAAGTTAATTATTCCAGGTTTTCATTGTTGCCGAATAGATCCACGTTGTTGCCCAAATACTAACAAACTTATTTCCTCAACCCCCAATAAATAACATGGCTACTTGATTTCCATGAGTATTTTAACCTTCGCAAAAACGTGTGACTTTAATTAAGCACACAACAATACCCATTCTGCTCGTAGTAGGGTTGCAAGAATAACTACACCGGGTGATTTCAATACAAAACTAAAAATTAAAATCCTTAAGCTCCTGTTGATACCATATCGACCGACCCGACTAAGACTCGAAAGATCACTCGAACCAAGCTCGGCCCACCATCATGGCCCATCACAACATAGAAGGCCACCTGGACTAGGCCTATCAACAAAGCCCACGCTTAAAGCCCATTACTAGACTCATCACCTAGACCTAGACATTTCCTATAAATAGGGAGCTCCCTCCCTCATTTAGGGGATCCCACTCTCTCTCTAGAGATAAAGTCTTCCTTCTCTCTATATTCTTATTCTTTCTCTAAGGCTCAAGGCCTCTTATATCATGTACAAACACTTATATCATTAATGAGAATAGAGCAACACCGTGGACGTAGCCCGATTTGGGTGAACCACGTACATCTCATGTCTCTTGGATGTGTGCGGTCTTCACGGACTAAGTTGATCCATTTCTTGCATCAACAGTTTGGCGCCGTCTGTGGGAATCGACACAAAAAGTTATGTCCGTTTTTTCTTATTTTTCTACCCGCTGAAACCCACTAACCCAAGATCTTCATCTGTGCCTATCCATACAAAGAGAAAATATCTCTCTGCCAAGTACTCTCCCCAGCTACCAATATTCATTTGCTGCTTAGTATATTTTCAAAGTCTACACACCAACAATGTTGGGCCCACCCAACATGCACGTATATCATCTTTTCATGGGAGCCATGACGCATCTTTCCATGGCTCATGTGCCTTTCCAGATGGTAGGCAAGGAAGACATCATATGGCATGCAGCAAGCACGATGCATAATTGCAAGCATATTTCTTTAGTGAAATTATTTCTCACTCATTCTTGCTCGATGCCGAAGGTTTCTTTGTCAGCTAAGTGCCCACATTGTTCTGCTCTCACGTCTACAGCCAAAACCCACCAGCCAAAATACTTAAGTATGCGTTGATCTGCTCTGCTTAGAAGCGTGGAAGCCCGCACGATGCCTAGACCGATTGACATGCTATCATGGGCAAACATGGAGCTTTCCACTCCCCTCTCGAGGGAGGATCCATCTCATGCACCAATATGGCTCTACCAAGGTTTGCCATTTTCAGCCTAAATTTCAGTACTACTTCATCATTCTTGCTCGGCCTAGGTACGAGGAAGCTCGCACGACTTCCTGGCCGATCGGCATCAAAGCGTAGGAAAAGAGGCCCCAAATTCACAACAGCAAATATAATCATCTCTTACTTCGTTTCGGTCATCATGACAAATTCATCAATCTTGATCGAACATACTTGGGGAGACCTCGCACGATGCCTATGCCGATCGGTCTCCACTCCAAAACAATCAATTTGCTCACCCTTCACATGGGCAGTCTCGCATGGTCATCTAACCGATCGGCCTTCATATTTGCATGTTCATTAGTCATCACACTCCTCACGGAATCATCTTGATCGGCCTTCATCTTTACCATGGACATCTCCTCACGGCCGATCGGTCACCTCATCGTGCGAGGTTCTGTGTAGGCTGACCGATCAAGGTAACATACATTCACCTTAGCTCCAAGTGGTCCTTGATCGGTCCATGGGCATCCCTTAGGCCGGTCGGCCACCTCATCGTGCGAGGATCCACCAAGCTTGGCAGAAAGGATTTTGCTCGGCCAAACCTCACTTTGGTCAGCCCACCACCTTGACGTGATCTTCCTCTCGTCCCATCAATGGACCCTTGGTCGACCAACGCTCATTTTTGTCGACCTACCTCCTTGACACAGTCTTCCTCTCGTCCACCCAACGGACCCTTGATCGGCCAACCCTCACTTTGGTCGGCCTACCCCCCCCCCCCCCCCCCCCTTGGTCTTCCAAGGCATCACAATGGGTGAGTTAATCTTTTCTTCTCACCCTCTATAATACATGAGTCATATTATTGAAACATCATGCGCATCATTATGTGCACTCATGCTTACATCATCACCCATGGCGCATGAGCATCATATCCACATCATTGGATCTTGTCCATATGCATCAACATGCACGCATCATGAGCTCACAGGCATCCCCTGTATGAGGTCACATACCCTCACCTTGAAAATGGCTCTCGGTCAACCATGGACATTCCTCGCCAATCAGCCAAGTACAGTGCATCACACGAGTTTTCCTCCGCATCCTACCTCAACCGAGGACTTGGGGGACTAGATATAGTGCACCTACAGATTGATAAACAAAGTTGTTCAAACAGTGCAATCTTGTTACAAGTCCTCCCTTGAGGCAATCTACCTAAATCAACTTAGGGGACTTCCTCCGGGAAGCATGCTCCGATCAGCAAATGCTATCAGTAGCTACTGATCGGACTCTCCATTCAATTTCCTCCGGGAAGCATGCTCCGATCAGCAAACGCTATCAGTAGCTACTGGTTGGATGCACCATTCGACTTCCTCCGGGAAGCATGCTCCGATCAGCAAACGCTATCAGTAGCTACTGATCGGATGCTCCATTCGACTTCCTCCGGGAAGCATGCTCCGATCAGCAAATGCTATCAGTAGCTACTGATCGGACTCTCCATTCAATTTCCTCCGGGAAGCATGCTCCGATCAGCAAACGCTATCAGTAGCTACTGATCGGATGCTCCATTCGACTTCCTCCGGGAAGCATGCTCCGATCAGCAAACGCTATAAGTAGCTACTGATCGGATGCTCCATTCGACTTCCTCCGGGAAGCATGCTCCGATCGGCAAACGCTATCAGTAGCTACTGATCGGATGCTCCATTCGACTTCCTCCGGGAAGCATGCTCCGATCAGCAAACGCTATAAGTAGCTACTGATCGGATGCTCCATTCGACTTCCTCCGGGAAGCATGCTCCGATCAGCAAACGCTATAAGTAGCTACTGATCGGATGCTCCATTCGACTTCCTCCGGGAAGCATACTTCGATCGGAAAATGCAACCAGTAGCTACTGACCTGATGCTCTAATCTGCATTCTGGGGACTAGGAGGTATACTTCTCTAACCGGTCGACATGCATCGGCCTGGATTACAAGTCCTCGACCGAGGAAATCCACCTCAGTCAATAACTTGGGGGACTTCTGTTGATACCATATCGACCGACCCGACTAAGACTCGAAAGATCACTCGAACCAAGCTCGGCCCACCATCATGGCCCATCACAACATAGAAGGCCACCTGGACTAGGCCCATCAACAAAGCCCACGCTTAAAGCCCATTACTAGACTCATCACCTAGACCTAGACATTTCCTATAAATAGGGAGCTCCCTCCCTCATTTAGGGGATCCCACTCTCTCTCTAGAGATAAACTCTTCCTTCTCTCTATATTCTTATTCTTTCTCTAAGGCTCAAGGCCTCTTATATCATGTACAAACACTTATATCATTAATGAGAATAGAGCAACACCGTGGACGTAGCCCGATTTGGGTGAACCACGTACATCTCATGTCTCTTGGATGTGTGCGGTCTTCACGGACTAAGTTGATCCATTTCTTGCATCAACAGCTCCAAACAATAAATCCATAAATAATTTGCAATATAAAACTAAAAATTTAAAACTCAAATCATTAATACTAATTGAATTATGAATAGCCAACCCCACCCCTAACTCACACCGACATTGTCGTTATTGACCCAGGTTCTCGTTTAGGGATGATCTGAATTTTTTTTTTGTTAAATCGGGATGATCTGAATTTGATTGGCCATACCACTACGACCATAATGACTATGACTGATCAATGAAGAAGTCAAAAGAATGAAACGAGAAAGTTGTATACCACTATAACCAACATGATCATTGTGACTCAATGAAGAAGTAGAAAGGCCCAAAATAAATTTTAATTTGAAAATGAAATTCTATAAAAAAAAAAAAACAACGTGGCCATTATTTGGCTGCCATGTTTTCTTTTTAATTGTGTTTTTTTATTATAGATTTTTGTCTTCAAATCTGAAAATAAATTTTAATTAAAACAAATTAAGAAGTTTTTAATTTTAAAAAGAAATTATTAATTAAAATGCTTTTAATTTGGACATAATGATGTTTCATATCACTTCTAATAAGAGCAATTGATTAACCCTAAATCCAAATGCTTAAAAAAGTGTCAACTTATATGTAAATATAAGTGTCCATTGATCCTAACCCTATATATATATATATCACCATAAAGATAAGCTGCGACCATATCCATAAGCTGCATATTCAATTTTTCTGTAACTACCAAATTTGTCCATTGATCCTAACCCTATATATATATATCACCATAAAGATAAGCTGCGACCATATCCATAAGCTGCATATTCAATTTTTCTGTAACTACCAAATTGATAAGATATCAGCACCTTGTAACTTCTATTACGGAAGACTACGTCTCCATGTAATCAATTCCAGGGCATTGAGAAAACCGTTGCACCACTAAGCAAGCTTTATATCTCACAATCTCATTCTTCTCATTACGCTTCACAATACCCATTTTAAATTGTACAGTTTTAATATGGGGAGGTGTGAGAACAACATGTCTAAATACCTTCCTTTTTCTCAAGGAATCTAATTCGACTTTAATTGCTTCTTTCCATTTTGGATGGTCTTCTCTATGTTGTCATTCGTCAATGGAGCGAGATTCGATGCCATCACTAGTTATTAATTTAGTAGCTCACTGTAAATACAAATATATCATCGATGATAATATCATGCCAATTCCATATGACACATAAGCATGCATAATTTATCGAGATCTATCAAATCTTGGGAGTGGGTTTAGACTTGGATTGTCTCCTAATATCTTCTCTTGAGAACAAATCCATAATGCAGAATTATCTCATAAGAAGGATCAATTGATATTAAGATGTCTAAGGAATTCAATTGTATCAAAATTTATCCTCTTTCGAGTATGAGAATCCTTTGAACCTATTGGTCTACCTTACTTCTTGGCAAGGACATATGACTAGCTAGTAGCCATGGATGTACCTTGTCCGATTGTGATGACTCATCTATATGGGACAATGCGTCAAGTGAGGATTTCTATCCTTGCATGCACATTTGCAGCAAGTATATATGATCTCGTTACTTTAACTGGACCGGAGAAAGTGTCTAACATGTTATTAGCTACACTTTTTAGATCTAGAATCCTCTGCAATTCATTCTCACATTGTGCTTTTCAAGGATTGATATGAGACATAGTGGATATATTCCACATTAACTCGCGTCGCTCTTTAGGAACGTTGACATTCTTATCTCCTCCCAACGGTGGGAAGACTGTCTCATTAAAAAAGTGACTATCCGCAAATTTAGTTGTAAAGGACCACATCCAATGGCTCAAAAAATCGTATGATGAAGGGGGATTCATAACTGACATATATGTCCCTCATACATTGAGGACTCGTTTTGAACATTTGTGGCAGTGTAATTGGCATGCTAATTGCACACCCAAGACTATATAAGTGTGAAATGTCAAGTTTGTACCCAGTCACCACCAGTAATGCAAAATCGGGTTGGGTGGTCGTAGGCGTCAACCTGAGCAGCATGCTAGCATGAAAAGTTGCATAACCCCACATAGAATGTGGAAGTTTGGTGCGAATTACCAAGATTAATGAGTGATTATACGAGACCTTTATGAGTGTGAACATGAGGAATTGAATGTTCAACAACAATCTTAAAAGACATGCAATATTCATCAAAAGATTTTGATGTAAACTCTTTGATATTATCAAGTCTTACAAACTGTATAAGATAATTTGGGTAGTGGGAGAATTTAGGCTAGGATTTTAACAAATGCAACATTGTGTGAACAATGTATCATGTGGCCACTTGATCGATATATCAACCAATACTATGAAGTATTTAAATAGTACACATGGTGGTTGGATAGGTCCACAAATACCCCTTTACATTCTTTGCAAGAAAGGGGTGGGTTCTTTACCCGTATTTACATATGATGGCCTAATATTCAAATTTCCCATCAAGAAAGTTTGGCATAGTGTTTCACCGAGCACAAGGTCCTTAATAGTCATATAAATATTTAAACATTTTGACGTAGACTCTTCGATATTATCGAGTCTTATAGACTGTATAAGATAATCCTGGTGGTGGGGGAATCCAGGCCAGGATTTTAGCAAATGCAAGAAAGGGGTGGGTTTTTTACTTGTCTTTGCATATGATGGTCTAATGTTCAAATTTTCTATCGAGCAAGTTTGGCATAGTATTTCACTAAACACAAAGTCCTTAATAATGAGGGGATGCTCCTGTGATGAATTGAGGATATGGCACGTCATACCTTGACCTGAGTATCTCAACCGATCATGCCATAATAAGCAGTTACTCGGGTTAGGTAGCAAGTAGCTAGCTATGGCCTAACTTCTGGCTAACTTCTCCAATGTACGCTTCTAGTCATACAGGTTGGAGGTTACGCAAAGCTATTTCACTTCCTTTTCTTTTTTTGTTTCAACATGATAATTGTTGACTCGAATATCCATGAAATACAATGACATTCTTTTGGAATGTAGAGAATATAAGACCTCATTAATGGTAAATTCAGTACCATTAGACTATATCAAATGGGGTTTTCCATGGTCCTCGATCAGGTTGGATTGGCCTTATATGGTTTTTACAGAGGTATGAGTAGGCAAGAAGTTCGTAAAAAAAATATTTGATCTCGGAGGATAGTGTGCGCGGTAGCACTGTCAACAAACTTCCCCACTAGACACGCTTATTCATGAATTTAATTCAATAGATCACATGCATGAATGTGTATATATATAAAGTATTTTAATCATACTGGGGAAAAACCACATTTTTAAATCCAAAAACATAAATCAATAAATTAATCCATATGTGGGAATTGATCACTTGACTAAGTTGATCTTTTGAGTTCTCAATTCATGATACTCGTCTATAGTTTCCACTGGTGCATAGTAGCTACAGTATCATTGATCTATTCTTCTACATCTATAACACGAATCTTTTCTATTCTAGTTCTAGTTCTGGTGTCGATAGGTCAAACTAGTGTTCTTCTCATTTTAGGCCTTGGGAGATAAGAGGGCACATACTAGCACATGTACCATGATCATGGGTACTTGGTTCAGGAAGCCTTCGGCTACATGCACCATGGTTGTGTTGATGCTGATTATAGGGGTTCGTCCACATATTAGGAGATTTGACCTTTGCCTCTATCACGACCATAATTTCACCTTTCGTGATTTGAAATGCAATAAGAAATGACATTTTCTTTAGGAAGTCGTGTTACGATGTTTGCTCTAGTACCATCTGGTCTTGATTGATCATTTAGGCAAGCAACATGGTGGTGATCAATTATGCTAATTCGGTAAAGTGCCTTTCCCTATATTGGTTCTACAGGGCCAAACAAGAGGTAGAGAAAGTGGAGAAAAAAAATTTCTCAAAGTGATTGACTTTAGTGAGCTTCTCCACACAAAATTTGAGAAGTGACTGGATCCTGCAAATATCCAAATTATATTTATTATTGGATTTAAAATTATGAAAAACAAATGCTATGCTATTCATTTCTTGCTTCAATAAGAAGATGTCCATATGATGACTAAAGTGCACTTCAATAAATTTTGTAAAGAACAAATAGTCGCATTTAGTGCTTTGGGAAAACTCATACTTAAGCAACTACTAAGAACTCCATGTTTTATAACATAGTATGATAAGTTGGATTTACATGTGTAAAATCTATTGGTTTTATCATGTATGGTGAATTTATGAAGAAACCTTTAAGTACTTTTTCTCTTATGTCATTACTTAAAACTACGAGTACAGTGTTTAATATCAATTACTAATTGATTTATAAACTTCTAGTTTAATTATCAACATCTAAAAAATACATGCATTTCCTAGTATATAATCTAAGGATATATAAACATTTAAGCAATATAAATAACTTCTATAAACATACAGGAATAATTTAAATGAATCATTATATGATTGGATATGTTGAAACAAATGTTTCAAGGATGCCCATGATTTTCTCTAGTCTAGATCCTCATGAGAACCTATTTTGTCGTGTAAGCGATAATGAAGAGATATTGTCACTAGAGGTTTTATATGTAAGGACCCGTCTCGGGAGTCGGGATTAGCGACATGATTAGTGAGGTTAATCGGTGGTTCGTTGGTGCTTTTTTTGGACATTAGGCGTAGAATGACGATTTTGCCCCTGATTTGGGTAAAAAAGTTAACTTTTAGTTCGGGCGGTCAATTGGGCATTAACCGATGACTGTGACGTAGTTTGGGACGTCACGAATCCGTAGACAGGTGGCACGCTCGATTCTGACATCCGAGGAGGAAGTTATGATGTTCAGAAGGTTGAGGGCACTTTCGTAATTTGGTTAAAAAAGGGCAATTGTTGACTTTTTTCACGAGGAGGTTTCTTCACTCGAACCTAGGACCGATATAGAGGTCTCGACATCCTGAGTACAACGACAGGTGGCTCGCTGTCATCGGACGTCAGACGGTTAAGTTGTGGTTCTAGAAAAGTGAAGGGCAAAATGGTAATTTGGACTTATAGGGGCATTTTGGTCATTTTTGTGCCTATGGATTGATGCCTAGTGATCAAAGGACACTTGGCTGCATCAGGGAGTGTAGCCACAGGTTTTAGGACACCTGGCCCCTTCTGGATGGTGGTAGAAGGCCTCACCGTCTCTCACACACGGTTTGAACTTAAAGCTGGGTTTTTGCACGATTTTAAGGTAGAAAAACAGAGATAGGGGTGATTTTTGAACCTAAACCCTCTCAAAACGTGATTGATTGAGGATGAAGTAAGAAGGAAAATTGAAGGGGAAGTGATGCTGCGTGGACTGGTGGCCACGGTGAGGCAAGACGGTGGCGTACGGCGGTGGGAATGGAGAAAAAAACCCGCGAAGCCTCTGTTTTCATTTGAATTTGGGAGGTGGTTTGGGGCTTAACTGTTGACTTGCGTGGACGAGAGGGGTTGCTAAAGGACTGAGGAAGTGGATGAGATCATGGTCGAGACCTGAAGGGCCTGGTAAGTTCCTGTGCGATCTCCTGGTTTTGTTAAGAGCGAAAATGGCTTTGTGTAAATTCAAGGTTGTCGATTGATCTGTTGACTTGGGTGATGATCTAGAAGTCCAGGGAAATTCGTAGGACCAGGAACCATGGCCAACGGTGGCCGGACGTGAGAGAACCGTCGAAGGGTTGGATGGCCGGTTTAACAACTGAGTAAGGTATACGGTTTTAGCTTGTTTTTCCTTCATTTTAGAATTCATGGATTGTTTAGGAAGGCTTAAATAGACGGCTAGGATCAAATAGAGTTGAAAACGGGACAAAATATGCAAGAAGAACAGTTGAACCGTTCACGCCGATTCAGGATTGAACCGGGTTGGCCAGGACCGGTTCAGACCCAGTCTGACCAAGGTTGAAGGAGGTGAACAGTAGGCGCGTGGCTCCCACGCGCAGCCCCTTTGGGCGGCGAGTGAGGGTGCGTGGGACATAGTCTGGGAAAGTGATCAACATGTGAAATGATGTAATCGATGTAATGAACATTTTGGCGCCGGTTTCGAGTCAATCGGACATCGTCTCGATATGTTTCGGGTTGTCCGAAGGTTTTAGGGCTCGTTTAAAAATCGTTAAAAATACGGGAAAATTATGGGACTTGATTTGGACTTTTTTGAAGTAGTGAGTGACCTCGTTATGGGTTTTGGATAGGTTCGGGAAAGCCGAGGATAGCGAACTGGCCGGGAACGGCGTAAGTGCGCGCGTATCGAGGCGACGACGGAATGGTTTGTGAGTGGACTTTGCTTTCTAACTCTTAATGCATGCATATATGTTTTTATATGTTTTCTATACTTGATTCTATGATTTGATTTATGATTGTGATGGTTTACGGTTTGTGCACGTTTTTCGAGGAAATGACGGTATTTCACGTTTTACGAGATTTGATGGATATTGTGATTTGAACCTGATTTTAATGATTTGATTTCGGGATTTGAAATATGATTTGATTTCAAAGAAAGTAAAAGGATTTCGGAAAAGGGTTTTCAGGCTTGAAGCCCAGTTTAGAAAAGTGGTTTTAAGAAATGAGATTTGGGGTTTTTGAATCGGAATTCCGGATGATGATTCGGGATTCGATTCGGGATTCGATTCGGGACTTGGAAGTGGATTCCGAGTTTGGGTTCGGAATGGTTATTCCGGATGCCGGCTTACGGAATGGTGGTTGCGGACTCGGACCTGGAAAGGAAATGGAAAAAGGTTTTCAAACGGTTTTGGATTGGATTTGCTGGATCTGGTTATTGGGTTTAAAGACCCGGATTGAGTTTAAAGACTCGGATATTGATATTTTCCCCCGTAGGCCTATTGAGTTTAAAGACTCGGGAGTTTAAAGACTCGGATTATATTGAGGCCTGGATTGAGTTTAAAGACTCGGGATTTTAAAGACTCGGATAGATCCAGTAGGTTCGATGAACGGAAATGTGGTATGGTTTTTCAATCATGGTTTTTCCGAGGTTTTGGGCTATGCCCGGATGAAATGGTTTTCAGTGGTTTTGGGCTGAGGCCCGGGATTTGGAAAAAAGAACTTGTGTTCGATTTTTCTTATATTGACAGGACCGCCCCCGAAAGGGGCATCGATAACCGTGCCCGGTCCTGCTCCCGTCTGGCAAGATGACTGAAATTCCCAAGTTACCCTCAGTACTTGCCAAACCAGGGATAGCCACACGTACTTACTCATGCCTCCGCCCCTCGTACAGCCTCGAGCAACGCGCCACGACCTGGAGGGTCAATAAAAACCAAAAGGTGTGAGTGGACAAAAATAGATCAGTTTAACAAAACAGTTACAACAAACGTTTTTACCCTCCGCGTAAAAACCAATGCATGCATACAAAAACATTTCGTCATCGGTTAAGATTTTCCGCATAAGTAAAACTGTGTATCAAATTTCAACATAAAGAAAAATTCGTATGAACCTCAAAATCATTTTTCCTTTCTCAACCATAGGGTCTTAGCCCGTAACCATTATCACCGGGACTCAGCCCCAAAACCACGAATCAAAACCAAATGCACAACATGATCCCAAAACCAACAACCATATACCGGGCCACTGCCCAACTCAACCGAACATCAGAAATCATCAATAAATCACAAGTAAATCATTTTGCTGGATAACACGTGCGCCCGAGTCTTTAAACTCAAAACCATGCGCATAGACAGGCCTTCCCGGGATATCAACGAGTCTTTAAACTTAAAACATAATCAATAGGCCTCGGGGGTATCTCAGTAACCGAGTCTTTAAACTCACGAGTCTTTAAACTCATTAAGGGCCCTCCCCCGTCATCAATTAACCGAGTCTTTAAACTCAAAACGTGCTCTAGCAATAGCATCGGGTTTTTTTTTAAACCCAAAACAGTTTTCAAACACAACAACGGGTCTTTAAACCCCAAGCAGTTTCCAACGGGTCTTTAACCCCAAAACAGTTTATCAATCACGACAACGTGGGATCCATCCCAAAATCACATTTTTCACAACAGGACCCATGGTCCGAATTTCCACATTCATTTTCCCCAAATCAGACTTTACAACCATAATCCAATTATCATGAAACACGGGGCATGCAAAATCAGACCAAATCACTTTATTAAATCCTTTTTCATTCCCGAATTTGACTTCGCAATAATGATTCCGTAAGCCGGCATCCGGAAGCATCATCCCGAACCCAAACCAAGAATCCACTTTAAATTTCCGAAAACCGAAACCTCGTCCGTTAAAATTTCTTTTATGCCCCGAGCATCAAGCCCGAAATCAACTTTTTCAAATCCATTTTAATTCCTTGAAATCACTTCATTTCTCAATTCTCATTATCAAAACATCAAGACCCCAACCGTAATTACCCAAAATCACAATCCAAGAAAACATACTCAAAACCCACATTTAAAATCCTCAAAATCACAAGTCTCATTTTAATTCCCCAATTCAAACATCAACAGTGATCAAATCACAATAACACAAAATCTCGTAAAACGTGCAAATCCGGAACTTTCTCGAAAAACGTGTCAAAATCGTAAGTCACACTCGCAAATCATAAACAACCTTCTTAAATCATTTTTCACCCATTTCATATAACTTCTTTCATTAAACCATCATTAAGCACACGAGTGACCATAGTCTCGAAATACGTGTAATTTCACATGTATAGTAAAAATGCGTGTAATCACGAAAATCGGAGACGTATAAATACGGGAATCCAACTCAATCACAACTTATACTCATAATCATAAAATCATAGAAATAATTTATGCATGCATTAAATTTGAAAGCAACGTCCACTCACACACCAATTTTAAGGCTCAATTTCGCGCCATACGCGCTCCCGTAATTTCCGGAATTTTCCAGAAACTCGAATCCTGTCCGAAAACACATTACCGGGTCATTAAGGTCTCAAATAACCTCATACTAATTTCCCATATTTTTTTTCGGGAATTAAACGTTAATTAAAAATGTAACCTAAACCTTCGGACCCTCGGAATAACATCGAGACAGTGTCCGAAAATTTCGAAACCAACGCTAAAATGTTCGTTACATTGTGTAGGGCAAAAGTTGTTTTGAACTCACCTTGAAAATCGGACCCACGCGCCGTCACGCGCCGCCGCAAGCGGCTGCGCGTGACACCCACGCGCCTGCTACAGTGACGGTGAACAGTTCGCCTTCTTCGCCCGTTTCCTCTGCAAACGGGTCCTGCAACCCGCGTGACAACCCGGTTAGATAGCTATCAATTCTCATTCAATTCCTTCCCTTTTTGATCCTAACCTCTTCTATAACCATTTAATTCCAGTTCTATGTCATCTATTAGCCTCGACACTGACTAAATCGATCCATCCAAACTCGGACCTCAAATCGGGTTGACCTTCCAAACTCACTCAACTCACTTTCATTTCCAAATTAACCTAAACAGGAGCTTAAGGGGACCCAATAGAACACTCTAACACGACCAATTGCACACGAACTCACCTGGAAGTCGTCGTCCACAGTCCCTGCACAACTCTGAAACAGGAACCAGTGATCATGGCCAAACAGCTATCGAATCCCCTGCCAATAGCTACGGTTGATCTCCAAAGGGTCCCAGAAGACGATTACTGCCCCAAGTTTCGTCCAATTCCTCACACAATTCAAATTTCGATTTTTCCCTCAAATTTCGATTTTTCCTCCGAACTCCATTTCTCTCACTCTCACCTCTCTCACAGGTTCGAAAATGAACCTCACACCCTCCACTACTCAGCTAAACGATCGAGCAGACGGCAACCCGTGGGAGACACTCTCAGACTCACTGAGAGTTGCTTCCCGCAAACGGAGCCCAACGAATTTTTAAGTTTTCCCGTGCTCTGAAACTGCCCACGCCATACAACCGTGTCCCCATTATCCTCAAACCAATTAAACAAACCCCTGAGACAGTTCACAACTGATTAATCAATTGGAGTGTGCAGAACCGCCACACACGGTGGGGGCAGCAACGGTCTCCCACGGCTGCTACAGTAACCCGTGGTGAAAGGACCAAAATGCCCTCAGGGCAATAATTACCAAATTGCCCTCCAGCTTCCGTGACCCATAACTCGGTCATCCGATGTCCGTTTCAAGCGTGCCGCCTGTCGTTGTACTCAGGGTATCGAGACCATCCTAACGGTCCTTGGCCCTCGGCCATCGGACCCCCCGATCAAAAAGTCAACATTTTCCCTTAATTCGTCCAAATTACGGAAATGCCCCTGGACTTCCGAACGTCATAACTTCCACCACGAACGTCGGAATCGAACGTGCCACCCGTCCATGGACTCGTGACGACCCAAACTACGTCACGGTCATCGGGCAAAGTCCATTTGACCGCCCGAATAAAAATTCAACGTTTCCCCCACGACTAGGGGCAAAACGGTCATTTTGCCACGTTCGTCCGATTCCACCCAACTAATCACCGATTAACCCCCAAAAATCATGGTTAGTTGCTAATCTAATCCTGAATTCCGGGACGGGTCGTTACATATATGGTTTGTTTAACCGGAATATTGAATGGTTTTATGACATGAATTTGATATGCATGCATTGGTTTTTGAACGGAGGGTATAAATTTCATTGTTTTATGAAATGTTTTTGAACTTAAACTTTATTTTTGTCCACTCACAGTCTTTTCGTGTTTTCGATACCCTCCAGGTTGTTGCGGCACGGGCTGTTGATCGAGAGAGACGGAGACAACACACCCGCGATCCACAGTAGTTCGGATGACTGGATTCGAGAATCTCTGGCCCGACTTACGTGTTACATGGAGGTTAGACGTTAGTCTAGCATTCGTGTCATGCGTAAGTCAGACGGGAGCAGGGTTTAGTCCCTAATCCTGGGGGATTAGGGGTGGACCCTGGCATTATATCTAAATGCAGTAGGTGAATTATTATACTTGGGTCAGTGCACTAGAACAGACATTTCATTCGCTGCGAACTTGCTAGCTAGATTTTTCTCTGTACCAACATGCCGCCACTAGAATGGCATAAATGACATTTTTGATACCTCAAAGGTATAATGGACATGGGTTTATTCTATCCATATGCATCGCAAAATTAATCCAACCCCCTTGATCCTCAAATGATGCACGCCTTTTTGGTTATGCTGATAGGGGTTACCTATTAGATCCACACAAGGCTCGTTCATAAACTGGTTGTGTCTTCATCGTTGGGAATACATCAATATCTTGGAGTTTTACGAAACAGACCTGTGTTGCCACCTCCTCAAATTATGAAAATATTATAGATCTTTATGAAGTAGTTCATGAATATATATGGCTAAGAGCCATTACATGACATATTCGAAGTACTTGTGGATTGCATCCACCAATAATGAACTGTCGATTTTCTATGAAGATAATGCTATCTGCATTGAGCAGATGAAGACTAGTTTTTTTATTGGTGGAATTCAGTTCATAAGTACTTTGAATTTGCCCCGTAATGGCTCTCAATCATATATATATATATATATATATTCACAAATTGCTTCTTAAAGTGCTATAATCTATATATGATTCGAAAATGTAGCAACAAAGGTCTGTTTCCTAGATCTCAAATAGATTATTATGTTCCTAATGTTAAAGACATAACCAATCTGGGAATATACCTTGTGTGGGTCTGATAGGTAAGCCGCATCAACATACCCATAAGGCGTGCATTATTCCATATATGATGACATATCACACAATCAGGTTATGCCAAGCATCACAATCAATTAATCTGAATTCAAATAATCCTAAAGTTCATGGTTTCTAGGGTTTTTTGTTTCTAACTGATCAACAATGAAATAATGAACACCAAAATAAATTTAGATTTTGGAAACCTATATGATTTTACAGAGCAAAATCTTGCTCGAACTAACAATTTCTTCTTGAGTATTTCATGCTGATAACGTGTTGTGAATAAAGTACGTATGTACAAACAGGAAAGAAAGTTTAGAAGGCAGAGAAAGTAACTGTTCTCATTAATTAGATAACCCAGTTGTAGAGTTAGGGTTTAAGGTTAAATACAAATAACATAAAAGCCTTTACATGAATAGTGACGTGACTCATCCCTAAAACCACTCTAACAACCACATCCGTTCCCGTTTGACAAGCCACTCAAAATATTGAAATTACCCTTGATGCTTATTAGACAATGGATACCTGTACATATCTCAGCTTACACACCGCCACGCACTGGGGAGGCTATCTGCGCGTGGTGGCCACACGCCTGTATTAGGGGCCATCGTCCACCTCTAGTTGAGTCCTAGTTTTGGGTCGTTTGATTTGCAACTTCGTCCCGGTTCAAACTCGACTCTTTCTCATCCTTTTTCCACAGTTCCACGTCCAGATTGTTCTAAATGATCTTAGGAGAAATCTATAAATCTAAACTGAGAAAATTTACCTCAAGGCCATGGTTTGAATCCACCACCCACGACCACTTTTTAGTCTAGGTTTTCCCCATGCTTCCCTGCGTTCCATTCGACTTTCTTCGACCCAAAAAAGACTCTGAAGACTCCCATATCCCTCTGACATCCTTCTTTTCGAGCTAGAAAGCCTCAAAACAGAGGGACGAGCCACGACCATTTTTTTTTAGCTTCACGACCATTTTTTTTTAGCTTCACGACCATGGAGGTTTTTCCTCCATTCCCAAACTTTTCTTCCTACTCATTCCTCTATATTCTCCTTCTTTTTCTTCTCTTTCTTTCCGTTTACTTTTCCTTCTCTCTCTTTGATTTTTCCTTCTCACGGTGGTGGCCTTTTTCATGTTTTTCTTCTTTTTCGCCCAAGCACCATCAAAGTGGCTTCACACACACGCCTTATATTCTAGCATAGGTCAGTGGAAGATAATTGGGAGGGAAAATTGAAGAATTTTCTAGAAAATCACACACGATTCATATGTCAAATTGGTAAAATTACCAAATTATCCTACAAGTTAAAATTACCATAATGTCCATAGCTGTTTTGACCCATAACGAGACTATTCAATCTTCGATTTCGACATGCTGCTTATCTACGAACTCAGACGTTTGATATATTTATAACGGCCTTCACGAAACTTTCATAAAGTCAACTTTTTGACCCTTCAAGGGCAAAATTGTCATGTTTTACTTACTTGAATTTTCGGGGTATTACAACCTACTGATAGATCGTTAATTAAGCATTATTTTATATTATTTTATACTCTTTATACTTAACTTTTAATATTAAAATAATAAAAAATTGGAGAAAATAATTTATTTTGTGATATTTTTGTAGAAATAAATAAAACTTGGAATTTGGAGCGTTTTGGAGAAAGAATCGTCCCGATCAGAATTATAACAAAGAAATTATGGACGAAATTAGGTGAAATTATATTAATTAATTTTTAAATTGATAAATTCATTTATAAGCCCAAATTGTCAGGACCCGACCCTCCTCGGTCAGGACCCGACTCATCTAGCACCATATTGTCCGCTTTGGGCCTCGCCCTCACGGTTTTGTTTTCGGGAGCTCATGGTGCAACTTTCCAGGGGGTCACCCATCATGGAATTGGACCAGCCTCAACTCGCTTAACTTTGGGGTTCCAATTCCCCCCAAAGCCACTTGAGCTCCCAAAAGGCCTAGTGCTAGATAGGTGTGTGCCTACACCTTTAAGACACACGACCATTCCCTTCCCAGACCATTGCCCCCTCGCAGGAATATGGGATCGTTCACCGTTCCCTCCAGGACACGGGTCTTACAATCCACCCCCCTTAGGGCCCAGCGTCCTTGTTGGCACACTTCCCGGTCGGGGTCTGGCTCTGATACCAAATTGTCAGGACCCGACCCTCCTTGGTTAGTACCCTACTCATCTAGCACCATATTGTCCGCTTTGGGCCTCGCCCTCACAATTTTGTTTTCGGGAGCTCATGGTGCAACTTCCCAGGGGGTCGCCCATCATGGAATTGCACCAGCCTCAACTCGCTTAACCTTGGGGTTCCAATCCCCCCCAAAGCCACTTGAGCTCCCAAAAGGCCTAGTGCTAGATAGGTGTGTGCCTACACCTTTAAGGCACACCACTATTCCCTTCCCAGACCATTCCCCCCTCGCAGGAATGTGCGATCGTTCACCGTTCCCTCCAGGACATGAGTCTTACACAAATTCTAGCCCAGGAGCCCAATCCATGTGCGACCCAGCCCACCATCGCGAGTCCAACCAAGCAGCCCAGCTCGCCTCAGCCCAAATTATGATTCGGAGGGCGCTGGCCGAACACCACTTCTTCCGCTCGGCACTCGTGCACCGAGAATGTAATCCCTGTCAGCTCGTTAGGTGTTGAGGTCGCCAGCCTTTTTCCTGCACGCCTCACCGACTCCACCCACTCCGCTCAGCCAGACCTGTCGAACAATCCATGCTTTTGTCAGAAGCACCTGTCGATTCTCACCTACCCTTCTTAGTAGATTTCCACCAAATTCCAGCTACTTCCCAACTGCTCCACTTTTGCACTATTTTTCTGCAATTTCAGTTCCAAATTAGCCCCAAACCATCCCTAACATCATCATTGTTCATCATTTCATTTTTAAATTTTATTTTATTTATTTTTATTTGAATATTTTTTGCACTCCCTCTATAAATAGAGAGGCCATTTCAAGTCCCCAAGGGTCCCAATTTTAGTCCTTATTTTTAGTAGTTTTTTCTCTCTTAGTTTTTCTTCTTTTTATTTTGTAGATTTATTTTGGGGGTCATTTGTAACTTCTTGTAATTTTTTCTTCTTAATTAGTTTTCCTTTAAACCTTTAATTTATGTTTTTAGATGCATTTCTTATGTTTAATTTCCTTTTAATTTTTGTTCTTAGATTTTCTTTGTAAACTTTTAACTTCTTTGACTTCTCTTTAGAATATGAATTTATGCTTTCTTTAAGAAAATCCTAGGCCGAGGACTTTCGAAGTAATTCTAGAATTTAAGTCTGAATTCTTATATTTTATCCTCCATCTTCTTAAGGTTGCTTCTGCTGTTCAGGGAATTTTATGAATAATATTCCATTGTTTCGATCCACTTTCGGAATCAGAAGCGGTTCTTGGGTTCAAAAAGTGTAACTTTATTCCCTTTACTTAAATTCTTGTTATTGTTTCGGTTTACTTATAATTCAATACATGTGATGACATTTTTTTCTAAACTTTTGTAAGTATGAATGCAATCTCCATGCGTTTTACTTTTTGAATTTCTTTTACTTCATATATCTTAGTACTTAAACTTCAATTTGATGCTATATGTTTTATCCGCTTTTCAGTGCATTTAGACTAGGATTGAAGAGATTAAATTTCGATCCCTGTCGGCGCATTTAATTATAAACTTAAGGTGAATCATATTGTAAATGTTTGAAGCATATTGATGTTTGACGCACATTAATGGTTGATGCATTTATAATATTGAAAGATATATGCAAGTATTTGAGATGATGAAGGTAGGATTTCGTGATTGGTTTGTTATGAGCAAAATGTTAGAGTGTTGGTAAAATTTGTATTTGAAGAAAGTCTATTTTAGGAGTAATTTAAATAATGTGATTGTTAATTTGAAATTACTTACGTAAAAGTGTCGGTTTTGTCTATGAAATTATTCTATGGTTTGTAAATTCTAATTAGCATGAGTATTTGCATTTTAATTCTTAGTTTAGATTACACTTTGTTCAAAGCCCCCTCATTTCATTCTTTATTCTTTAATTCTTTAATTCATTTATTCTATAATTCTTTAATTCATTTATTCATTTATTATTTTATTCATTACTCTTTTATTCATTATTTTTTATCACTAACACATTATTAATGTTCCCTAATTTCCTCGGTTAAGACGATCTCTATTTACCAATACTACATCTACATAAAAAGGGTGTAAATTGCATAATACTCAAATTACGTGTTTTAATTTAATGCGTAGTTTGAGCGTTATCAATTTTTGGCGCCGCTGTCGGGAAATTGAAAATCATTTTTAATTTTTTAGTGTATGTATATAAATTGTGCATATTATACTTGTTTATAATTTTTATTTTTGTTTATTTTATATTTTTTCATAATTTTCTTACTATACTTGTTTATTTGATATTTTTTCTTATTATATTTGTTTATTTTTATTTTTATACATGTACATATTATACTTGTTCATAATGTTTATATTTATACATGTTCATATTATACTTGTATATTATTTTTATTTATTTTTATACTTGTTCATTTATTTTTATGCTTGATTATAATTTTGATTCTTATAATTGTACTTATTATATTTGTTTATAATGTTCATACTTTACTTGTTCATAATATCTAATTTATACTTGTTTATGAATGTTCATAATTTTTTTTATATACTTGTTCATATTATAATTGTTTATGTAAATTAAATTTTTTATTTTACTTGTTTATTTTATACTTATACATACTTGTTCATAATTGACTTTCATTTATGCTTGTTTATAATTCTTATACTTGTCATATTAGTCTTGTTCATACTTGTACATAATGTTCATTCTTTTTATTTGTTCATAAATGCATATTGTACATGTTCACTTTTCCTTATTTTTACTTTTATTTATTTTGATTTGTTTTGTAATTTTAAAAAAATCGTAAAGAAAATAATAATAATAAAAATTTGTTTCAAATAAAGAAAACGTTTCATTACCTCAAAGAAAAAATAAATTACTTTCTAAGTTTCTTTAGTCTTAGCTTCATGTTAGTGTTAATTCATACTTGTGGATAAATTTTGTACATATTTTACTTGTTATTCTTCTTACTTTTTCATGATTATTATACTTATTCATAATTTTCATTTGTATGTTTGATCATAATTGTTATCTTTATACTTGTTTTTCATTTATTATACTCGTTCATACTTTATTTATAATTGTACATACTTGTTCATACTTGTTTATAATTGTTCTTACTTATTCATTCTTGTTCATAATTTTTATGTTTCATAGTGTTCATTTATACTTATTCATAATTTTATTTTTATACTTGTTCATATTTGTACATATTCGTTCATACTTATTTGTTTATACTAGTTCATAATTTGTATATTACTTGTTTACATTTATTTTATTTATGTGTTCATGTATTTATTTAAGTTTGTCTTTTTCTTCATTTAAAAAAAATCAAAAAAAAAATTCTTATCTTAGTTTTGTGTTAGTGTAAATATATATATTTGTAAAGAAATCTTGTACATATATTAGTTTGTTAATGTGAAATTGTTTTGTAGATATCATTACTTGTGCATAAAACCATACTTGTGAATAAATTGTTCATACTTGTATAAATTGTTCATATGTAAATTGCCATGTTATACTTGTAAATTGTGCGTAAAAACATACTTTATAATTCTTGCATTCATGCATTAGTCTCGGCTATATGTAGATCACTTGTGCTTCGAAGTTTAGATTTTGATCTTTAATGGAATAGGTGAAGTCTCTTTTGTTAACTCTCACCTACGATGATTGTTAGCACTTGAGTTATCTTAATTCCTCTGGAGTAAGAAATTTTCGAGGGTGATGTTTAGGACAAGAGACAGTACTCATAACGGGTTTTGCGTTTACGAAATGGACATCAACGGAGTTTAAGCCTCGAGATGTCTTGAAATTAGCTATGTCTCTTATGTTTATTCTTTCTAACGTGGTCACCTTTGAACTTGCCCAAATAGTTGAATTAATCTAAGATATTTACTTGAGCCGCACGGAAGTAGAAGTCTCCATCTAAACTTTGAAACTATGTGAACTATATATATCTTTAACTTCCTCTGACATGTAAATATTGTTTATATCTTTTTACATTTGTTTATATCTTAACTTACATTACTTGTCATGACAACTTTAACTTGTATATTTAATTTAACTAACTTGCATTGCATCTTTAATCTAACTTTCATCTCTAACTCAAATTGCATCCCTAACTTAAATTTGTATATCTAACTTATATTCTTGACAAACGTGCATCTCTAACTAACTAGCTTGCATCTCTGTATAGGCTGGATGGACGTTAAACTTCAAGCACTTGTTGGGAGGCAACCCAATATGTTCCAGGGATGTGAAGGAGTCATCAATGCAGATTTGCTATCTTTCTACCCTTCACTCTCTTTTATTTTGTTTACTTAATGTCTTTCTCGCTTTATTTTCGTAAATCATTTTCCTTACTTTCTATATTCAATTACTTCTTATTTTCCTACATTGAGGACAATGTAGAATTTAAGTGTGGGGGAATGGTTTCCAATTTTAATTTTCCAATAAAATTGTTTTATAAAAATTATTCAAAAAAATAAAAAATAAATTAAAAATAATAATTTGTTTTTATTTCTTTCTTGAGTCTTTTTGTTTTAACTTAGTGTTTTTACGAGTATTAAGTTTCCCTTTAACTTGTCAATGATATAAATGAATGGAAATGAATATGTTATGACTATAAAGATGATCACTACAACTTGAATTTTTTTGTTAATACTTTATGATTAAGTGTTATAACTTGTAAACAATGCATGTAAATTGGAACATAAACGAGCATGATAAGATAAGTTTGAATCATTTGAATCTTATGTGAGCTTTAGAACTTTATATACATCTTTGATGAGTAATTCGTAAGTTCTTTGTTTAAATTGATATACATATGCCTCATAACTACTTGCCATAGTTTTTAATAAACTCTAAAGTACTAGAACTTATTCTATGTGATTTTCAAAGCTTTTAAGTCAATAAACTCTCTGATTTTGGACATGATTAAGGCATTAGGGTTAACACCACAAATTCAACATTCATGTTCCCTATTTTGTGCGCACAAGTTGCCACCTTCTTAGTTTTAACCCTTTTGAGCCCACATTAAGCCTTTCTTTCATCACCATGATTATCTAAACACTTGAGCTTAGTATAGACATCATTTACCCTTATTCCAAGGATTCGGTTGAAGACATGAAAATGGTGTAAAGAGAAATTGACGATGTTGTGAAGACTTTTATGTGTATTATATGGATTTATTTACTTAAACTTAGTTGTATTATTGACACATGTTATTACCTTGATATATGAAAAAGAAATCAAAAAGAAAAATTGAAAAAAAAAATTATTTTGAGTCTCTATTAAGGTAATAAGGTTTGATGATGTAATGTTTGAGTTAAGTCCTTTACATTTGTAAATCCGACACAAAGAATAAATTCTAGGCCCAACATGATAAAATTAGGCCTATGCTCAAAGGATGGATTATTAACTTCATTGCACTAAAGTTTGGAAGTTATGATACGTTTTGGGAGTCTATTGAGTCTTGGAACGAATTTGAGCACCAGTTGTCCTATATTTTCCTCGCCTCTAAACTTAGCCCCATTATAACCTTCGTAAAGACCTTATGATCCTTAAGATGGTAAATTTTGATTTGTTGAGTCAATCACTTGAGTAAGCTTATGGTTTTGATTTATTTGTGCAAGTACATTTAATTTTTGTCTTGAGGTGTTTGTTTGAGATTTTGCAAAAGTACTTTATTTCTATTATGTGAGCATCTTTTTCTCACATACTTTGAGTGTAAACACAAACCCTTACAAATTGAGTGAATTTATGAGTGCATATCTTTGTGAGTTGATTCATACTTGTTTAGAGTTTAGGGTTTAGGGTTACCATGTATTAACTCTTGAATTTCATATACTTAAATGCCTTTAAGTGAAAATCTTGTATTTGTTAGGGATTAGCAAAGTTTAAGTGAAAATCTTTTATTTATGATGAGATCCATTTTACCATATTTACTCATTATCATACTTGTTTAAACATTTTGTTACCATGTATTAACTCTTGAATTTCATATACTTAAATGCCTTTAAGTGAAAATCTTTTATGCCATGACGATAATAATGAAATTTTGAGACAAATGGTTAAGAGTTTACTTATTTTGAATTCGTAGTTTAATTTTAGTATTTGTTAGGGATTAGCAAAGTTTAAGTATTGGGGTATTTGATAGGTCATTAATTAAGTATTATTTTATATTATTTTATACTCTTTATACTTGACTTTTAATATTAAAATAATAAAAAATTGGAGAAAATAATTTATTTTGTGATATTTTTGTAGAAATAAATAAAGCATGGAATTTGGAGCGTTTTGGCGAAAGAATCGTCCCGATCGAAATTATAACGAAGAAATTATGGACAAAATTCGGCGAAATTATATTAATTATTTTTAAATTGAGAAATTCTTTTACAAGCCCAAATTCCAGCCCAGGAGCCCAATCCTTGCATTGCCTAGCCCACCATCGCGAGTCTAACCAAGCAGCCTAGCTCGCCTCAGCCTAACTTAAGATTCAGAGGGCGCTGGCCGAACACCACTTATTCCACTCGGCCCGCATGCACCGAGAATGTACTCCCTGTCAGCGCGTCAGGCGCTAAGGCCGCCAGCCTTTTTCCTGCACGCCTCACCGACTCCACCCACTCTGTTAAGCCCGGACCTGCCGAACAGCCCATGCTTTTGTCAGCAGCACCTACCGATTCTCACCTGCCCTTCTCAGCAGATTTCCACCAAATTCCAGCTACTTCCCAACTGCTCCACTTTTGCACTATTTTCCTGCAATTTCAGCCCCAAATCAACCCCAAACCATCCTTAATATCATCAATGTTCATCATTATTCATCATTTTATTTTTATATTTTATTTTATATTTTTATTTGAATATTTTTTGCACTCTCTCTATAAATAGGGAAGCCATTTCAAGTCCCCAAGGGTCTCAATTTTAGTCCTAGTTTTTAGTAGTTTTTTCTCTCTTAATTTTTCTTCTTTTTATTTTGTAGATTTATTTTAGGGATCATTTGTAACTTCTTGTAATTTTTTCTTTTTAATTAGTTTTCCTTTAAACCTTTTCTTTTAATTTATGTTTTCAGATTCATTTCTTAAGTTTCATTTCCTTTTAATTTTAGTTCTTAGATTTTCTTTGTAAACTTTTAACTTTTTTGACTTCTCTTTTGAATATGAATTTATGCTTTCCTTAAGAAAATCCTAGGCCGAGTATTTCTGAAGTAATTCTAGAATTTAAGTCTGAATTCTTTTATTTTATCCTCCATCTTCATAAGGTTCCTTCTACTGTTCAGACAATTTTATGAATAACATTCCATTTTTTCCATCCAATTTCGGAATCACAAGCTGTTCTTGGGTTCCGAAAGTGTAACTTTATTCCATTTACTTAAATTTTTGTTATTGTTTCAGTTTACTTATAATTCAATATATGTGATGACATTTTCTTTTTAAACTTTTGTAAGTATGAATGCAATCTCCACGTGCACAAAATGTTGATGCACAAAATGTGCCAACTTAGGGAGTGAATGCTGCTCTGCCACGTGCCTTGGAATAGACCTGAAAAGGGAGAAAACTAGTTGGTTGGTCAGAGTATAGGCACCGGTGTGGTACCAGCACAAAGGTACTCCGACGCCCAAGTTAGTGGCCGGTTTGTGTGGTAAGGAGTGGTAATAGGTGTATTGCCAAAGGAGTTGTCAATAATAAATGTTTAGTTACCTTTATACACCAAATGGACCCCTTTTGTTTGGTTGTGGTGAGTATAATAAATACATTCTCCCGATATGGGACAAATGTCAGCTATTGTGGGGCCAACATGTGTAGGCGTCGTCCACGTGTCGGTGCTGGCCAGACCCTATTAGGGTTTGCTTTGTCTGAGTGGGCCTGGGCCCCTTAGGCTTGTGTTGGGTGGAGGTGTTGGGCCTGACATACCGACCGACGGAGGGTAGTCCCCTAGAGTCTGTCTGTGGCACGGTGCTAACAGAGTGTTGGACCTATCGATCGGTCTGGGTCGTCGTGCCGACCAATGGAGGGCTGGGCCTCCAGAGTCGGTCTAGGCTTGATGTACTTGGTAATGGACTGGGCCATCTGTTGGGTGTGGGCCCTTTGGTCGGTCTGGGTCGATATGGTATGAATAGAAGTCCCACAAGTTCGTGACTGAGGTGGAATTTCTCTGTTGGGGACTTGAAAATAGAGTGCCCTAGACCGGATGTGTATGCTTCCAGTCCCCCAATTCCCCCAGGCGAGTGATTTAACCGAGCAGAGTAGTCGCTGGTGGAAAGCGGTGGGTAGACCGATCGGATGTGAGTCGGTCGGTGTAGGCGGGGAAAACGAAGTCTGCCCGGGTTGTGTCAGTAGGTTCAGAAGTAGAAGAGCCGTCTGTGTCACAGATCAGTCGACATGACCATTGGGATTCATGACCGTTGGCTGCCAGTGAGTGACGAGAAGACACGTGGGGTCTGTTGGAAACAGCTGGCAGGGGAATAAATGTCATGCGAAAAGAGGCGACACTTCGATTGCCGACCTGCGCCTATAAATAGTGGGAAAAAGAATTTTTAACCCTTTTCACTTTCACGCACTTTGCTTTGTGAGGGTTTTTTCTGTGTTGAGGCGATTTCCAGCGAGCATTTCCGATCAACTTCACGGTGGTGTGATTTCTGGTGAGGACGATCGTCGCTTAAGTACAAGGTATGACCTCCTTCCTTTGCGGTTTTTGACTAGACGAATCGGGGTTCAGACACTAGCTCGATTCTGGGAAAATAGTGGTCGGTGACTGATAGGTGTTTTTTGTTGTCTCTTTTCACAGTGAGTCAATGTCTGACAAAGATAGCCAGTTAAACGAGGTACGGGACTACGATGAGGGAGAGCGATAGAGCTCCTCAATGGACGCGGGCCCCTCAGTAGAGGATTCACCGACGAGGCAAGCCGCTAAGAAACCCTCCAGAGGTGATTAGACTGGGGTGTCGTCTTCTGGTCGGTCAAGGGTAGAAAAGGCTCTGACCAGTAAGAAAGGGTCTGCTGGCGCGAGCACATCTCAGACGGCGGAGGTTCTGATAGAGGAGTCTATCGACATAGTGGTGTGGTCGATTGATGCATATGAGAGCCAGAAGGCGGAGGCGTCGGTGAAGAAATTCTGGTCGGCGTAGGTGGTGCCTGCGGACGTGGAGCTGCGGGTGGACGACCCCACTGAGCTGTCAAGCAAGGCACCTGAAAGATGGTCTTTGTTCTACACCGAGCTGTGTAGTCATGGCGTCCGGCTGCCATTACATCTCTGGCTAAGGAGGATGGTCCGAGGGCTGGGTGTGGCCCTCGGTAAACTAAACTCGAATATCTGGATCATTCTGGTCAGCTTATGCATTCACTGGAGCGGGAGAGAAGCCACCAGCCTACGCCCAGGTCATCCACCTCTACGAATTTGAACAGCAACATCAAAGCACGGGCTGGGTACATGCCCGGTGCAAGGATAAGATGACTCGGGGGGAATTCATCTACAATCTTCCATCCTCCCAGAAGACATACAAGGCCAAATTCATCTATGTTAGGGGGAACTAGGGAGGACGGGGCATCCCGTCGTCATTCCAGGATCCGAGCACCGAGGGTTGGTCTCTGACATGCTTATTTATGTGTAAATTGTGTATGGGTTGATTTGAAAGTGACTGACCGAGGTGTGTTTTATTTTTTCAAGAACTATGCCCGAGGCGATCCTAACCAACGAGGAGAGAAGGGTTTGTGAACGAGTTCGCAAAGTCTGTGCTCCCCCGTGGCGTCACCGAGACTTGCTTCGGGTACCCCAACTGCTGCACGAGGTTGATCTGATCCCCAATCTTGGTAAGTAACTCTGTCGTTGTGTCTTGTTTATTTTTGTTTTACCTTTGTGCTGACACCTAGTGTTCAGTGCAAGTTGTTCCCAAAGACGTCAAAAGACGAATAGATCGAGTGGCGCAGGAAGCTAGGTAGCAAGAAATGGTCGGGTAGGACGAGCAGAGGAAAACAACCGAGTAGGTGAGTGTCGTCCCTAAGGAGAAGGTCGGGGAGAAGATGAGGCAAGCCCCGGGTGCTGGCTCGGGATCTCAGAAGTCGCCATATTTCGATCCACCTGGTGCCGAGAGGTTAGGTCGGCTGGTCGGGATCGACAAATAGCGAAAAAAAAGTAAAACAAACTCTGTGGGATCCAAATCCGTGTCGGTGGCCATCCCTGCTGCGCCGACCGCCTCTGCCCCGGGCACCGAGCTGGCGGTGACCCTTGGCATTCCACCTAGGAAAATCAAGGATAATCCAAGACCATGACATCAAAATTCATCCTACGTGAATGCAAACAAATCTCACTACACTCACCCCACCATGTAACCCAACATCGTCTGCCACCAAGCAAAAAATGAGAAATCTCATTCACATAACTTCTAAATAACCAACTCCTCCTGATGACCCAATACAAATTGCGGGTCCACTCACCAATACACGATCAACGTACTGGTGACAACAACCATCATCTGTCATGGCAGAAAATGGAAAGTCGCCCTCGGAAACTTCGGAATACCCATCACCAATGCTGAATCAAGCACTCCTCTCGTTGCCTCAATCACAACCTCTCTCGATTCTGAAGTTCCACCCAGGTTGGAACCAACCCACTCGGACATCAACCACATGTCCGTAACCAGTCTAACTCACTACCAAGTTCGTCTATCGGCTTATACCGATTATGTACATCCAAAAGAATTTGGTTCATTACTACTTGATTCTCACGTCTCAACCCCTACTGGATCCCTGTGGGTTATGGGCCCACCTCAAAATTCGAGCCCACACGTCCCCACGAGCGTAGTCAACGCAAGGGTCAAAGTCAACGAGTCAACTCACCAGCGACTCACCGGAATTTCTCCCCGAGAAACTCCTTTGATGCCCCAAACTTAACCTTTGATATCTCACTCGTTTCTCAACCAAATTCATAATTATCCTTATGTAAATCCATCTACTCGAGCCAAAGATTCCAAATATAAACTCGGAAATTGCAGAAAGTACTTAAATTTTAAGTTATGACCATTCAAAGTTTCGGCCAGAATTCCAATCATCATTCCTGCCACCTCCGACGTCCAAATCCATCCCAAATTACACCTACAAGCTCGTGAGAGCTCAAGGAACATCATCCTAAGCTTAGAATCGATCAACACCATCAAAATAAAAAAAAAAACCCAAAATTTGAATCCCACGGTTTACCTTCCAAAATTCCTGCCATTGTGCACGACGGTCCTTGTCGTGGCCACCATTGGGTTCGTCTCAACATTCTCGCCAACTTTCATTCACGGGTCACAAGCAATGGATGATGATTGAAAGGTGCTTGTGTAGGATTGGGGTATACGGTTTTGAAGAAAATAAATGAAGAAGATGAAATGGTTGCACGGGAGGGAAGAGAGAGAAATGAGAGAGAATTTATTAAATAATATAAAATATACTTTTTAATACTTAATTAATCTCCCCAAATAAAACAAGATCTCCTTTTTAGGTAAAGCCACCAATTGGATGAGTGACACTTGTCACTCATCCAAGGGCCCCACATAAAATATCTGCCCAATCAGATTTTATTATTATTTTAATCGAATCCCGAGACGTAAGTTTCCAATTTCGATCTCGTGACCATAACTTTCCCGTTGAAGGTTCGAATTTGACGTGCTGCCTGTGTATGGACTCGTGACGTCCCGATCTACTTCATGGTCATCGATCCTCGTACGTTTGACTCCCCGAGTCAAAAGTCAACATTTTACCCAAGATCAGGGGTAAAACGGTCATTTTGCACCGTCCATCCGAAATCACTCAACTAATCACCGATTAATCTCACTAATCTCTCATTAGTCACTAATCTAATCTCGGAATTCAAGACGGGTCGTTACATATGGTACTGGCAGTAGACGCTAGTGTTTTTGGTTAGTCGGCCTTTACCGAGAGCCCAAGTCGACTTGGGGATCATATCCTCCACGTTCATCGGCACATTCTCGTAGGAGGTGTTTAGAATTGTGTACGTCTCGTACTTGGACCGATGGGGAGGGCACTCGGTTTGGTGGTGATCGGGTCTTTGCTCTTGCTGGCCCTGCCCCTGATGGTGACCGTGGTGGCCATTTGTCTTCCCCTTCTTCGCCGAACTGTATGAAGGGGTGTAGTCTTTCCTCTTCCCACTCGGGGAGTTTTGGTGGTGATTCTAGCTTGGTGCAGCTTGCTGAGGATCAGACTGGGGGTCGGAGTGGCTCGGTCGGTATGTGTCGACCAATCTCCCAATGCTGGGTCGGTATGTGTTGCCCATTGTAGCACTGCCCTTCCTAGTCAGTAGCTCGGCCTTGGCGTGAATAGCCGCATGTTACATCAACTCATTGTAAGTATACCAATCTTGGGTATGTGCAACATACCTGAATTGGGATTCACGCATACCGCCCCTGAACGTAGTGAAGGTTGTGTTGTCATTTGACTCGGTGCACCGAGAGTATTCCAAGCTGAAGCGGGCGGCGTACTGGCGGAGAGTCTCGGTCTCTCCTTGCTTCAAGAGGAAGAAGTCTTCGGTCGAAAAAAGTCTGTCGGTCTGAATCATGAACTGGTTCAGGAAGACCTTCGTGAGCTGAGCGAAGGAGTTGATGGAGCCGAGTTCCAGTTGGTAGAACCAGTTGATTGAAGCCTCGGTGATGGTGGAATTGAACACGAGACAACGGGCCTCATCGGTCAAGCTCAAGAATGCGACGGTTGACCGGAAGTTGTTCAGGTGATTGATTGGATCTGTCTGTCCCGTGTAGAGGGGGATTTTGAGCAGTTTGATCGTGTGACCATGCTGGAAGAAATTGATCCGATCTGTAAAGGGGCCCGTGCTGGGTCCACCCCAAGTATGTGTCTAGGGGGTTCCCTTCTCGGCCTCAAGGCACCTTGCCCGGTTAAGAATTTGTTGGACGATTGGGTCAGTAGAGGGAGCCTTGCTCGGGCAAGGGCAGTCATTGACCTGCGGAGGTTTCAGAGCGTCCCGATGGGATGAGTTCCCTCGATTTTGATAGGTAGTTAATTAAGCATTATTTTATATTATTTTATACCCTTTATACTTGACTTTTAATATTAAAATAATAAACAATTAGATAAAATAATATATTTTGTGATATTTTTGTATAAATAAATAAAGCAAGGAATTTGGAGCGTTTTGGCGAAAGAGTCGTCCCGGTCGGAATTATAACGAAGAAATTACGGACGTAATTCAATGGAATTATTTTAATAAATTTTTTAATTTAAAATCAATTAAATTCAGCCCACTTAGCAGTCCAAATTCTAGCCAAAGGCCCAGCAACCCAATCAATCTCAGTCAAACCCTAAAGCAGCCCAGCGCTCCATGGCAATTGCGCAGGCCCAAAAACTCGGCCCAAGTCCCACTGAGGCCCAGCTCGCGAGCCAGCCCAGGCAAGCCCCATACCGAAGTCCTCTCCCTGCGTCAGCGCACGTGGGCCAAATTCCTCTCTCCCTGTCAGCGCCTGCGTCGTTGCTCACCTGCTCCCATTCAGCTTTCCTCCACCGAAATCACTGTCTCTTTTTCTGCAGCTTCTCACCAAATCCTCAACTACTCCCTTTGCAGTTTTTCGAGCATGACTTTTGCAGGTTTTCTTGCAATTATCAGCCACTTTACCTCTCCAACCCATGCCTAATATCATCATTAATCATCATGATTCATCATGATTCATTATTTTATTTTATTTTTGTATTTTTATTTGAATATTTGTGGCTCCCTCTATAAATAGGGAGGCCATTTCATGTCCCCAATGGTCCCCATTTTTGAATCTCTTTTTAGTAGTTTAGGTTTTATTTTTCTCTCTTTTCACTCTTCATTTAAGTTAATCTTCTTTCTTTTTGTTCATTATTTTTGGGAACCATTTTAACTTCTGGTAGATTTTCTTATTAATTATCTTTCTTTTAATTCTTGTTCTTAATTTATGTTTTTTCTTAATTTCATTTCTTCTTTACTTTGTTCTTGTAATTTTTCTTTGAGATCTCTTAAACATATTTTTATGTTTTCCTTAAGAAATACCTAGGCCGAGTATTTCCGAAATAATTCTAGAATTTAAGTCCGAATTCTTATGTTTTATCCTCCATCTTCATAAGGTTCCAACCGCTGTTCGGTGTTCCTTATGAATAACATTCCATTGTTTCCATCCACTTTCGGAATCACAAGCTGTTCTTGGGTTCCGAAAGTGTAACTTTATTCCCTTTACTTAAATTCTTGTTATTGTTTCGGTTTACTTATAATTCAATATATGTGTTGGTATTTTCTTTCTAATATTTGTAAGTAAGAATGCAATCTCCATGTGTTTTACTTTTTGAATTTCTTTTACTTCATATGTTTTAGTGCTTAAACTTCAATTCTACGCTAAGTGTTTATGACCGTTGTTTGGTGCACTTAGTAGTAAATTGAAGAGATTTAATGTTTGACCGTTGTTCGACGCATTAAATCACAAACTTAAGGTGAATCATATTGTAGATAATAATCCGATGTTCGGTGCATTTATAATATGAAATATATATGCATGTATTTGAGACGATTAAGGTAAGATTTCGTGATTGGTTCAATATGAGCATGATGTTAGAGTATTGGTAAAAATATGTGTTCGAAGAAAGTTCACTTGTACAAAAGTTAAAGTAGAAGTAGAATTAAGTTCTTAATTATTTTTACTTGTTTTCTTTATTCTATGATTACAATCTTTTCAAACCCCCCATTTAATTCTTTATTCTTTTATTCTTTAATTCCTTATTCTTTTATTATTTTATTCTTTATTTCATTATTTCATTAATTCTCTTATTCATTAATTCTTTTATTCTTTTATTCTTTAATTATTTATTATTTAATTCTTTAATTCATAATTCTTTTATTAATTATTCTTTCTCACTAACATATTATTAATGTTCCCTAATTTCTCCAGTTAAGAACGATCCATATTTACCAATACTACATCTACACAAAAAGGGTTTAAATTGCATAATACTCGAATTACGTATTTAATTTATTGCGTAGTTCAGGCGTTATCAATTTTTGGCGCCGTTGCAGGGGAAATTGAAAATTATTTTTAATATGTTGGTGTATGTATATAAATGGTGCATATTATACTTGTTTATAATTTTTACTTTTGTTAATATTATATTTGTTCATAACTTTTACTTACTTGTTTGTAATTCTTATACTTGTTTATATTTTATTTATCCATCTTATTTTTGTTCTTATTATTATTATTATTATTATTATTATTATTATTATTATTATTATTATTATTATTATTATTATTATTATTATTATTATTATTATTATTATTATTATTTTATTTGTTTATTTTTATGCATGTACATATTATACTTTTTCATAATGTTTATCTTTATACATGTTCATATTATACTTGTGTTTTATTTTTAATTATTTTTATACTTGTTCATAATTTTGATTGTTTTAATTGTTCTTATATTATTTGTTTATAATGTTTATACTTTACTTGTTCTTATTATATTTGTTCATATATGTTCATAATTTTTTTATATACTTGTTCATATTATAATTGTTTATGTAAATTTAAAATTTTATTTTACTTGTTCATTTTATACTTATACATACTTGTTCATAATTAACTTTCATTTATGTTTGTTTATAATTTTTTTACTTGTCATATTATTCTTGTTCATACTTGTACATAATGGTCATTCTTTTTACTTGTTCATAAATGCATATTGTATATGTTCACTTTTCCTTATTTTTATTTATATTTATTTTTACTTTTTTTAATTAAAAAAACATAAAAATCGTAAAAAAAAAATCCTTTTCTTTATTTATTTATTTATTAAATTCCGAAAAAAAAAATTTAATAAAAAAAATTTAATAAGGAAAACCTTTTCATTACCTCACAAAAAAAAAATTATATATATATATATATATATATTTACTTTCCAACTTTCTTTAGTTTTAGCTTCATGTTAGTATTAATTCATACTTCTGAATAAATGTTGTATATATGTTACTTGTTATTCTTCATACTTTCCAACTTTCATCGGTCATTCTTTGTGCATGATTTTTATTTATTTATTTATTTTTACTTGTTCATATTTGTACATATTTGTTCATACTAGTTCATAAGTTGTATATTACTCGTTTACCTTCATATTTTGTTTATAATTTTACATACTTGAGTTATATTGTTCATACTTGTATATACATTTTTGTTCATAATTTTTATGTTTTATGCTTGACATATTATATTAGTTCACAATGTTCATAATATACTTTTTCATAAATTGTATTTAATGCATATATTGTGTTAGTTCATGAATTGTATATTATGCTTGTTCATTTTATTTTATTGTTATTTTCTATTTATTATTTATTTGTTATTATTAATAATAAAAAAAAATATTCTTATCTTAACTTTGTGTTAGTGTAAATATAAATTTATAAATAAATCTTGTACATATATTAGTTTGTTAATGTGAAATTGTTTTGTAAATATCATTACTTGTTAATCAAACCATACTTGTGAATAAATTGTTCATACTTGTATAAATTGTTCATATGTAAATTGTCATGTTATATTTGTAAATTGTGCATGAAAACATACTTGTAAATAGCTCTTGCATTCATGCATTAGTCTCGGCTATATGTAGTTCACTTGTGCTTCGAAGTTTAGATTTTGATCTTTAATGGAATAAGTGAAAACTCTTTTGTTAACTCTCACCTACGGTGATTGTTAACACTTGAGTTATCTTAATTCCTCTGGAGTAAGAAATTTTCAAGGGTGATGTCTAGGACATGAGACGGTACTCATAACAGGTTTTTGGTCTAAGAAAGGGACAATGGAGTTTAAGCCTCCAGATGTCTTGAAATTAGCCCTGCCTCTTATATTTATTCTTTCTAACCTGGTCACCTATGAACTTGCCCAAATAGTTGAATTAATCCAAGATATTTACTTGGGCCGCACGGACGTAGAAGTCTCCATCTAAACTTTGAAGTTATGTGAACCATATATATCTTCGACTTCCTCCAACATGTACATATTGATTATATCATTTTGCTTTTGTTTATATCTTAACTTACATTACATGTCATGCCAACTTTAACTTTTTTTTTTTTCATTCTAACTTGCATTGCATCTTTAATTTAAACTTGCATTTCTAACTTACATCTTTAACTTACATTTTTAACTTAACTTGCATCTTTAGTTTAATTTGCATTGCATCTTTAATCTAATTTGTATCTCTAACTTGCATTCTTGACAAACATGCCTCTTTGACTAACTAACTTGCATCTCTGTCTAGGCTGGATGGACGTTAAACTTCAAGCGCTTGTTGGGAGGCAACCCAATGTATTCCCGGGATGTGAAGGAGTCATCAACGCAGATTGCTATCTTTCAACCTTCACTCTCTTTATTTTGTTTACTTAATATTTTTCCTGTTTTTTTTTCCTAAATCATTTTCCTCACTTCAATTCTATGTTCAATTACTTCTTATTTTCCTACATTGAGGGCAATGTAGAATTTAAGTGTGGGGGAGTGGTATACAATTTTAATTATGCAATAAAATTGTTTTTTTTTAAAAAAAAATTGTTCATTGCTTTCTTAAATCTTTTTTTTAAACTTAGTGTTTTTACGAGTATTAAGTTGCCCTTTAACTTGTCAATGATATAAATGAACGAAAATGAATATGTTATGGCTATAAAGATGATCACTACAACTTGAATTCGTTTGTTAATCCTTTGTGATTAAGTGTTATAACTTGTAATAATGCATGTAAATTGGTACATAAACGAGCATGTTAAGATAAGTATGAATCATTTGAACCTTATGTGAGCTTTAGAACCTTATATATATCTTTGATGAGTGATTCATAAGTTCTTTGTTTAAATTGATATACATATGCCTCATAACTGCTTGCCATAGCTTTTAATGAATTCTAGAGTACTAGAACTTATTCTATGTGATTTTCAAAGCTTTCAAGTCAATAAACTCTTTGATTTTGGATATGATTAAGGCATTAGGGTTAACACCACAAATTCAAATATCCATATTCCCTATTTGGTGTGCACAAGTTGCGACCCCCTTAGTTTTAACCCCTTTCAGCCTACATTAAGCCTTTCTTTCATCACCATGATTATCTAAACACTTGACTTGAGCTTAGTATAGACATCTTTCACAATTGTTCCAAAGACTCGGTTGAAGACAAGAAAATAGTGTGAAGAGAAATTGATGATGTTTTGAAGGCTTTATGTATATGGATTTACTTACTCAAACTTTGTTGTATTATTGACACATGTTATTACCTTGACATATGAAAAGAAAAAAAAATGAAAATGAAAATGAAAAAAAAAGTGTTTTGAGTCTCTATCAAGGTAATAAAGTTTGATTATGTAATGTTTGAGTTAAGTTCTTTATATTTGTAAATCCAACACAAAAAAAAAATGAATTCGAGGTCAAACATGATGAAATTAGGCCTATGTTCGAAGGGATGAATTACTGACATCATTGCACTCTGGTTGGGAAGTTATGATACGTTTTGGGAGTCTGTTGAGTCTTGGAACAAATTTGAGTACCACTTATCCTATACATTTCTTGCCTCTAAAACTTAACTCCATTACAACCTTCAAAAAGACCTTATGATCATTAAGATGGTAAATTTTGATTAGTTGAGTCAATCACTTGAGTAAGCTTATGGTTTTGGTTCATTTGTGCAACTATGTTTTGTTTTTATCTTGAGATTTTGCAAAAGTACTTCATTTCTATTATGTGAATATCTTTTCTCACATACTTTGAGTGCAAACACAAACCTTACAATTTGAGTGAATTTATGAGTGCATATCCCTGTGAGTTGATTCATACTTGTCTTATTCATGTTGAAATCCATTTCACCATATTTACTCATTATCTTACTTGTTGAAACATTTTGTTACCATAAATTGACTCTTGAATTCCATATGCTTAAATGCCTTAAGTGAAAATCTTTGATGCCATAATAATAACAAATGGTTAAGGGTTTACTTGTTTTGACTTCGTAGTTTAAATTTAGTATTTGCTAGGGACTAGCAAAGTTTAAGTATGGAGATATTTGATAGATCGTTAATTAAGTATTATTTTATATTATTTTATACCCTTTATACTTGACTTTTAATATTAAAATAATAAACAATTAGATAAAATAATATATTTTGTTATATTTTTGTATAAATAAATAAAGCATGGAATTTGGAGCGTTTTGGCGAAAGAATCGTCCCGATCGGAATTATAACAATGAAATTACAGACGAAATTCAATGAAATTATTTTAATTAATTTTTAAATTTAAAATCAATTAAATTCAGCCCACTTGGTAGCCCAAATTCCAGCCTAAGGCCCAGCAACCCAATCAATCTCAGTCAAACCCTGAAGCAGCCCAACGCTCCATGGTCATTGCGCGGGCCCAAAAACTCGACCCAAGTCCCAGCGAGGCCCAGCTCGTGAGCCAGCCCAGGCGCGCCCTAGACTGAAGTCCTCTCCCTTCGTTAGCACACGTGGGCCGAATTCCTCTCTCCCTGTCAGGGCCTGTGTCGCTGCTCACCTGTTCCCATTAAATTTTCCTCCACCGAAATCACTATCCCTTTTTCTGCAGCTTCTCACCAAATCCTCAACTGCTCTCTTTGGAGTTTTTCCAGCATGACTTTTGCAGATTTTCTTGCAATTATCAGCCACTTTTTAGCTCCAACCCATGCCTAATATCATCATTAATCATCATTGTTCATCATTTCATTATTTTATTTTATTTTTGTATTTTTATTTGAATATTTGTGGCTCCCTCTATAAATAGGGAGGCCATTTCATGTCCCCAATGGTCCCCATTTTTGAATCTCTTTTTAGTAGTTTAGGTTTTATTTTTCTCTCTTTTCACTCTTCATTTAAGTTAATCTTCTTTCTTTTTGTTCATTATTTTTGGGAACCATTTTAACTTCTGGTAGATTTTCTTATTAATTATCTTTCTTTTAATTCTTGTTCTTAATTTATGTTTTTTCTTAATTTCATTTCTTCTTTACTTTGTTCTTGTAATTTTTCTTTGAGATCTCTTAAACACATTTTTATGTTTTCCTTAAGAAATACCTAGGCCGAGTATTTCCGAAATAATTCTAGAATTTAAGTCCGAATTCTTATGTTTTATCCTCCATCTTCATAAGGTTCTAGCCGATGTTCAGTGTTTCTTATGAATAACATTCCATTGTTTCCATCCACTTTCGGAATCACAAGCTGTTCTTGGGTTTCGAAAGTGTAACTTTATTCCCTTTACTTAAATTCTTGTTATTGTTTCGGTTTACTTATAATTCAATATATGTGTTGATATTTTATTTCTAACATTTGTAAGTAAGAATGCAATCTCCATGTGTTTTACTTTTTGAATTTCTTTTACTTCATATGTTTTAGTGCTTAAACTTCAATTCTACGCTAAGTGTTTATGACCGTTGTTCGTACACTTAGTAGAAAATTGAAGAGATTTAATGTTTGACCGTTGTTCGGCGCATTAAATCACAAACTTAAGGTGAATCATATTGTAGATAATAATCCGCTGTTCGGTGCATTTATAATATGAAAAATGTATGAATGTATTTGAGATGATTAAGGTAAGATTTCGTGATTGGTTCAATATGAGTATGATGTTAGAGTGTTGGTAAAAATATGAGTTTGAAGAAAGTTCACTTGTACAAAAGTTAAAGTAGAAGTAGAATTAAGTTCTTATTTATTTTTACTTGTTTTCTTTATTCTATCATTACAATCTTTTCAAACCTCCCATTTAATTCTTTATTCTTTTATTCTTTTATTTCTTATTATTTTATTATTTTATTTTTTATTTCATTAATTCTCTTATTCATTAATTCTTTTATTAATTTATTCTTTAATTATTTAATTATTTAATTCATAATTCTTTTATTAATTATTCTTTCTCACTAACATATTATTAATGTTCCCTAATTTCCCCGGTTAAGAACGATTCTTATTTACCAATACTACATCTACTCAAAAAGGGTTTAAATTGCATAATACTCGAATTACGTATTTAATTTAATGCGTAGTTTGAGCGTTATCATGTTTCCCCTGGATCTGTTACTGCGTAGGGGGCGATCGGATCGTCGCGCACTGAGGATCTCCTGGGAGGAGTCGGCTCCTTCCGTAACCGCGATGTGGGTGGTCTTGCAGAGAAAGTGTTGTCGTGGGATAGCCTCGGGCTGTGTCCGCCGGTTTGTTTCGCCATTTGCAAATCCTTTTCCCAGGGGAATTCGAGCCTGACCAGGCTGAGCTTCCCGTGTTCCTGTCGGGAGGTTCTGCTCAAAGCCTCGCAAGTGTCGCGGTAGATCCTGGTACCCTGAGTGCCCTTCCCGGGTATGACCAGGCATTTTTGTACGTTCTCTGTCGGTGCGGTCATGGTAGTGGCTTTGCCCTTATCAGCTGTTTGGTGGACCCTCTCGACGCGCTCGGTGCATTCGGCCACGACTTAGTTGGCACCACGGATCTCATCCTGGGCTCGACTGGCATTTAGCTCGGCTTGTGCGGCTTGTAGCTGGACGACAACCTCTGTGAATTGCCCGCTATGTTCGGTGTAGTGCACGTCGGCCTAGGAGTCGTTGGCCCTCATCTCGTCCATGTTGCGTTGTAGTTTTTCCAGTTCTCGGAGCACCTCGTGGGAGGTGTCCTTTGGCCCTCGACCGGGTACGAGTGTAACTTTGCCATCTACGATGTCCTGCATGTTGGAAGATGGGAGGGTAACGTTGTTTTTGGCTCGGTAGAGTGGAGGGCAAACTTAATCAGTTTCCCACAGACGGCACCAAACTTTTGATGCACAAAATGTGTCAACTTAGGGAGCGAATGCTGCTCTGCCACGTGCCTTGGAATAGACCTGAAAAGGGAGAAAACTAGTTGGTCAGTCAGAGTATAGGCACCGGTGTGGTACCAGCCCAAAGGTACTCCGACGCTCAAGTCGATAGTCGGTCTGTGTGGTAAGGAGTGGTATTAAGTGTATTGCCAAAGTAGTTATCAATAGTAAATGCTTAGTTACCTTTATACGCTAAATGGAGCCCTTTTGTATGGGTGTGGTGAGTATAATAAATACATTCTCCCTTAAATATAGATAATGCCGGGATCCTGCATATTCTTAACTCACTTAATCATCTCACACCAGGCTCTTTTCGTGTTACCAACGTAACTCATATTATATCAATCTATAATCAAACTCAACCAAGTACTATTTCAAGTACCATCCACATCACACATCACACAATGGAACTACATGTAGGCCATCACATCAATCATCATTTGAGTCAATAAAAAAATAGTGCCAATCACATCACCAACCAACATCCCCTCTCCCTCCGGGGGGTATTTGTACTACAGATAGGTCAACCACTATTCACGTGGGGACCGACTGGGAATATAGAGTCTAGCTCGACGTCTGAGTCATCACCACAATGCTAGTCGTAGAATACAAAGCTCAACTCGACATCTAAGACCAACCACTATCCATATACAAACCATTCGGGATACAGAGCCTAACTTCTGAGTGTATACTGACTCAGGATATAGAGTTCTACTTGACTTCTGAGTCAGCACTAAACTAGTCTCGAGATCTGGAGCTCCAAAAATTGATACGCAAAAACTAAGCATTAAAGTAAACACAAAGTCACACTCAACACTTAATAAAAAAAATATGCAAATTAAAATCTTTTTTTTTTTGTAGATTGTAGCATTGATAAGTAGGGATTGTTCTTAACCGGGGATTGAAGGTACCTACGCATGATTATCGTTTGATTGATTAATTAGGGGGTAGTTGATTGTTTCTATTATCCTAAGTGATTAACTAATCTAAACTAACCTAATCTATAATTTACATGGTCAACTCATCTTTAACCTAACTCATTCATGATTGTGTTAACTTCAACCTACATAGTCCTAGAATCTTAATCTTACGAGTTATTTGCATACTCTCTTAAGTACGTGCCCAAGGATCCCGGCGACACTTTCAATGACCTAGACTCGAGGCTCCCTATATCTAGTCAAGCATTAAGCGCGAACACACAAACATAACAAAAACTAGAATTATAGAACACATAGAATATTGAAACAATAAAAATCATAAAACTAAGAATTTTTTTAGAAATCAATTCATATAACTAATATTCAAGAATAAGAAATAACTACAAGGTAAAAAGACCGTGTTACACTTTTTCTTTTCGGGGCTCCCTATGGATATAAAGTGATTTGACACTCTTTAGTGAGACAAGCGAGGACTCCTCAACTTAGTCACAGATGAAGGTGTAGAAAATGGAGTATGGTGTAATTATTCTTATACTAGAAATATTGAATATAATGAAAGGGAAAAAATAGTTGAGTAGAGCTTTGATACAAAGAATGAGTGACCCTTTTACAAATAGCCTAAACCTCTCTATTTATAGGAGAAAATTAATTCCTAAATAAATAGGAGTTTACAATTTAATTCTAAAAGGAAAAGAATTAAACTAATTAAATTAAAGTCCTAAAGAAATAAGGTATAAAAATCCTAATTAAAAAAGTAATTTAAATCCTAATTAAAAAGGTAGAAAAAATCATAATTAAAAAGAAAATATAAAACCTAAAAAAAAAGGAAAATTGGAGTTGCTTGCTGGAATAGTAACAGGAAATGTCATGGTGGGAAGCTGCTGGAACATGGAAGGTATTCCGGTAGGCGCTGGCCGAAATTAGGCCTCAATTTCGACGGTCAACAACGCAATCAACGCAGAAGAAAGGAGAAAGGAAGGTCAGCAGACGCGGGTCGAAGTGGGGAAGGACGATCGGTAAATGTGCACTGAGAAGAAGATGACACATTCGGTACACGCACTGACACGACCCATCCCAATTACCCCGGGATTAACGCGTGATGTGCTATACTCCTGTCTAACCCACGTGTAACAAGCATGTGTGACACGAGGGCTAGACAAGGGATACCCAAACCTTAGCCCACTCGGGCTTCTAGAGTGCGCCCGGATCAGTGGCGGAGCGTATAACACGCACGTGTGACACGAAGGTCAGACAAGGGATACCCAAATCTTAGCCCACTCGGGCTTCCAGAGTGTGCCAGGATTAGTGGTGGAGTGTGATGTCTCGGTCTCTGTTACCGCCCGCATCTGCGATCAACCTGAAGGGCATTAAAAACCATAAAAGCTGTGAGTGGATGAAAATAAATAATTTAATAAAACACATTTTAGAAAAGATATTTATGCCCTTCGTTTAAAACTGTGCATGCATACGAAAACAAGTTAATTCAAATATAGTAAAAACTGTTTATACAACCAAAGCCATTTCCTTCCTCAAATCATTAGGGCCTTAGCCCAAAAACACAAAATCAACAAACTATGGGAACTCAGCCGAAAACCGTAAATCCAAATCATATGGGCCACTGCCCATTTCCATAAACACAAAATACCATTTCATCAATCCAATAAATTTGTAATCCAAATACTCATCCTCAGCATCCCAGATGCCTAGCGTCCTAAACGTCATATCATGGTCTAAGAAACGCGTGCTACCTGGGGTCTCTCCGAGTCAATCTTTTACATCCCAGATGCCTGACGTCCTAGACAAATAATCATAGCAATCTTGCTTCTAAATCACTATAAGGTCCGGTCATTCCGTGTAATTACCCTTCGCAGGCAATGCGTCGTGACTTCCCCAATGTCTCAGACATCTGGAGAAGACCATCCACATATCCTCATATAAGGATGGTATATGGAAAACATCTTATAAAATCATTTCAAAACCTTTCAAAGGGGTCATGCCCGGAATTTCCATAAAAGCATCATAAATCCATAAATCCAATTTCTCAAATCCAAATCCATTTAGGGTCTCCGAACCCGAAATCATATTTATAAACCAAAATTGGGACTCATGCTCGATATCATAATCAACTGGACCTCAAGCCCGATCATGTATATCAACTGGGCCTCCAGCCCGATATCTCGTTAAATCAAATGGACTCCAAGTCCGATAGTTCCAATTCAAATGGGTCTCATGCCCGATTTCATATTTCCAAATCCAAAACCATTCTATTAAACCATCATGAAATACTAGCATGTATAAACACAGTATAAAATCATAAACCTCGAAATACGTGCAAATGTGTAAATCTCAAATACCACAATCATAGTCATAGAAAACACATATATAAAACATATAAAATAGTTATGCATGCATCATATTTATAAAACAAATGTCCACTCACAGACCGTCCTAGCTTCCGACTCGATATGCGTGCCTTAAGCCTCCCCGAGGCTAATCCAATCTCCCTGGGTCATCTGGACCTGTCCAAGACACACGCACAGGTTACTACCAACCTAGACAAGTCCTAATCATGAACCCCCAACATTCTGGGAAAAGTCAACGTGTCCCGAACACGCTTCCTGAGGTGAAAAATCTCGATTTGACCAACCTAAGGATCTCTGATCGACCCGAAACTACCATTATTGCATCTGTATCGTCGAAACCCTTCGAATGACACTAGTCCCACCTCAAAATTCGAGCTCACGCACCCCCACACGCGTGGTCAACGTACAGTCAACGCTAGTCAAAGCCAACGCTACTAACGTCAGCAAGGTCAACGCTGACGTCTGCGGTCAACGGCCAACAGCTTACAACATCAGTGACATCAACATTGGTTGGTCCATGTGTCTAATAGGGTCACGTATCAATCATCGGTTGGTCCACGTGTCTGACCTGTCAGTGACACGTGGCACCATCTGATTGGTCCATGTCAGGCTGACTGGGCTCTGACATCATGGACCACATCACCTGACAACTGACACATGATGACATCACTGATGATGTCATCGTCTTCATCCCCGCGACGGGTCAGACCCGAATAGTTGGAACCGGGTCGTGTAGACCCCCGACCTGACCCGGCTCCCAATTCCCCATTCCTGGATCAAAATCAATCTCGTTGATTCCTATACGATCGTCCAATCCCAAGAACAGATCCCCCTAATCAAAACTAAGAAAATCGATCGAAAACTCACTTGTTTATGGATGAACAGTGACGGCCCAATCTCCAGCTCCCTGCCTGAGCTACTCCGCCGTCCACTACCTTAGCTTTCGATCCTCAGTGACTCATACAACCACGAACAACACAACTCAATCAACAAAAGCCACCCCAAACGTCCAAAACTAGAATCCCAATTTTACTACTTCAAAATCAATTTTGGGTTACCTTTCATCTGCCGTCTACAGCGGTCCCGCTACCTCCTTGCCGTCTCCCGATCACTCAGCCATTCTCTATCACTCTCTCTCAGTCCAGTACAGGTAAGGGGGAAGGATTGGGGTTGTGGGTTTGTGGGTTTCATGGTTTAGGAAGAATGGAGAAGGTGAGAATGAAGGGGAATGGTATGCATGTATGTATGTTTAGGGAGAAATGGATGAGTGACACTTGTCACTCATCCGTTGGGCTTGATAGAAATATCTGGACCCACACTAAGGGACAAATGACCACTTGCCTCGTAAAACATGTTACCATAAAAAGTACGTAAAACCGTCCGTGATCCGTAACTTCCTCGTCGAACGTTCGAATTTGACCTGTTGCCTGTCTACGGACTCGTGCGACCCGATCTATGTAACGGTCCTCGGTCAAAAGTCAACTTTTAGCCCATTTCCTAGGGTAAAACGGTCATTTTATGCCGTCCGTCCGAAATCTCTCGACTAATCCCCGATTAGTCACGCTAAAAATCAATTAGGTACTAACTAATCCCGAAATTTGGGACGGGTCGTTACTCGCATGCCGAGGAAGAGGCAGAGAGGTTCGGTTGCGCCTGGTCGAATGCCTTGTTGGGCTGTTTATGGGGATTCGGTAGCCCCCTACCGAAACCTCTAGCTCTTTTGGGGGGCCTCATTTGTTTCAATCATAACTTCTTCAATATAACTTCGATATAGCTAATTCTTTCGCCTAAATTCTCGTAATTCTGCTCTCTATTCAATTATGCACAATTCTCACAAAATATATTATTTCCTACAATTATTTGGTATTTAAACATTAAAAGATAAGTATAAAGGGTATAAAATGATGCTTAATTCAAGGCTTATAACGGCTTGACATCTGAGACCAACCCACCACTACCCACTCAGGAATTGGAGCCTAACTTGACGCCTGAGTGGTCATCCCACTACACTAGTCTCAAGAAAAGGGCCCAACCCGACGTTTGAGACTGTCCATAATCCGCTCAGGCATACAACATCTGAGCATTAATCAACTATTTAAAAAGAGTTGTCCATAGATACAACCATGCACATATACCGAAAAAAAATATTGATAACAATTATTCATTCCTCAAATCCATTCTTCAAAATTCACGTTTATACCCAAAAAAACATTAAAATGAAACTTCGTAAAGCGTGTATAACGACCAATTAATCTATTTATCAGACTATCATAACATCACATTATCATCATATCATAGCATCATCATATATAACATCATGTCATCGTTTCATCCTCTACATGTCATCATCATATCATCATCAACATAATCATCATCGTATTATATGAGAAACACTATTCACCATAACACACTATCCCATCATTCTTTTCACAAACATAATATATTATCGTCATATACTATCATTATTTCAACATATGTACCATCATGTCATCTCATCATATTAACTTAATCATAACATAACATCATTTAGGACATCAAGACATCGTCATAACATCATATTAGCATAATCATACTCCCATAATTACATGATTTTCATACATCATATATCATCTTACCATTATCATATGAATATCATAGCTTCCAAAAACCATCAAGTAATCGTTCGACTATCATATTCAAATTAGTTCAACATATACTTATTCTTAAAATCAATTTATAATCTCGTAAATCGTGAATTAAAACAACTTTCGTAAGATCATAGAAAATCATAGAAAATCATGTTCATATTGTCCGTATTTTTTATCATAATCATTTCACTATTTATTCATTCTGTAAAAGTCAAATTATCAGTCCAAAATTTGAATTTAAACTTAACATAATATTCATACTCCCTTGCACAAGGTGTAACATATATTCTTAAAATCATCAATAATCCTTCAAAATTAAGTTCAAATCCATTTTCAAACCAATTCCAAACTGACTTTTGACTAAATCATTAAAAATCCCATTTGAACAAAAACATTTCAGAAGTAACATATTTGGTACTTATGCTCTGATACCAAGTTGACAGGACCTGTCCCTAAATTCCGTGAAAACCGAGCCGCTCCCGTCTAAAATTTCTTTGTTAGGCAAGGGAATTCTCAATTTTTACCATATTCTTACCTAAACATATTAACCAAAAAGAATCCCTCCCTTGGGGGGCACCGCCCACTTCTAGCCCACTAGCCCCACCACATAGAGGAATTTATCATCTACAACTCTTTTATCAAAACTTGACTGTAAAGATAATTTAGGAAGGAATATGTTGACTTTAGAAAGGTGATGTAACCGAGTTTTAATAATATTAATAACGCATGTGGCATATTACAACTTAAGAAAGGTTTATCACCTATCAAAACTCTTATTACAAATTTAGCAATATTCAACCATGATCAAGTAATTATCACCATAGTACACATAACAAAATATTCTCATAAACAATAATCATAATCAAATTATTATCTCTACCTCTTTATAAATTCATCTTTTCTCATAATTGCTAACAATTTATTAATTCCAAAATAACCATACTCTTTATTTGTTCACTTTTTTCATAAACCATCATCACAAGTTTACACTAATTTATCATGAAGTTCCACTAATAACCCAAAGATCATTATAACCACTTTCTTAACATTCATAATTATTTATGATTTCCCAAATATAACCATATTGAATTAATCAAAAATCCATACTCAATAATATAATCACATATATATATATATCCATCCATTTCACATGTTTTAACTCCCCATAATTTATCATCACAAGTTCATTTAGATCAATAATAGGTCCTTAGTTAAGTCCTTAATTATCCCCAAAATTTAGGATTAATTAAAAATGTATAAATAAAATTTTGAACAATCATAACTGTCTCATATAATATCCAATTAATCTAAACCTTGGACCATTAATGTCAGGACCCGACCCTCATCACATGATATTGTCCGTTTTGGGCCCAGCCCTCACGGTCTTGTTTCTGGAAACTCACGTGCAACTTTCCAATAGGTCACCCATCTTAGGATTGCTCCAGTCTAATCTCGCTTAACTATAGAATTCCAACCAAATCCAAAGCCAATGAGTCCCCAAAAGGCCTCGTGTTAGGAAGATACATGTCCCCACATATAAAACACTTCACCTTTCCCTCCCTGAGTGATGTGAGATTGCTCACCGGTCTTACTTCCCAAGGTCACGGGTCTTACTCACGGTTCTTACTTCCCAAGCTCATCGGTCTTACTTCCTAAGCCCACGTGTCTTACAATCCACCCACCTTGGGGCCCAACGTCCTCGCTAGCACACTTCCAGTCACGGTCCAACTCTGATACCATTCTATCACGACTCTACCCCTAGCACGATATGTTCTGCTTAGGGCCCAGCCCTCATGGTTTTGTTCTGGAAACTCACGTGCAACTTTCGAGTAAGTCACTCATCCTAGGATTTCTCCAACCAAATCTCACTTAACTTTGGAGTTTCAACCAAACCCAAACCCAATGAGTCCTCAAAAGGCTTTGTACTAGGAAGATACGTACCTCCCACATGTAAGACACTTCACCTTTCCCTCCCCGAGCGATGTGAGATTTCTCACCGGTCATGTTTCCCAAGCTCACGGATCTTGCTCACCATTCTTACTTCCCAAGCTCACGGATCTTGCTCATCGGTCATGCTACCCAAGCTCATGTGTCTTACAATTAAATTCAAGATTTTAAAAAAGAAAACTTCCGTGTTGGTTGAACTGCCAGATGACACTGCACACGCACCAGGGAGACTCTTTGCGCATGGTGGCTACGCGCTTGTATCAGAGGTCATCGTCCACCTTTGGCTGAATCCTGGTTTCGGATCGTTTAACTCGCGACTTCGACCCGATTCAAACTCGAATATTTCTCATCCTTTTTCCATGGCTTCACGTCCACATTGTTCTAAATGATCTTACGAGTAAGTCTATAAAATCTAAACTGAGAAAACTTACCTCAAGGCTATGGTTTGAATCCACCATCCACAACCACTTTTTCGTCTGGGTTTTCCCTAGGCTTCTCTGCATTCCCTTCAACTTCCTTCGACCTAATAATGACTCTAAAGACTCCCATATCCCTTTGATGTCCTTCCTTTTTAGCTAGAAAGCCTCAAAATAGAGGGACGATCCGCAACCATTTTTTTGAACTTCATGGCCATGGAGGTCCACTCTTTTCTCCCTATTCTTCTTCTTTTCTTCTGTTTCTTTTGCTTTACTTTCCCTTCTCTCTCCCTAACGTTTCCTTCTCACGGTGGTGGCATTTTCATGTTTTTCTTCTTTTTAGGCCTAGCATCATCGAAATGGATACACACACTCCTTATATTTTAGTATAGGTTGGTGGAAGATATTTGGGAGGGAAAATTGGAGAATGTTTTAGAAAATCACACATGATTCACATGTCAAATTGGTAAAATCACCAAATTACCCTCTAAATTCAAATTACCATAATGCCCCTAGCTATTTTGACCCATAACGAGTCTATTCGATCTTCGATTTTGGTATGCCAGATGTCTACAAACTCAAAAGTTTGAGATATTTATAACACCCTTCACGAAACTTTCAGAAGGTCTTTCGATTAGAGAGTCAATGTTTTGAACCTTTAGAGGCAATATTGTCATTTTTATTTCTTCGAATTTCTTGGGTGTTACATAGTCAACTCGTCCTCGATGCCTGCATACCAGTCACCATTTCATAAAACCACTCGGGGATACAAGTGTCCGCTCACGTATACAACATCTGAGTGCTAAACATAACTAATCCTTCCTCAACAACCAGCATGTATAGACAACCTCGGGAAGTGCACTAGGCATCATCCAAACCCAAGTCTGAGAACTGCACGTGGCACCATCCGAGCCATGTCCGAGGACTGTACTCATGCACCATCCAAAAATTTCTAAGAACTCATCTCATACCGTTTTACAACCTTGGGATCAAGGAAGCCAAGCTCCAGACACCTGAACATCATATGTTTCCGAGGATTGGTTCATATAACCAACTCCAATGAGGGTTATCCACAGAGTCGACGTACACAACATTTAACAAATATTGAGAAAACACATTTATAACACATATATCAAATTCTTAAACCATCCATACCGTCCACGTAGTCGAATACCCAATTCGTAAATGTACATTAATTTTTTTTTCGTAAAATCACCAAAACTCATATAAAAATCATAATCAAATCATCATCATGCAAGTCACACAATAAAGCATTTAAAACACGTAATTATGCATGCATATTAGTTTAAAGAAAAAAAACGCCCACTCACACACTGTCCATGTAGTCGAATACCCTATTGCATGCCTTCATGTAAACTCTAAGACTGTTACTACCTATCATAAATTACTTTTAAGGGTTACTAACCAACCAAAATAACTCATATTTCAATCCCATAAGTTTTTAGGATTTTAAACGGATTAAAATAAAACATAAGCCATCGGACAATCAAAACTACCCTAAGACGATGTCCAATCGCCTCAATAACTACACTGTTGGATTTGTATCATCGAGAACATAAACTTTCATGTTGGACAGATTCACATACGGTGAGCCACGCGCCCACATGCGCCACCACCTTCCCTACAACTAGGCATCACGCTCCTGCAGTTGCAATCGTAGGCTCAGTCGCCTTCATCCTTACGCATGTCTGCAATCCAGTTCATTCGATCAACAGCCTAACCTAACTAAAAAAAACTCATTTTATGGTCAATTTTCATGTTCCAATACTACATATTCATCTAATTTGTCCTAGAAAGGGATTTATAACCTCAAAACCAAGATAACTTACCTCGAAACCTCTGTACAAAGCTCCCAAATTTCGGCCTAAAACCAAAACTTTCGTCCTTTGATTTCTCAAGTCCAACCTGGAGTGTTTCTAACCCAGAACACTCCTAGCAATCAAACTAGGACTCTTAGGGTCGTAGCTTCGAGTTAGAACACTTCAATAGTGTATACGAACAAGTTTATGGTTTATGGTTTTTCGATTTTAAGTTTGGTTCTTCATCCCAATACTCATCTCTTCCCCCAATCTCATTTCTTCTCTTCTTTCTCATTCTTCTTCTCTCTTCCTTTTCTTTCTTCCTTCCCCTCTCTATTTTCTTATCACCCTTTATTCCTTACATGTTTTTTTTCTTCTCTGTTATAGTGCCACTCCCCTGAAACACCGTTACACACACCTATATATATATATATATATATATAAGTAGTAGGTCAGTGGAAAGGAAGAGGTAGAAAAATAAAGAATCTTCTAGAGTACCCTAGGTCATTCTAGAAAAATTACCAAACTTCCATTCATGCTAAGGTTACCAAAATACCGTTAGTTGTTTTTTACCCATATCAAACTTATGTGATCTCCAATTTCAGCATGTTGTATGTCTACGAACTCAGAATCATGAGGCCTATATAATGGTCCTCGCGAATTATCCAAAAAGTATCCAAGTCAAATAGTCAACATCCAACCCTACAAGGGCAAAATGGTCATTTTCCTTACTATTATTCTAATTTTACTTTTTCTCGAGATTTGAGCCGTTACAAATAGCCATAATAACTAAACTATTTTCAACATGGCAAAGAATATTTGAGCTAGAATGCATAAGGAAAAGATAAAAATTATGAAAAGAGAAATTCAAACTCACAATATCTAATGTAATTACATTCAAATGTCAAATTTAGAACCGAACCAATGGTTCTTCTTGTTTACACTCGAAAATAAATCGAACTTAGGTTGAAAAAATTTCAAAGAATTAAAGGCTCAAAGCATTAAAGGTGACTTAAAAAACTAAAAAATGACAAAAGAAGGAACAGTGGCAAGGCACTGCCCCATTAGAGACAACGTAGATTTTGGAAGAATGGAAGGATCAAACATGCGCCTCAAAGGACACCCAATTGATCAACCGATCAACAAAAAGAAAAGAAATTCTTAAAAGACTCTTTTGTTGGAAAACCCGACTACGAAAAAAGCTCTGGGCATTCAGCTTTCACATATTGACTCGGGGTACATACACCTCTAGGAAACACCCTTTCATCTCTCTAAATCCTTTCTTTTTAATTGCTCTACCATTTACTGGTATAATCCAACTTACATCCATCTCAGTTGAAGATTTCTAAAAGACCATGTTCTTAGCTAAGCCCGTTTCGAATATATATTGTTTGCTTATATTTGCACAATATTCGTTAAGCTGCACTTGTCGCGCACATCATTCATAAATAAAACCACTAAGCAATAACGCTAGCCCGCATAAACATAAACACAAGTCATATATCATCATCTAACACACATAATATTCACATCACATTAAAGGCTTAGAATTTTCAAATTGCATTGGATTCATCATAGGTATGAGACAATAACAAAATAATAATATGAAGAAAATAATAATTGTAAGAGTTTTAATTCAAAATTTCAGAAGATAAGATCTTACTAATCTGAAACTCCAAAATAAAAATCCAATAAACACTTAAATCAGTTATAAGCAATTAACTTAGATCCTAAACTTAGAGCAGAAGCGTCATGGAATTGGAGAGAAAGAGAGAGCAGAAGAATTTCTTTTGTTATAAGCGAGAGAAAAAAATGAATTATTTGGGTGAGGCCACGTTATACCAAGAAAACTAACAAAGAAGTCTGAGGTGGAAGAAGAAAGGTCGTCTTCTACTTTCAGTTTGAAGCTGCCAATTCTCTACAATTTTCTTCAAATAGATGTCTTCTATAGTCTATGGGTATATTCTAATAGGTAGGTGTGGTTGTGTAGTGTTTTCATAGGTGTGACTATGGCTGTGAAGTATGATAATTGTCTCTTGTTGTGTTTTAATAAGTGGGGCTTTGTTTACCATGGGCTATTTTATATATATTGTATGATTGGTTTTATTTTGGATTTTTTAACTAAGTATATTATATGTTTTAGGAATTGAATGAGGCGTTTTGTCAATATAAGGCCTAAGGCTCAATCCTTTTTCGCCTTTTGGCTTAGAATTTTGTTAATGTGACAGGACCTATCCCAATAACACTTTGATATTTGTGAAGGGTTATGCTCCTATCTGACAACAAACTCAAAATAACAAAAGTAACCTTATATATAGGAGCACAACATTACAAACATTATCAGACCAGGGATAACTTACCATACAGAACCGTTAACACAAAAGTTTGACTAGTCAACAATATTACAGAGCATAAGTGACTGTACAAATAGGGTATCAAAATCCTACTCTGTAAAAGTGTCTGAGTGCGCAACGGTATATTTATGCCTCTGCCTCGGTATCAGCCCCAGTACCTATGCAACGGCCTGTAGGGTCAATAAAACATCAAACATGTGAGTGGATGGTAACGCTCAAACTACGTATTAAATTAAACACGTAATTCGAGTATTATGCAATTTAACCCTTTTTTATGTAGATGTAGTATTGATAAATAGGAATCGTTCTTAATCGAGGAAATTAGGGAATATTAATAATTTGTTAGTGAGAAAGAATAATTAATAAAATAATAAATTAATAAAATAGTTAATGAATTAAAAAATAAATGAATTAAAGAATAAAGAATTAATGAATTAAAGAATAAAAAAATAAAAGAATAAAAGAATAAAAAGATAAAAAGATAAAAGAATAAAGAATTAAAGTGGGGTTTGAAAAGATTTGTAATCTAAACTAAAGAAAACACTAACTAAGAATTAAACTAAAATTAACAATAACATTATTTAAAACTACTCCTAAAATAAACTCCCTTTTAAATACAATTTTTACTAACACTCTAACATCATGCTTATATTGAACCAATCACGAAATCCTACATTTATTATCTCTATTATATGCATACGTTTTTCATATTATAAATGCACCGAACATCGGATTATTACTTACAATATGATCTACCTTAAATTTGTGATTAAATGTACCGACAACGGTCGACATTAAAATCTCTTCAATCAAATGCTAAGTGTACCGACAGTGGCCGACACTTAGCATCAAATTGAAGTATGAAGCACTGAAACATATGAAGTATAAGAAATTCAGAAAATAAAACACATGGAGATTGTATTCATATTTACAAATGTTAGAAACAAAATACCAACACATATATGAAATTGTAAATAAAACTAAAACAATAACAAGAATTTAAGTAGAAAAAAGATAGTTTTTAACAAGAATCACCGAACAGCGGCAAGAAACTTGTGAAGATGGAAGAGGAAATTTGAGTAATTCGGTCTTAAAAACTCTTGAATTGCCTTAGAATTACCTAGTCTTAGGTTTTTCTTAAGGAAAGCATAAAAATGTAATTAAGGAAAATTTTAAGAAATTCTAAGAAAAAAATAAAGAAAATGAAACTAAAATAAATAATCAAAATAAGTTACAAATGATCCCCAAAAATATCTCTAAAAAGAGAGAAACTAAAGAACTAAACCAAAAACTAAAAACTAAGAAAAATGGAAGAAATGGAAAAATGGGGACTCCATTGCAATGAAGATGGCATTCTTATTTATAGGAAAAAAATCAAATAAAACCCTAAAAAAATAAAATAAAGTAAATACAAATTACAATAAAAAATTCAAAAGTGAAATGATGAGATTGGGTGATTTTTGGAGAAAAGATGTTGAAAAATCAGCAAAAAAAAAAGTTTTAAAATTATGAAATAGGGTTGCTGAAATGATCGGCGGCAACCAGTTGGAAAAGGCTGTGAAGTTCGGCGGCTGTAGGCTGTCAGGAGGTGGATAGGTTGGCGCGCTTGCACTGAAAAGAAAGGCTAGACTTTGGCGTGGGACAACTGGAAAGGTGGAGGACAGTAGCGCGTTTCGCGCGGACATGGGCAGGAACTTCTCGATGCACGCACGCGACATGAAGAAGCGTCGTTCGGGAGACGCACTCCAAAGACCTGGAGTGGACTGGCAACTAGATTTCAGGCCTTGCGGGCTGGGCTTCACACGTTAATGGGCTTCCAATGGGCTCGCGAATCTGGGCTAAAGCAAAATGACTGGGTTGGAGCTTCAAATATAAATCTCGGCTGGAATTTCAATTAATTTATATAATTTAACTAAATTTCGTCCATAATTTCTTCGTTCGATTTCCGATCGGGATGATTCTTTCGCCAAAACGCTCAAAATTCTAAGCCTTATTTATTTCTACAAAAATCGCACAAAATATATTATTTTCTCTAATTGTTTATTATTTTAATATTAAAAGTCAAATATAAAGGGTATAAAATAATGTTTAATTAACGACCTATCAAATACCCCACACTTAAACTTTGTTAGTCCATAGCAAATACTAAAATTAAACTACGAATTCAAAACAAGTAAACCTTTAACCAATTGTCTCAATTAATTCATTATTATAATTATGGCATCAAAAGTTTTCACTTAAAGCATTTAAGCGTATGAAATTCAAGAGTTAATATATGGTAACAAAATGTTTCAACAATTAAGATAATCAGTAAATATGGTGAAATGGATCTCAACATGAGTAAAATAAGTATGAATCAACTCACAAAGGTATGCACTCATAAATTCACTCAATTTGTAAGGGTATGTGTTTGCACTCAAAGTATGTGAGAAAAGATGCTCACATAATATAAATGAAGTACTTTTACAAAATTTCAAACAAACACCTCAAGATAAAAATAAAACATACTTGCACCAATGAACCAAAACCATAAGCTTACTCAAGTGATTGACTCAATTAATCAAAATTTACCATCTTAAGGATCATAAAGTCTTTACGAAGGTTGTAATGGAGCTAAGTTTAGAGGCAAGAAATGTATAGGATAAGTGGTGCTCAAATTCGTTGCAAGACTCAATAGACTCCCAAAACGTATCATAACTTCCCAGCCTTAGTGCAATGATGTCAATAATCCATCCCTTCGAACATAGGCCAAATTTCATCATGTTGGGCCTCGAATTCATTCTTTGTGTCGGATTTATGAATGTAAAGGACTTAACTCAAACATTATTACCTTAATCATAATGCCTTAATCATATCCAAAATCAGAGAGTTTATTGACTTAAAGTTTTGAAAATCACATAGAATAAGTTCTAGTACTCTAGAGTTCATTAAAAACTATGGTAAGTAGTTATGAGGTATATGTATATCAATTTAAACAAAGAACTTATGAATCACTCATCAAAGATGTATATAAAGATCTAAAGCTCACATAAGGTTCATATGATTCATACTTATCTTATCATGCTTGTTTATGCACCAATTTACATGCATTATTTTCAAGTTATAACACTTAATCACAAAATATTAACAAACAAATTCAAGTTGTAGTGATTATCTTTATGGCCATAACATATTCATTTTCGTTCATTTATGTCATTGACAAGTTAAATGGTAACTTAAGACTCGTAAAAACACTAACTTAAAACAAAAAGACTCAAGAGTGCAATAATCAATTTTATTTTATTTTATTTTATTTTTTTATTTTTAAATTTTTTTATTAATTTTTATAAAACAATTTTATTGGACAATTAAAATTGTAAACCATTCCCCCACACTTAAATTCTACATTATCCTCAATGTAGGCATATAAGAAGTAATTAAATATAGAATTAAACTAAGGAAGATGATTTACGAAAATAGTAAGAAAAACATTAAATAAACAAAATAAAAGAGAGTGAAGGGTTGAAAGATCGCGAATCTGCGTTGATGGCTCCTTCACATCCCGTAAATACATTGGGTTGCCTCTCACCAAGTGCTTGAAGTTTAACGTCCATCCAGTCTAGAAAAAATGCAAGTTAGTTAGTCAGGGATGCACGTTTGTCAATAATGCAAGTTAGAGATGCAAATTTAAGTTAAGGATGCAATTTGAGTTAAAGATGTAAGTTAGAGTAAAGATACAATGCAAGTTAAACTAAATATGCAAGTTAAGTTAAAAATGCAAGTTAAATGAAAGATGTAATGCAAGTTAGAATGAAAGATGCAAGTTAGTTAAACTAAAGATGCAAATTAAATTTGTCATGACAAGTAATGTAAGTTAAGATATAAACAATATTTACATGTCGGGGAAGTCAAAGATATATATGGTTCACATAACTTCAAAGTTTAGATGAAGACTTCTACGTTCGTGCGGTCTAAGTAAATATCTTAGTTTTAGTCATCTGTTTGGGAAAGTCCAAAGGTGACTAGGTTAGAAAGAATAAACATAAGAGGCAGGGCTAATTTCAAGACATCCCGAGGCTTAAACTCCATTGATGTCCCTTTCTTAGACCCCAAAACCCGTTATGAGTACCGTCTCTTGTCCTAGACATCACCCTCGAAATTTCTTACTTCAGAGAACTAAGATAACTCAAATGTTAACAATCACCGCATGTGAGAGTTAACAAAAGAGACTTCATCTATTCCATTAAAGATCAAAATCTAAACTTTAAAGTACAAGTGATCTACATATAGCCGAAACTAATGCATGAATGCAAGAATTTACAAGTATGCTTTATGCACAATTTTACAAGTATATCAAGACAATTTGCATATGAAAAATTTATACAAGTATAAAAAATTTATTCACAAGTAATGATATTTACAAAACAAATTTACATTAGAGAACTAATATATGTACAAGATTTATTTACAAATATATATTTACACTAACACAAAGCTAAGATAAGATTTTTTTTTAATGAAGAAAAAGACAAACTTAAATAAATACATACACAAACAAAATAAATGTAAACAAGTAATATCCAACTTATAAACTAATATAAAAAAATCAGTACGAACAAATATGTACAAATATAAACAAGTATAAAAAAAATAAAAAATTATGAACAATTATGAATGAACACTATGAAATATAAAAGTTATGAACAATTTATGAACAAGTATGAAGGGTAACTGAAAGGACCCGTCCCAACTGGACTTTAATAACTGTGTCTGGTCCTGCTCCCGTCTGACAAGTCAGCTGAAGTCCTGAAATTACTCCTCAGCACCTGTCAGACAAGGGATAACTGCACTGATTTCCGCTCATGCCTCTGCCTCTCGATCAGCCCGAACATCGTACCACGGCCTGAAGGGTCATAAAAACATAAAAGGTGTGAGTGGAAAAAAATAATATCCTTTGAAAATACATTTCAAATAGAACATTTTCCCGTCCAGTTTATCAAACCATGCATGCATAGGGTAAAACATATGAATAACCATCACCGGCTTTCTAGCCAAATCATATGAAAACATTAACCTCGCCATAAAGACCAAAACCCGTACTCATTACCAGTAAGCAAAGAATCAAAATCAAATCAACATCAAACAACACTACTCACAAGTGCACAATCAATCACTTAATCACATCCGCACTACGCGTATGCAATATCTCATGCCTCATACGTCTGGGAAGCCACCCCTAGCTCCGACTGTCCAGGCACACATATCCTCGAGCATCAGTCGTCTGGGAACCACTCCGAGCTCCGACTGCCTAGGCTCCGAGTGCCAGCCGCCTGGGAATACCCCCTAGCATCGGCTGCCTGGGAACAATCACAATCATATCCCCCGAGCTCCGGTCGTCTGGGTAATACCCCTAACTTCGACCGTCTGGGCACTCAAAATCACAATGAAAACCATCCTGGGATTACATCTCAAAACATTTCAATCAAATCCTTGACTTCAAACCAATTCAAAATCATTCCTAACAGGGTCTCAAGCGCAAAATGTCATTTACACGTAAATCCGTAAAACCTCATTTGAAAACATTAAAATAATCCAGAAATCATCCTTGACTCACCAACTAAGTCAAAATATCCTATTTAAAACCTTTTTGACTCCGGGCCTAGCCCAAAACATCATTTGCACATTCCTCGTAAAATGTGTCTGAAAGACCGATCAAAATAATCATTAATCACAATTAATCATGCCAAATCACCATGACATCATTGCAAATCAAATCATGCAATCAATCATGTAAAACATTTAACTATGCATGCATAACAGTTTATAAAACAAACGTCCACTCACACACCGTCCAAATCGCTCAATTTCGAGCGGAACGCCTTTCCGTAATTTCCAGAAATCCCAAATCCTCGAGAATCCCACTCACGCGCCCCCACGCGCCATGTACAGTATCCTGCTACAATGTCGTCTCTCCTGCCCGTTTGTCTGTAAAACGTGTCTGGTTGGCCCGCGGCTTGACCCGGTTGAATTTCATTGAATTCTTTATTGATTTCTTCAATTGATTCATTGAATAGCATCGTTACAAGTCTAATTAGGGTTCTGTAACCTCACTTCCTGGAGAACTTACCTAAATCCCTAATTGAAACCCAATTTGTCGAAGAACACCCAAGTACTGTTCATCCATCGAAATTCATCACTGTCGATCATTTTTCTTCAATTGATCCAGCCAACAGCTTCGTAGGACTCTTCTAAGTACATTTCCAACCTCAATCCCTCCAATTGCTCAACTCAAGTTCGAAAATCCAAAGTCCTCACCCCTTCGGTTCTAAGGTAAAACGACCTCAATTCTCATCACATTTGATCGGGTCCTAATCGAATTGATCCTAGAAGACTCAATTCAATCTCAGTTTGAAGCATCACGACCTATAAATTCAATTTCAAATTTTGGAAAATTTCAGCTTCCACGGGTTTTTGAGTTTGGGTCCAGCTGGGTTCGAAGTCCATCACTCCTCATTCAATTCCCTTTCTTTTTCTCTCTGGATTTCTCTTTCAATCTCTCTCTGTGGCTGTTTTCAGGGTGGCTTCAAGGTGCTCAAGAACCTCAGTACCCTGTTTTCTTATGAATGTATTTCACTTGATCCTCACACGATACACACACACGACCAGCCACCCAGCCCTCAATCTTCATTGAAATGTGTCACTTACCAAACAGATGAGTCACCACTTTGGCCGACTCAGCACAAACCTGTCCCAAATTACCATTTTGCCTTTCCTTAGATAATTACCAAAATTCCCCTAGCCTTCGCAGACCCGTAACTTTCACATCCGACCTCCGATCGACGCATGTCGCCTGTCTACGGATTCAGCGTCTTGAGACCTACCCAACTATAATGGCCAAAAGTCCAAAACGCATCCCGAACAAAAAGTCAACTTTTGCCCCCCAAAATCTAGGGTAAAATCGTCATTTCCCTCCAATTTTTCCAAATTTTCCTTTTTCGAATTTCCAGGTCGTCACAGTAACAAGTAACATATATACAACATTTATTTACAAGTATGAATTAACACTAACATAAAGCAAAGAAAGTTAGAAAATAAATTTTTTTTTTTCAGATAATGAAAACGTTTGCTTTATTTGAAACAAATTTTTATTTTTATTTTTACGATTTGTTTTTGTTTTTTTTAATTACAAAAACAAATCAAAATAAATAAAAGTAAAAATAAAGAAAAGTGAACATGTACAATATGCATTTATGAACAAGTAAAAAAAATGAACATTATGTACAAGTATAAAAAAATATATACAAGTATGATAAGAATTTAAATTTACATACACAAATATAATATGAACAAGTATATAACAAGAATTATGAACATTTATGAACAAGTATAGAAAAATAAAAATTATAAACAAATATAATAAGAACAATTATAACAATCAAAATTATGAACAAGCATAAAAATAAAAGTTATGAACAAGTATAAAAATAAATAAAAATAATAAACAAGTATAATATGAACATGTATAAAGATAATAATATGTACATGTATAAAAATAAAAATAAACAAATATAATATGAACAAAATAAAAATTATAAACAAGTATAATATGCATAATTTATATACATACACTAACAAATTAAAAATGATTTTCAATTTCCCCGGCAACGGCGCCAAAAATTGATAACGCTCAAACTACGCATTAAATTAAACACGTAAAACATTTATAAATACATTTGAGGAAAATCAATCTTACCCTCTAGTTTATAAAGCATGCATGCATATCATAAAACATGAACAGTCGTAGGGAAATCAAATCAAGTATAACAGTGGACTAATAAATCATAACATTTTTCTAAATTCCCATGGCCCACGTTTTCACAAATGTCATGTTCATAAATCAAATCACGATATAAAATATTTAGACACAATTATCGATAAATCACAAATATAACCAATCTTCAGTATCCAAGTAACTGTCACAATGTCAATGTTACGTCTGCAAACAGAAGAGTCTCACATCCAAGTACATCCCCAGGATCTACCACTTCCGGGGTGATATCATCTCCGGGATCTACGATGTCCTAGTGATATCATAATCTCACACTCCTGAGACTGAACCTCCCTCAGAGCTACTCATCTCCAAGCAGTGTATCGTGACTACTCCATGATCTACGACGACCGGAGGAGACAATCAAACCACAAAGAATGGTATATGTAGAATAGTCACCAAATCCAGTAAACTCATTTTTAAAACTATTTATGTTTCAAATCGAGTCAAAACATTTCAACAGGGCCTATGCCCGCAACATACCTTTCACAAAACCATCATAAAATAGTGTCCAGAACTCATTTCATAAATCCAGATTTCAAGGAATCAACCATACCAAATCGGCATTCAAATCACATCAAATGACAATCTTTCTTTCAAATTCACATGGACTCACACACTGAGTCAAAAGTATTTCCAATAGGGTCTCAAGCCCAAAACATCATTTCAAAAATCCGAAAACCATCATACAATCACATTTGATCCCAAATCCAAGTCAAAATCATTATTCAATTGGGTCTCAAGCCAAAATACCATTTTCACGCAAATCCATAAAATCGTTCATAAACCAATAATTAAATCCACAAAATCATCAAGTAATGATATCAAATCATCATTCCAATCATTTCAAATAAAATCATACGATAAAACATTTAAAACGTTTATGCATGCATCACAGTTATAAAACAAAAGTCCACTCACACACCGTCCAAGCTACTCAATCTCGAGCTGTTCGCTTCTCAGGAGTCTCGGGAATATTCCGGCCTATCAAACGCAACAATTAAAGATCACTAGGCTGTTACATAACCTCATATAACAATCCCCTAAACTTCGGGATTTAATAAAAATATTTAAACTCAAACTACACACTTCGGACACTCAAAACTACCCTGAAACAGTGTCCAATCAACTTAAAACATATGCAATAGGTCTGTATCGTCAAAAAATATGAAAAGTATGTTGAACACATTCCCAGAATAGTTTTCATGCGTGGCTACGCGTGAGACCACGCGTCGAGGAACAATACTCAATGTTCATCTTCATTCTGACCCGTTTCTCTATAAAAGGGTTGCCCGACCCGGTTTTTGACCCATTTCAAATCCGTTCAATTTCAAACGTTTTCTCAATTGTAATCAACCAGAAACCATCCTAGGACTCTTATAAACATGTTTCCAAATCCAATTCAATGATTAATTACCTTCAAGTATTCGAATTGTTTTCGAAAAATCCGAAATGGTCATGGCTCTGTTCTAAGTTTAATCCCCATTCAATTCCCTTCAATTTTGTGATGGTTCGAGTCGTAGGAACCTTAGGAAGCTGGAGTAAAGCTTGGTTTGATGATTAAACTTCAAAACAACAAGTTCGAAATTCCAAATTTTGTGAAATTCTGGGTTTGAGTTTCGGGTATATTTTTCGTGTTTTCCCTTATCGTTTTCTTCCTTCTTTTTCTCTCTTCTCCTTCTCTCGTTTTCTTTCTCTATTTTTCTGTGTTTTTTTCTCGAAGTGTTGCTGTGGAGCTTGATCAAACCAAATGGATTTGGTTTTTTTTAGTTTTGTTCGAACATATGCGGCACAACTCAAACAAGCCTACACCCAACACACCCAAATTAGTGACACGTTTTACCAGCAACTCAGTAACTCTGGTGACACATGTCTCAATCTGTAAAAACCAGATTGACTCACCCAATTCAACAAAAAGACCAAATTACCCCTTAAGGTATAAATGACCAAAATTCCCTTGGGCTTCAAATTACCAAAATTCCCCTGGCCTTCTTAGACCCATGACTCATACATCCGAACTCCAATTTCGACGTGTCGTCTGTCTATAGACTCGGTGTTTCAAGACCTTCACAATGGTCCTTGAAAAATGTGCAACAAGTAATCCAAACAAAAAGTTAACTTTTGACCACAATATATATACAGGGGAAAAACTTCATTTTACATTTAAACTTCCAAATTTACATTTCTTGAATTTCTGGGTTGTCACAATCTACCTCCCTTAGGGAATTTCGTCCCCAAAATCCAGGTAAACAGATATGGATACTGTTATCTCATTAGTGCCTCGAGTTCCCACGTGGCTTCCTCCACGTTGTAATTCCTCCACAAAAACTTCACTAAGGGAATGGTCTTCCAATGAAGCACTTTGTTCTTCCGGTCCAAGATCTGTACTGGTTGCTCTTCGAAGCTTAAATCTTCCCTAATTCCGATAGGTTGCTCTTCCAGTACATGAGATTCATCATAACCATACTTCTGAAACATCGACACATGAAATACATCATGAACTCTAGAAAGTTCTGAGGGTATTACTAATCTGTATGCGACCGGGCCAACCCTTTCAACAATCTTATAAGGCCCAATAAAATGGGGACTCAATTTCTCGTGTTTGCCAAAAGCACAATACCCTTCCAAGGGGAACTTCAAGAATACCCAATCTCCTACCTCAAACTCGAGATCTCTGATTTGGAATTGGATATAGCTCTTTTGTCGATCTTGGGCTGCTTTGAGTCTGTCTTGGATAAGTCTAACCTTCTCTTTGGTGATATCCATCAACTCCGATGTTAATAGTCTCCTCTCGCCTACCTGATCCAACATAAAGGCGTCATGCACTGTCGTCCATATAGTGCCTCATAGGGTGTCATCCCAATACTCGACCGATAACTGTTATTGTAGGCAAACTCCATTAGTGCTAGATGTGACTCCCAAGTACCCTAAAACTGCAAGACACAAGCTCTCGTCATATCCTCCAAAATCTGAATAGTCCGCTCGGACTGTTTATTGGTTTGAGGATGAAAGCAGTGCTAAAATGCAGCCTCGTCCCAAAGACTCTCTGTAGACTCTGCCAAAACCTCGAGTCTCAGTTTGAAAATATAGACTATAGAGTCCTATGCAATTGTATAATCTCATCAATAAACAACTAGGCATATTGCGTCATCTGAAAATCCTCCCGCACTGACAAGAAGTGTGCTGACTTCGTGAGTCTGTCCATAATCACCCATACTCCATCATTACCGTTTGACGTTCTAGGAAGTTTAAAAACGAAGTCCATAGTAATATGATCCCATTTCCACTCGGGGACTGGGAGTGGCTGCAAAGCTCCATAAGGTCTTTATCTCTCAGCCTTCACCTGCTGACATATTAAACATCTACTAACAAACTCTGTTATCTCCCGCTTCATACCAGTCCACCAATAATTCTCTCGGAGAGTACAATACATCTTGATTCCACCAGGATGCATCGCATAAACTGAACTGTGGGCCTCCTCAAGAATTTCCTTCTTAATTATCACGTCCTCAGGTACACATATACGGCCTTCCTTCAATAAGGCGTCATCGTCTCTAAATGTATAATCATGTATATCCCCGGCTTCAACCTCTATCCTCATAATATATAAGGTAGGATCTTGCAATTAAGCCTCAATAATTTGATCTATCATGATAGGTCGCACATGAAAACTAGCTAGTAGAGCTCCACGATCATCTGCCTCAAGCACAACTCCAGTCTTCCGGAGTTCTACTAACAAGGGTAAGTATACCATCCTCAGGTGGGCTATAGAGCCTATAGATTTCTGACTTAAGGCATCCGTAATTGCATTGGCTTTGCCAGGATGATACTCGATGGTGCATTCATAATCCTTAATAAATTCTAACCATCGTCGTTGCCTCAGGTTCAACTCTTTCTGAGTGAAAAATTATTTCAAATTTTGATGGTTTGTAAAAATCCTGCAAGTCTCTCCATAAAGGTAATGTCTCCATATTTTCAATGCATGGACTATTGCAGCCAACTCTAAATCATGTGTAGGACAGTTGCGCTCGTGAAGTTCAACTGTCGTGAGGCATAAGCAACTACCTTCCCCTGCTGCATAAGAACACATCTCAAACCTTGTAGGGGCGCATCACTATACACCTCAAACTCTTCATTATCATCAAGAAGGGTCAACACTAGAGCAGAAGTCAGTCGCCTCTTCAATTCTTGGAAACTCTGCTCACAATTCTCATCCCATATGAATTTCACTCCCTTCCTAGTCAACTGTGTTAATGGGGCGGCTATTGTAGAGAATCCTTCTACAAACCGTCTGTAATAACCAGCAAATCCTAAGAAACTTCTAATCTCAGCTACAGTCTTTGGTTGCTCCCAGTTGGCCACTGCTTCTGTCTTCTAGGGATCCACACTAATCCCTTCAGCTGATATCATATGTCCCAAAAAGCCTACACTAGTCAACTCGAACAGACACTTACTCAACTTTGCATATAGCTGGTTCGCCCATAGTGTATTCAGTACAATCCTCAAGTGCTCCTCGTGCGCCTTCGTACTCTTTGAATAGACCAGAATGTCATCAATAAACACTATCAAAATCTATAAAAATCAGATTGACTCACCCAATTCAACAAAATGGACCAAATTTCCCCTTAAGGTACAAATTGCCAAAATACCCTTGGGCTTCAAATTATGAAAATGCCCCTGGCCTTCTTAGACCCATCACTCATACATCCGAACTCCGATTTCGACGAGGCTCCTGTCTACTGACTCAGTGCTTCGTGACCTTAACAATGGTCCTCAAAAAACATGCAATAAGTAATCCAAACATAAAATCAACTTTATACCACAATAGATATATACAGGGGTAAAAATGTCATTTTACATTTAAACTTCCAAATTTACATTTCTTGAATTTCCGTGTCGTCAAATGAGAGGCCCAAGACTCAGGTCTTGTTTGCTTAGGCCAGACCATGTTTATTTTTAGTTTAGGCCAGGCCTAATTCTAAGAAATTGTAACGACCCGAAAATTCAAAAGATGTAAATTTGGTATTTTGAATGTAAAATGACGTTTTGCCCTTGTAATTATTGTGGTCAAAGTTGACTTTTTGTTTAGAATAATTTTTGCATAGTTTTCGAGGACCAGTGTGTAGGTCTCGAAGTACTGATTCCGTAGACAGGCAGCATGTCAGAATTGGAGTTCAGATGAGTTCGTTACGGATCTAGAAAGGCCAGGGTTGTTTTGATAATTTGTGCCTAGGAGGGGAAATTTGGTCTTTTCACTTATTTTGATGACTCAATAGTGGAATGATGGATTAGTGACACATGTCACCAGCTAGATTGGATTAGTGGCAGGAACGTGTGTGTGTGTGTGTGTGTGTGTGTGTGTGTGTGTGTGTGTGTGTGTGTGTGTGTGTGTGTGTGTGTGTGTGTGTGTGTGTGTGTGTGTGTGTTGTTAAGTGTTTATGTGTGTGTTTGTTATGACTTCGGCCGAGAAGGAAGAGCAAGGAAAAATTTGAACGAAAAAATCCAACCACAATTTGGTTGATCACACCCAGACACACGAGTGAAACAGAGAACATAGAGGAGAAAAGAGAAACAAAAGAGGAAAGAAAAAATAAACAAAAGAGAAAGAGAAAACCTGAGAGGGATTATTAAACTGAAACCCAGAACTTGAGAAATTTGAAGATTTTAATTTTAGTTTTGGACTTCGATTGTTGGAACCAAGGTTAAATTAAGCCTTCTGGGACTCAAACGAATCGAACCAACTAAGAATTGAAGGTAATTGACTAATATTAAACCTAGAACAGAGCCTGCGACCCTTTCAAAACTTTGAATTGAAATTTGACTAGTTTGAGGTAAGGAAATGTTAAATTGAACTTGAGTTTGTGTTTTTGGGTATTCTAGTCGAATTTGAAGTCAGGTCGAAACTCAGGTCGGGCGACCGTTTTCAGAAAAAATGGGTAAGGAATATAGTGAACAGTAACTGGCGTGTGGGTTCCACGCGCTGTCGCATCTGGCGGTACATGGAGGAGCGTGCTAGGTTTTCTTGGGATGCCATCAACATACTTTTTATAATTTTTTGCATTACGAACCTAATGGCATAGGTTTCGAGTCGATCGGATACGGTTTCAGGGTAGTTTTGAATGTCCAAAGAGCGTAGTTAACGTTTTAAAAATTATTATTAAATCCCAAGATTTAGGGGATTTTTATACGAGGTTATATAACAGCCTAGTGATCCTTAATTGTTGTGTTTGATAGGCCAGAATTTTCCCGAGATATCCCAGGAGCATACAACTAGAGACTTAGCAATTCGGACGGAATGTGAATGGACATTTGTTTTCTAACTGATAATGCATGCATAATTAAATTTTTTATATGATTTATGATATGTTTGAATTGTAATTCTATGAGCTATGATTTAGAATGATTTACTGATGGTTTTATGAACCTATTTACATATTTCTGAATATAATTTTACGGATTTGCGTGAAAATGATGTTTTGGGTTTGAGACCCTGTTGAAAATGTTTTTGACTTAGAATGTGAGTCCATGTGGATTGGAAAGAAAGACTTTGGTTTGATCTTTGATTGATTTGATGAATCTTGGATTTACGAATGATTTCTGAACACTATTTTACAATGGTTTTGTAGAAACCATGCTTTGGGCACAGGCCCTACGGAAATTTTTTGGCTCGATTTGGGACATAAATGTTTATGAAAACAAGTTTATTGGATTTGATGACTGTTTTCCACATATACCATCCTCTATTATGTTGTTGTTTCCCTCTGAATGTCTGGTGATCCTGGAGAAGCCACGATTACACTACCTAGAGATAAGTATCTCCACAAGAGGCTCAGTCTCAGGAGTGTGAGCTTATGACATCGCCTGAACGTCGTTGATCTCGGGGATGTACTCGGATGTGGGGTTCCCAAGTTTTCTAGGCGTAGCACCGATGTCGTGACTATTTTTTGAATATTAAGGATTGGTTATATATATGTGTTTTAACGATATTTGTGTCTAGATATTTATCTCGTGATTCGATTGACGAATATGAATTTTGGGAAAACATGGGCCACGAGAATTTTGAAACATGATATGATTTTATTGGTCCACTGTTTATATTTGATTTGATTTCACACAATTATTTGTGTGTTTGATATGCATGCATGTTTGCGAAATTGGAGGGTAAGATTGATTTCCTCAAATATATTTCTAAATTTTTGTTTTTTTCACTCACACTTTGATGTTTTATTAACCCTTTTGGTTGTTGCATATGTACCAGGTGATAGGCATTTAATTGAGCTTTATTTTATATTATTTTATACCCTTTATACTTATCTTTTAATATTAAAATACCAAAAAATTGGAGAAAATATCATATTTTGTTGGAAACTTGCAGAAATAAATAAAGCTTGGAATTTTGAGCATTTTGGCGAAAGAATCGTCCCAATTAGAATTATAACGAAAAAATTATGGACGAAATAAGGAAGTCCATTCCAACAATCAGCCCAATTGTAGCTCAGATCCATTAATCATTCTGCAACCCTAATCCAATTCGTGAACCCAACCCAAGCCTTCAGCCGCGAGGCCCAGTCCAGTGCCCCAAGCCTTCAGCCAGCAAGCCCAATTCATTCTCTAGCCCAACAACGCGTTCGACCAGCGCTTATTGAATCTCTCATCCGTGGTTTAGAGCGCAACTACCGAATTCAGAAGTTCATACCCTGCTCCTGCAACCCGTCTAGCCCGCTACACCTGCCCACCTACCTGCCGAACTCCATGCCTTCCTCAGCGTTTGACACGCTGAATCCGCCCACTCCCTTCAGTAAGGCCATGTTGAAGGCTGATGCACCTACTCTGCAACCAGCTGCCGAGTTCCAGCTCTGATTTCCAGTAGATTTTCCAGCCCAAAATCAGCTTTTCATAATTTCCTTCATGTAATTTTTTATCGTTTTTGTTTTGTATTTATATTTTATTTTTAGCTTTCATTGAGACACCTTCTCTATAAATAGAGAGGTGATTCTCATTGTTTGGGGGTCCCCTTTTAGTTCCTTTTTCTCTAATTTGGAGAGACATTTTGGGACCATTTTTGGCTTCTTTTAGAATTTTCTTCTTAAGTTTTCTTTTGAATTTTTTTAGTGTAACGACCCGGAAATTCGAAAAAGGAAAATTTGGAAAATTTGAAGGAAATGACTATTTTGCCCCTTGTTATAAGGGCAGAAAGTTGACTTTTTATTCGGGACCTTGTTTGGACTTTCCGGAAATACCGTTGGGTAGGTCTCGAGACGCTGAATCCGTAGACAGACGGCATGAGTCAATCGGAGTTCGGACGTTAAAGTTATGGGTCTAGAATTGTGAGGGGCATTTTGGTAAATTGTTATGGCAAGGGCAAAATGGTAATTTGCCACAGCAGGGTGAATTGGATAATTAAGTTAGCTGATTCAGCTAATTTGGATGAGGACTGGTCCCTTGGTGACACTTGTCACCATAAATGGACGATTGGTGGCAAATTGATGATGAGGATTAATTTGGATATATATGTGTGTGTGTTTAAAATGTAAAACTGGTGTGTGTGTTTGAAAAACAGAGAAAACACGACCTTGTTTGATCAATCTTACCAGCAACCCAAAATCAAGTGAGAGACGGGTGCACTTGAACAACAAAACAGAGGGAAAGCAAGAGAATTAAATGGGGAGTATGAACCTTGAACCCAGTTAAATTTAAACCCAGAAAAACCCGAAATTGAGCTTGAATTTAGCTCCCTGGGAGTGAGACGAGTCGAACCAGATTAAAAATGAAGGAAATTGGGGTTGTTTTAGACTCGAACAGAGAGGAGGAAGATGTTGACTTTTCGAGCTTGAGTCAAATGGATTGGAGACAAGGAATGATGAAATTGGACTTGGAAAGGTGTTTATTAGAATCCCACAATGCTTCTTGATGCATCAATTGAAGGAAACAAATGAGAAATCGTGGAGATTGGACGATGAACAGTGATTCGGTGTTCTTCGAGTAGTCGAGTTTGATTCGACTGGATTGAGGTAAGGTTTCAGGTAATTGAGTTCACAGAACCTAAATTAGATCTATAACGAAGCTAATGGACTGTTCAATTGTTGAAAATGGTGCAGAATTGATGGATATTGAATCGGGTCGTCTCGCGGGTTGCAGGACCCGAATGACAGAGAAACGGGTTGGGATGATAACACTGTAGTAGGCGCGTGGGCTTCACACGCAGCCACTCACGGCGGCGCGTGAGGGTGTGTGGACCCGATTCCCGAGGTGAGTTCAACATGACTTTTGTTCTATGCAATGTAACGAACATTTTGGCGTTGGTTTCGAGTTAATCGGACACCGTTTCGATGTTGTTTCGAGGGTCCGAAGGTTTATGTTACTTGTTTAATTAATATTTAATTCCCAGATAATTATGGGGAATTAGTATGATGTTAATTAAGTCGTTAGTGACCCTGAGTAATGATTTTGGACAAGATTCGAGATTCCTAGAAAATGTCGGAAATTACGGAAACGCGTGCAGCTCGGAAAGGGAGCGATTTGGACGGTGTGTGAGTGGACGTTTGTTTTATAAACTGATATGCATGCATATTTAAATGTTTTACATGATTTTTGGCATGATTTGAATTGCAATGATTTGATATGATTATTTCTGGATTTAGTGGTTATTTTAATCGGTGTTTTGGACACGTTTTTTCGAGAAACTGTGAAATTAATGTTTTGGGTGAAAGCCCGGGATTTGAGATTGGTTTTGAGTCGTGAAATTGATTTGATGGATTTGAAATGCTTTCTGGATATATTTTATGGATTTATATGAAAAGGGCAACTGAGGTTGCGGTTGTACGGATTTGCGTGAAATTGATGATTTTGGGCTAGGCCCGGGATGTTAAAATGATGTTTTGAATTGTATTATGAGTTAAAGATGGTTTAATGGAATTGAATGATTTTCGGATATGATTTTACGGATTTACGAGAAATGAGAAATGAGATTTGGGCATGAGACCCGGTGATAGATGATTTTGACATGATTTTAATGATGATTTTGAAATAATGATTTTGATTGTGTATTGATGTTTGATGCCCCCATATGTGTAATTCCTAGGTAGACTTCGGATGTGTAATTCCTAGAGGGACTCCAGATGTGTAATTCCTGGAGAGACTCCAGATGTGTAATTCCCGGAGGGACTAGATGTGTAATTCCTGGTGAGGCTGGATGTGTAATTCCCAGCAGGATGACGACTCTGGATGTGTAATTCCCAGAGGATCCTCGGATGTATAATTCCCGAGTTATATGCTTTATTGTATGATAAAATGGTTTATGAAATGATTTAAATGGCATTTGGGCTTGAGAGCCGGGATTTGATGTTTTCATGAGATTTGGCTAGAAATTCGGTGATGTTTTTCATATGTTGATCCTATGCATGCATGGTTTGATAAACTGGAGGGTAAATGATGTGTTTGATAAATGTGTTTTAAACGATATTATTTTTGTCCACTCACACCTTTCCTGTTTTGATGACCCTCCAGGCCGTGGCACGACGTTCGGGGCTGATCGAGAGGCGGAGGCATGAGCAGAAATCAGTGCAGGTATCCCTTGTCTGACAGGTGCTGAAGGGTAGTTTTGGGACTTCAGTTGATTTGTCAGACGGGAGCAGGACCGGGCACGGTTATCAAAGTCCAGTGGGGACGCTTCCTGTCATTTAGACTTATTTTTAGATTTTGTTCTTAGATTTTTTTTACTTCTCCTTGTATACATTTTTATATTTTCCTTAATAAAAACCTAAGACTAGGTAATTCTAAGGAAATTTGAAATTTTTTAAGACCGAATTCCCATATTTCTTCCTCCATCTTCACAAGGTTCTGTCTGCTATCAGGGATCCTTGTGAAACACCATTTTTTTCTACTTAAACTCTTGTTATTGTTTCGGTTTTACTTATAATTCAATATATGTGTGTTGGTATTTTCTAACATTTGTAAATATAAATACAATCTCCATGTGTTTTACTTCATGAATTTTAGTTATTTTTACGTGTTAGTGCTTAAATTTCAATTCAACGCTAAGTGTCGGCCGCTGTCGGTGCACTTAGAATATGATTGAAGAGATTTAATGTTGATCGATGTCGGCGCATTTAATAAAAAACTTAAGGTGAATCATATTGTAAGTGACGGCCGTTGTTGTTACATTTATAATATTGAAAAACATATTTTGGTAATTGAAGTAATTGAGTTAGATTTCGTGATTGGTTCAATATGTTCAAAATGTTGGAGTGTTGTTAAAATTTGTGTTTGAAGAAAGTCCTTTGTAGGAGTAGTTTAAATAATGTGTTTGTTAATTTGAATTTGCATACGTAAAAGTGCCGGTTTTGTCTATGAAACTAATCTATGATTTATAAATTCTAATTAGCATGAGTATTTTCATTTCAATTCTTAGTTTATGTAAAATGTAGTTTCGGTTACAACTCTTTTCAAAACCCCCCATTTTTTTTATTTTATTCTTTAACTCTTTAATTCTTTAATTTTTTAATTCTTTAATTCATTAATTATTTAATTCTTTTATTCTTTTATTCTTTGATTCATTTATTATTTTATTCTTTGATTATTTATTATTCTTTTTCAGTAACCATTATTTAATGTTCCCTAATTTCCCCTGTTACGAACGATCTGTATTTACCAATACTACATCTACGCACAAAAGGTTTAAATTGCACATACTTGAATTACGTGTTTATTTAAATGCGTAGTCCAAGCGTATCACCGGGGCTGATACTGAGGCTGAGGCATAAACCTACTGTTGCACACTTAGATACTTTTACAGAGTAGAATTTTGATATCTTTACTGTACAGTCACCTATGCTTTGTAGGTCAAAATTTTTTCTCGACGGTCCTATATAGGTTGTTATTTCTGGTCTGACAATGTTTATCGTTTTATACCATCATGCTGAAGGTTATTTTTGGTACTTTGAGTTTGATTGTCAAACGGAAGTAGAATATTTCACGATTATCAAAATGATTTCGGGATGGGTCTTGCCAGACACTCAACCATATGCATTTCATTAGTGTAAGAATTTGTACCTATGTGCTTTATATCTGTACTTCACTAACTAAAATATATAAGTGTCACATTCCTGCTAGATGCTAGATGGGGCACAATATTGTTGTAGACTCTAGTTTTTCAAATTCGACTGTTTTATTCTACCATGGAGAGTCTCTCTATGACTATTATTCTAAAGCAAGCAATTGGGAATATTGATGATGCATTTACATACATAAGTGTCACATTATTCTAGAGGAAAATATTATTTTTAATTTATAAATATTTTAGTATTAAATTATTTATTTTTCTAAATGTTATTAGTAAAAGGGTAGTTTCCTCTAAAATATTTGGTGAAGTCTAACCTTGGGCCTTATATTAGGAATAAGAAAAAAGGAAAGATAAAAATTTTAAAAATAAAACAACTTAAAAATGGTTTGTTTAATTTAGGCCTTATCATTGAGTCGGGTTGTACAAGCTCATCTCAAATTTTTTGGGCTTGGACTGGGCCGAGTCAAACCTATTTCATAATTTTAAAAATACGGGACTGGGCTGGACGGGCTTGGTGATAAATATGGAAACCCATCTCCTTTGTTGGGCCGGGTTTGGGTCGGGTTCTTATCAAGATTCTCGGGCTGAGCCTACTAAGCCTACTTGGACCGGATTCAATTGAGTTTTTAGAAGTGACTTATTCAACAAATTTTGAAGTTGGAAAAAAAAAATTAAGAAAGCGGACTGGACTTGGGGGAGCCCAAATTACAAATTCATATCTAATTGCTACCTATATCAGGACTCATCAATAAAATAAGTATCGAATTGCTTAGAATATAAGAAATGCTACTGTTCAAATAAATTATCATAGATACACATATCAATGAGCGCTTCAATTAAAATAAGTTTACTCATGATAATTGCTTAACAGGACATTGAAAACCTTTAGGATAAGGAAATTTTAATATCGACTTTATCATGAATTTATCTTACAATCTTATGTGTGGACTTCACATTTGCCTCTATTGTAATTTCTTCTAGTGCTGGATCATATAGTTCAACATATGTGTGGTATTTTCTTGCTAATATTTGCAAGTGTTGAATACAATCTCCATGTGTCTTACTTTATGAATCTTAGTTATTTTATACATTTTAGTGCTTCATACTTCAATTTGATGCTGTGTTTTATCCACTGTCGGTGCACTTAGAGTAGAATTGAAGAACCTTAATGTTGATCGTTGTCGGCACATTCAGTCAAAAATTAAAGGTAAATCATATTGTAAGTGTCGGCCGCTATTGGTGCGTTTATAATATTGAAAAATGTAAGAAGGTAATTGAGATGATTAAGGTAAAATTTCGTGATTGTTTTAATATTTGCAATTACTAGAGTGTTGGTAAGATGTGTGTTTGAAGAAAGTCACTTGTACATAGGTTAAAGTAGAAGTAAAATTAATTTTATACTTGTTTTTACTTGTATTTTTATGATAACACTTCACTCAAAACTCCCTCATCTCATTCTTTTATTCTTTCTCACTAACCATTATTAATATTCCCTAATTTCCCCGGTTAAAAACGATCCATGTTTACCAATACTAAAATGACATAAAAAGGGTTTAAATTGCATAATACTTAAATTACGTGTTTTAATTTAATACTTAGTTTGAGCTTTATCAGGTATAGGAATCAATCAGCTTATTCCATTTTCATTACAGAAGTTTGTGAACTCTTGTGATGTGAACTCTCCCTTGCAATCTGTTCTAAGACTTCGTTTGGATGTCCTAGTCTCCTTCTCAACTTTTTCTTTGTAGGACTTGAATGTGATGAATGCTTATGACTTCTTCACCAAGAAATAAACCTAGGTTTTTCTACTAAAATTGTCAATGAAGGTAATGGGATACCATTTCTTGCTGTTTGAAATTGGGTTAATGAGTCCATATATATATATATATATATATCAGCATGTACTAGCTAAAGAATGTTTGTGGCTCTCCACATACTTTCATTGGGAAATCGATCACTATGTGCCTTCCAACTAGGAAATCTTCACATACCCTTTAAGAAGGTTCAAACTGAGGTACCTCTATCACCCATGTTCTTTTATTTAAGCACTTTGAGTCCATTCTAGCTAAGATGCCCATATCGATAATGTCAAAGGCTTGCTTGATCTGTGGTCAGTGAGGAAAATCATTGTTGTTCCTTTTGCGAGGAACAATCGAGCAATGCTATGTGTCATCTTGGTTTCCAAGATTAAGCCTTTCTCGTAATGAAAGACTTTGCATATTACATGTTGAATCAGCATTGCCATCATCTTTTCTTGTAATTGGTCGATACTTAATGGATTATTTTTCAAATTTGGTATGTAAAAGACTCATGTAACCATGAGCACAATCCCGTCTACTGCCATTCGAAGCTTTCCCTTGTTTGTACGACAATGGTAGAGTCATTGCCTAACTTCACCTATTCTCTAAAGCTATTGTCGATCTCACTGAACATGTATTTGTTCCCACCCATGTGGTTACTACAGCCAGATTCAGAACCAAATGTGCTTGGGTGCAATCTCCTTGAAATCCAAGAGAGACATAAAAAAAACATCTTTTCTTTTACTCCTACAAAGTTTGCTACTAGATCCCCGGCTTTCTTAGGGATATTCCCATAGAAAGTGTCCTAGCTCATGGCAGTTGTAACACCCAATGGTAGATTTGTCGAACCAAACTCTACTCATTCCTCTTCATCTTCCTTGGTTGAAGCCACAGCCTCCTCCTCTTCCTCCTTGTTGGGCTCCATGAGTGACTTGAAAAGCTTGTTCCTTGTCCATGCTTGTTGATCCTTTATTCGTGCACCAAAAGGATTCTTTGCAGCTCGTCTATGGACAAGCTGTCTAGCCTGTCTAGGTCATTTGATTCCTCAACAGAGCAGACAACATAATCATATTTCAAAGTCATAGACCTAAAAATTTTCTCGATGATTACCACATCATCCATCTTCCCCCATGAGTTCTCATCTTGTTAGCTATGGTGAGAGTTCTTCTGAAGTATCATTAACCGATTCCCCAGCCTTTATGTCCAACACTTCGAACTCCTTGCAAAGAGCCTCCAACTGAACACGTTTTACACATGTTGTTCCCTGATACTTTTGCTTCAAAGAATCTCATATATCTTTTTCACTAACCTTCATCAAGATTGTCTCCAGTATTGATCGATCAATGGCTTGAAACAGGTAGTTTTTAACCTTTAATCTTTCAACATCTGGTCGTCAATTGCTTTCTTATGTGCCTCATAATGACATGACCCATCCCAATCCCCGTGGATTATCATGGGATATGCCCTGCTCCCATTTGACACCACGTGTCAAACCTGGGATAAACCTATAACCCACTCGGGGTTTCAAGAGTACGCAGTGGTTTCCATAATACGCACCGGTATGTGATGGCTGGGTCTCTTCTAAAGCATGCATCCACGATCAACCTGAAGGGTATCAAAAGCCATAATAGTTGTGAGTGAACAAAAGTAATCATTTGAAAACAATTTCCAAAATAAACATTTATACCCTTCAATTCAAAGCATGCATGCATAACAATTTAAAACCATTTATTTCCAACAAAACCGTATATAAGAAAACTGATGCAATCATCGTAAAACCATCACATATTTCAAAACATTTGAATACAAATCAGTAAGTCAAAAACCTCGAGACACTTTCTCATATCCAACATCTGTCTAATACCGTCAAATCATCAATTGTGACGATTTCAATGTTACGCGTGCAACTCGGGGTCTCATCCCTGAGTACATCCCCAGGATCTACGACGTCTAGGGTGATACCAGCTCTATGATCTACGACGTCTGAGTGATATCATACTCTCACACTCCTAAGCTTGAGCCTCCCCTCGGAGCTACTCACCTCCAAGCAGTGGATCATGACTACTCTAAGATCTACGACGTCTAGAGGAGACAATCTCCTTATAGGGTCCTCTCTGGGGAAACACATTCCTACCAGAGGCCCTCTCCAGGGAAACACATTTCTACCTGAGTCTCTCTCCGAGGAAATACATTCCTACTAGAGTCGTATCCATCATCTTGGAGAATGGTCATAATAAAAACGGTGGAAACACATTTTCAAAACTGTCGTTTCTCAAATCAAAACAATTATTTTGCATAGGGTCTCAGCCCAAAATCAATTTCCACAAATCTCGTAAAATCAGTGTCCAGTATCATATCCAACAGGGACACAAGCCCGAAATCTCATATCACAAATCCACAATAGGGTCACAAGCCCGAATATCATTTTCCAAATTCGAAAACCACTTCACTATCAAATCGTTGTTCAATTTTCCGTTTGACTATACTCTAAGTCAAACCTTAAATCAACTGGGTCTCAAGCCCGAAATACCGATTTCACGCATCCCTGTGAAATCATCTCAAAACTGCTAATCAAATCGTCAATTTCATACATCTCCGTGAAATCATTCAAGACCGATAATTAAAACATTATTCAAATCATATAAAACACAATTATCGAAATACGTGCAATATAGCATTTTCCAAAATACCCAATCATATTTAAAACATCATGCAATCAATGCATCTCAAATCATGATCATAAAACATTTATGCATGCATCATATTTATAAATCAAAAGTCCACTCACAGACTGTCTATGATGCAAGCACGCAATCCGCGCTGTAAGCTAGTCCGAAGTCTAATCCGCAATCTCTGAGGTGTCTAGGCCTGTCAAAATCATGAGCAAAGGTTACTAACAACCTAAATAAGTCTGTACCAGAAACCCTGAAAACTCTTAAAACAATGAATGTGTCCTGAACACGCTTCCCAAGGGTAAAAACCTCTAAAACACTAACTAACCAACCTCTGATCGACCTGAAATCACCACCATTGGATTCAGATCGTTGAAACGTTTCAAACAAGATCGATTTGAATTCGAAATTCATGCCCACACGCTCGCATAAGCTGGTCAAAGTCTGGTCAACGCTGGTCAACACCGGTAAACACTGACGTCACTACTAACGTCAGCCTGACAGGTCTAACAACCTACCACATGGCACTCACTGACTGGTGCCCCGTGTCACCCTTTGACACTGCCACGTCACATGATGACATTACCTGTTGACGTCATCACTATCATGTGTCAGTGACACATCAGCTCTAACAACTTGTTACCTGTCTAACAGCTTACCACGTGGAACTACCCCACTAGTTCATGTGGTCTGACAATGCTGACGTGGACTATCACATCAGCTCTGATAGGTCCTGACACACTGCCATGTGACACCACCCCACTGGTCCATGTGGTCTGACATGGCTGACGTGGACTTGCCACGTAAGCCTGACACCCTCTGACAGATTGCCACGTGGCACCACCTGGTTGGCCACATGGCCTGAAATAATGACGTGGCTTGCCACGTTATCGTCGTCAAGCTCTAGTCGGGTTTACCCGAACCACTATAACTAGTCGTTTGACCCGTGACCCTGACCCAGCCGTATCTCCGTCGATTCTTCATCGTTTTCTCCCATTTTTCTCCCAACCTACTCGTTTCTAACCCAGCAAAAGATCCAAGACCTCAAAAACGAGAAACAAAGTCTGAAATTACCTGTCAAAATCAAACCTTCTTTGGCCAGTTTCAAACCTCCACCAGAGCTCCTCCAACCGTCCATTTTCCTTGTTTCTCTTCCAAGCATACTCACAAGGACTCACTGAACATAACCAGGGCTTCAGTTCCTATCCAAAGTGCCCAAAAACCAACTTTGAAAATTCAAACACAAATGGGTTTAGGTTTTACCTTGGTTTCTGGGTTCCTCAAGCCACTTTCATGCTCAGCCATCCACCACCATCATCTCAGCCTTTTAGTCTCACCCTTAGCCTCTCTTAGTCTCTCTCTCTCTCTCTCTCTCTCTCTCTCTCTCTCTCTCTCTCTCTCTCTCTCTCAAGCAGAACAGATGAAGAAGGATAAAATAAGGGAAGGGGTTTCGAGTAGGATCAAAATGAAAGGGAAATGGGATAATGCATGTATGTAAAGTGTGGACCAAAGGATGGGTGACACTTGTCACTCATCCATTGGTCTGCAGAAGATATTTTGGGCCCACTCAAGTCAAACCAAAAATTCAATGCCTCGTAAAATATGCAATCGTGAAAAGTACAAAAATCTGCCCTTAACTCGTAACTTTCCTGCATGATGTTCGATTTCAACGTGCCACCTGTCTGCGGACTCATATCGTCTCTATCTACGTAATAGACTTCGATCCACGTGCATTTGACCTAGGAGGTTAAAAGTCTACATTTTACCCTTCCATGGGGCAAAATCGTAATTTCACCCTACCTAATCGCAATTAGTCTCGATAATCCACTTAATTAATCCCGTAGATTCGGGACGGATCATTACACATTAAGATCTATTCCTTTTGCTGCAGCAGTGATCCCCTTCTCCACCAGGTTCCAATATTCTTTGAAACACAGAAAATTGTCGATTAGCATGCTCCAATGGTCATAGTGACCATCAAACCTTGGAATGGCAGGTTGCACAAAGCTAATCTCGGATGCTGTGTTTGTGTTTTCTCATGCTAGTATAGGATTAGAAACTCTGATAAAGTCACGTGATAGGACTCTAATACCAGATGTTAGAACCGTGAAAGAAAAGTGAGTTTTGTGAATGCTAACTTGGAGAGAATTCTTATTAGATTGAAAGACAATTATCATGAATAATAAATAGCCAAAATTCGAGATAAAGAAGGAAGCAACAACCCACGATTTTACAAGTTCTATAATCGTGGAGCATGACTCGGTAAACATGAAACGTAAAAGCTTATTCCACAAACGATAAAGAAAATTTTCAACACTATAAAGCATGACCTAGAAAATAGGAAAAACCCTTAACCTAACGACTAGGAAACTTCAATAACTTCAACAAAATTTAGCAGAAATTCTACAGTTCAACCACGGACTAAGTGCGGTGTCCATTAATACCATTGGATCCAACTGTCTAATATCCAACAGTTGGTGAAATAAGTGGTATAAAATAAAACAAAAAATTGTGGACAATTTGGTAAAACTGGGAGATTGGGTGAAACAAGTTAAAGGATACATTTTTTTTACTTTTTTTTTTTGGTTCAATTGGTTATCAATTACCTAATCATCCTCTTTCCCTCAAGTTATCACCCATCAGCCTTCCCCCGTGTGTTCTTCGAAACTGATTGGAAAAAACCTAGCATATACAACAAAAGAACAGAACAATATCAATGCTCCGGTGACACTAAAATCATCAAGACAATTCTAAGATCTTAATCTTCCAACCTGACTGAAAAAAGCCAAATCACTAAGGGTCACCGCCCATTCAATTTATCTTTACCTCGTATTCCCAAATCGAAGTCAAGCTCTCACTGCTCTTAAATTAGATTGGAAGAAATTGTAGATAAATGAAGAACATAGAGATCGGATCATGGTGATGGTAGGTGATGCATGTGGCTGATTTTCTTTTATTGATCATAAATTTGCAGGTGGGCATGGATTATAGCTTGAGAGACAGAGTGAAGCTGATCATAAAATCATCATATTCATTGAACACATTAAGCACTTTAAGTATATTTCAAAGTTTTGGTTCAATCGAGATTCAAACAATTAAATTTTCAAGATCGAGACCGTTCATTTTGTGGTTTTATGTGCCTACAACTTACCAATAAAAAAATTCTGAATTTTGAGAAGTTAAAACCCTCCGATCGTCAAATAAGGTTTTGTAACCGTCAAATTGTTTTACATTGTTACTTAATTTCGAGATTTTAAAATTGGCTAATTTTTTGCATAGGCGATCTATGAATACATACAATAAATGCGGACAGTTAGATCGATTGATTGATTTCAAAAATTTGTAAGTTGTAAGATCATCTTATTCATCAAACATGTTAAGCACTTTATTTATATTTCAAAGGTTGGTTCAATCATGATTCAAAAAATTGAATTTTCAAGATCGAGACCGTTCATTTTGTGGTTTTATGTGCCTAGACTTTGTTCATAAAAAAATTCCGAATTTTAAGGAGTTAAAACTGCCTGATCGTCAAAAAATGTTTTGTAACAATCGAATTGTTTTACACTGTTACTTAATCCCGAAATTTTGAAATTGGCTAATTTTTTGGTGATCTATGAGTACATACAATAAATGTGGACGGTTAGATCGGTTGATTAATTTCCAAAATTATTTTAAATTGTAAAATCATCTTATTCATCAAATACTTTAAACACTCTAAGTATATTTCAATACGTTTATCAAAGTTTTAGTTCAAATGAGAGAACTTTTAAGAACGAGATCATTCATTTTATGGTTTTATGTTCTTAGACCTTACCCTTCCAAAATCACCCTGATTTTTAAGAGTTAAAGCCGTCCGATCATCATAGTCTCAGAATTTTTAAAGTAACTAATTTTTTGAGTAGGCAATCTATGACTGTGAACTATAAAAGTGGACAGTTAGATCAGTGGATTGATATTTAAATACTTTAAGTATGTTTCAATTTATTATTTTTTTAATCTTTGAGGAGTATTATGTGTCACTCTCTATCTGTGGCTCCAATGAATTTACGAAGAGGATGTGTATGCATTGTAATTTTCAGAGGCCACTTATATATTTAACTTTGCAAACATAAATTTATGCTCAAACTTATTTAAGCCCATATAGAAAAATTAAACTCATCTATAAGTTTATTTAAAAACTTCATAAGTCCGTGTAGGGCAATTAATTCATAAGTCCTTACTAATATATAAGTTTGTTTAAAAACTTCCATATAGAAAAATTAAACTCATAGGCCATTTACCTAGCCAAAAGACTATACAATTTAAAATAGACCATAATTTTTTTATAAATTACAATTAATGTCATTCACTTGGAAACTACAACTAATGCCATCTACTTTGAAACTAATCCAACAACAATCTAAAAAACACTTACAAAAATTTATCATGATTTCAACATTACTTTTTATTTTTATTTTTTTATTATAAGATTATATTGAACATTATGAAAACATTACTCCATATGTACATATATATATATATATATATATATATTTCACTTGCTCATTTTAAAAGTAATATGAATATGTAATCTAACTTAAAGTAAGATAATTAAAAGCAATAATTCTTCAAAAGTATTTTTAAATTTAAAAATTCTTTATTTTTTGATATTAAATAATTTGATTAATTTCATATAATTTAAGGTTTAATTCTTGAATTTTATGCCAAAATTCAAGAATTAAACTTTATGTCGTACGAGTTTCCACCACCATCTCAACACACCCCCTCTCCCACCCAAAAAATTAATTTTTGTACCCTACCGTTGAACCCCAGACAATACGGATTTTATTTTTTATTTATAGAAAAAATTCAATTGTAACTATATACAATATATATATATATATATATTATACATAAATAATATTTATGATATGCATAATATAATAAAGGGCCAAGAGGCCAAAGAAATCAAACACTAAGGGGCACATGAGGCAAATAGGACAAAAAAGACAATATTATTTTTAATTGTTTAAAGGAATTTTTAATAACTCACTTATTCTCTTTATTGAGATATAAAAGGGTAAATGTGGAATTTATTACTTATAAAATCTGTTTAGAGACTTTTGAATAAAAAAAGTTTGAGGTAAGGTCTTATTTTGTTTAATATACAAGCATTAAAGGTTTTAAATAAAAGTAAAAGTTGTTAAGGGTGTAATAATGATTTACTCTTATAATTCATTAGCTCAAAATATTTTATGTCAAGCTCATATGCTGGCAATGTCTGAAAAACATAAGATCAGTCGATCGTCGATAAAATTTAAGACTAATCAAAATTAAAACCCCCAATTTTCCTATTGTAATAAGCAAATACTAGCTTCGAGGACAAGGCTACTTGATAAATGCTCAAACTAAGCATTAAATTAAACACGTAATTTGAGTATTATGCAATTTAACCCTTTTTGTGTAGATGTAGTATTGGTAAATAGGGATCGTTCTTAACCGGGAAATTAGGGAACATTATTATTTTATTAGTAAGAAAAAATAATGAATAAAAGAATAATGAACTAATGAATAAATGAATAAAAGTATTAATGAATAAAGAATAAAAGAATTAAAGAATAAAGAATTAAATGAGGGGTTTGAAAAGATTGTAATAATATAATAAAGAAAACAAGTAAAAATAATTAAGTACTTAATTCTACTTCTATTTTAACCTTTGTACAAGTGGATTTTCTTCAAACACATATTTTTACCAACACTCTAACATCATGCTCGTATTGAACCAATCACGAAATCCTACCTTAATCATCTCAAATATATGCATACATTTTTCATATTATAAGTGCACCGAACAGTGAATTATTACCTAGATTATGATTCACCTTAAATTTGTGATTTAATGCGCGAACAGCAGTCAAACATTAAATCTCTTCAACTCTATTCTAAATGCCCCGAATAGTGGATCAACATTTAGCTTCGAATTGAAATTTAAGCACTAAAACATATGAAGTAAAAGAAATTCAAAATGTAAAATACATGAAGATTGCATTCTTACTTACAAATATTAGAAAGAAAATACCAACACATATATTGAATTATGAGTAAAATTAATAACAATAACAAGAATTTAAGTAGAAAAATATGGATTTTCACAAGAATCACCGAACAACGGCATGAAACTTGTGAAGGTGAAAGAAGAAATACGAGGAATTCGGTCTTAAAACTCTTGAATTGCCTTAGAATTACTTGGCCTAGTTATTTCTTAAGAAAAGCATAAAAATGTGTTTAAGAGATCTCAAAGAAAAATCACAAGAATTAAAAGAAATAACATAAAGTAATAACAAGAATTAAAAGAAAGCTAATTAATAAGAAAATCTACAAAAAGTTAAAATGGTCCCCAAAAATAAAGAACAAAATAGAAAGAAGATGAACTTAAATGAAGAGTGAAAAAGAGAGAAAAAATTAGAACCTAAACTACTAAAAAGAGAACCAAAATGGGGATTCTTACAATGAGAATAATCTTCCTATTTATAGAGGAAGTGTCAAAAAGAACTAAAAATAAAATACAAAATAAAATATAAAATTAATAATAAAATAGTACAAAAAGAAATGATGAAAATAATGAAATTAGGGTTTATTTTGGCAATTTTGCAGGCAGCAGCAGGCTACTGAACTTCAATGATGGGACACGGCGAGCAGCGACTGGAAAAAGGAGGAAAATTCGGTGCATGCGAGCTGATAAGACGATGGGTAGGTAGGAAGACGTGCGCAGACAAAGACAAGGACTTTCGGCGCGTCAGGCGGGTAAGGGGGTGCAGCTGTCGGTAGGCGGGCGTTAACAATCGCGAGGAGGCTCAAGTATTTCGCGCTGACAGACGGAAGGGGGAATCTGCGCACACACGCCGAACAAGGGAAGACAACTTCGGCATGCTCCTGTCGACGACTCTGACAGGGCTGAGGGCTTGAAATGATGGACTGGGCCGCGATTCTGGGCCTGCGCAATGGCCTTGGGCTGGATTTTCTGGGCTTTTTGGGCTTCAAACTTGGATTGGGCTGCACAAATGGGCTGCAAATGAAAATTTTAAATTAATAAATATATTTCTACCGAAATTCGTCCAGAAATTCTTCGTTATAATTTTGATCAGGGTGATTCTTTCGCCAAAACGCTCCAAATTCTAAACTTTATTTATTTCTACAAAAATATCACAAAATATATTATTTTATCTAATTGTTTATTATTTTAATATTAAAAGTAAAGTATAAAGGGTATAAAATAATATAAAATAATGCTTATTTGAAGCCCTATCAAATACCCCCACACTTAAACTTTGCTAATCCCTAGCAAATACTAAAATTAAACTACGAATTCAAAACAAGTAAACCTTTAACCATATGTCTCAAATTTCATTATTATAATCATGGCATAAAAGATTTTCACTTAAAACTTTTAAGCATATGGAATTCAAGAGTTAATACATGATAACAAAATGTTTCAATAAGATAATGAGTAAATATGGTGAAATGGATCTCAACATGAATAAAACAAGTATGAATCAACTCACAAGGGTATGCACTCATAAATTCACTCAATTTGTAAGGGTTTGTGTTTGCACTCAAAGTATGTGAGAAAAGATGCTCACATAATATAAATGAAGTACTTTTGCAAAATTTCAACAAACACTTCAAGATAAAAATAAAACATACTGGCACGAATGAACTAAAACCATAAGCTTACTCAAGTGATTGACTCAACTAATCAAAATTTACCATCTTAAGGTCTTTACGAAGGTTGTAATAGGGCTAAGTTTAGAGGCAAGGAATGTATAGGATAAGTGGTGCTCAAATTCGTTTCAAGACTCAATAGACTCCTAAAACGTATCATCACTTCCCAACCTCAGTGCAATGATGTCAATAATTCATCCCTTCGAACATAAGCCTAATTTCATCATGTTGGGCCTCGAATTCATTCTTTGTGTCAAATTTATGAATGTAAAGGACTTAACTCAAACATTATTACCTGGATAGAAACTCAAAACACTTATCTTTTCTTTTTTCCTTTTTGCAATTTTTTTTTTTACTTTTATTTTCATATATCAAGGTAATAATGTGTCAATAATACAACAAAATTTAATTAAGTAAATCCAAATAATACACATAAAAGTCTTTTCAACATCATCATTTCTCTTTACACAATCTTTATGTCTTCAACCGAGTTCGTGGAACAAAATTAAAGGATGTCTATACTAAGCTGAAGTGTTTAGATAATCATGGTGATGAAAGAAAGGCTTAATGTGGGCTCAAAAGGGTTAAAACTACGGGGGTCGCAACTTGTGCGCACAAAATAGGGAACATGGATGTTTGAATTTGTGGTGTTAACCCTAATGCCTTAATCATATCCAAAATCAGAGAGTTTATTGACTTAAAAGTTTTGAAAATCACATAGAATAAGTTCTAGTACTCTATAGTTCATTAAAAACTATGACAAGTAGTTATGAAGCATATGTATATCAATTTAAACAAAGAACTTATGAATCACTCATCAAAGTTGTATATAAAGTTCTAAAGTTCACATAAGGTTCATATGATTCATACTTATCTTATTATACTCGTTTATGCACCAATTTACATGCATTATCTTCAAGTTATAACACTTAATCACAAAATATTAACAAATAAATTTATATTGTAGTGATTATCTTTATGGTCATAACATATTCATTTGCGTTCATTTATTTCATTGACAAGTTAAATGGTAACTTAAGACTCGTAAAAACACTAACTTAAAATAAAAAGACTCAAGAATGCAATAAACAATTTTATTTTATTTCATTTTATTTTTTTATTTTTTATTTTTTATTTTTTTGATTAATTTATATAAAACAATTTTATTGGACAATTAAAATTGTAAACCATTCCCCCACACTTAAATTCTACAAGTAAAATAAACAAGTAAAGCCAATTATAAATGAGTATGTATAAGTATAAAATGAACAAGTAAAATAAAAATAAAAATTTACATAAACAATTAAAGTATGAACAAGTATATAAAAAAAAGAAAATTATGAACATTTATGAACAAGAATAAATTAGAAATTATGAACAAGTAAAGTATGAACATTAAAAATAAATATAATAAGAACAATTATAAGAATCAAAATTATGAACAAGTATAAAAATAAAAGTTATGAACAAGTATAATATGAACATGTACAAAGATAAACATTATGAACAAGTATAACATATACATGTATAAGGATAAAAATAAACAAATATAATAAGAAAAAAATAAAACATGAACAATTATAATATAAACAAGTATAAGAATATAAACAAGTATAATAAGAAAATTACGAACAAATATAATATTAACAAAAGTAAAAATTATGAACAAGTATAATATGTACAATTTATATACATCCACTAACACATTAAAAATGAATTTCAATTTCCCCGGCAACGGTGCCAAAAATTGATAAATGCCCAAACTACGCATTAAATTAAACACGTAATTCGAGTATTATGCAATTTAACACTTTTTGTGTAGATTTAGTATTGGTAAATAGAGATTGTTTTTAACCGAAGAAATTATGGAACATTATTAATTTGTTAGTGAGAAAGAATAATGAATAAAAGAATAATGAACTAATGAATAAATGAATAAAATTATTAATGAATAAGGAATAAAAGAATAAAAGAATAAAAGAATAAAGAATTAAATGAGAGGTTTGAAAAGATTGTAATAATATAATAAAGAAAACAAGTAAAAATAATTAAGTACTTAATTCTATTTCTACTTTAACCTTTGTACAAGTGGATTTTCTGCAAACACATATTTTTACCAACCCTCTAACATCATGCTCGTATTGAACCAATCACGAAATCCTACCTTAATCATCTCAAATACATGCATACATTTTTCATATTATAAATGCACCAAACAGCGGATTATTGCCTACAATATGATTCACCTTAAGTTTGTGATTTAATGCGTCAAACAGCAGTCAAACATTAAATCTCTTCAACTCTATTCTAAATGCCCCGAACAGTGGATCAACATTTAGCTTCGAATTGAAATATAAGCACTAAAATATATGAAGTAAAAGAAATTAAAAAATTAAAACACATGGAAATTGTATTTTACTTACAAATGTTAGAAAGAAAATACTAACACATGTATTGAATTATGAGTAAAACTAATAACAATAATAAAAATTTAAGTAGAAAAATATGGATTTTCACAAGAATCACCAAACAGAGGCAGAAAACTTGTGATGATGGAAGAATAAATACGAGGAATTCGTTCTTAAAACTCTTGAATTGCCTTAGAATTACTTGGCCTAGTTATTTCTTAAGGAAAGCATAAAAATGTGTTTAAGAGATCTCAAAGAAAAATCACAAGAATAAAGTGAAGAAGAAATGAAATTAAGAAATAACATAAAAATAACATAAATTAAGAACAAGAATTAAAAGAAAGCTAATTAATAAGAAAATCTAAAAGAAGTTAAAATGGTCCCTAAAAATAAAAAACGGAATAGAAAAAAGATGAACTTAAATGAAGGGTGAAAAAAGAGAGAAAAAATTAGAATGAGAACCAAAATGGGGACTCTTGCAATGAGAATAACCTTCCTATTTATAGACGAAGTGTCAAAAAGAACTAAAAATAAAATACAAAAAAATATAAAATTAATAATAAAATAGTACAAAAAGAAATGATGAAAATAATGAAATTAGGGTTGATTTGGCAATTTTGCAGGCGGCAACAGGCAGCTGAACTTCAGTGATGGGACACGACGGGGCAGTGGCTGGAAAAATGAGGAAAATTTGGCACATATGGGCTGATAGGACGGTGGGTAGGTCGGCAGACTTGCGCAGACAGAAACAAGGACTTTCGGCGCGTCAGTCGGGTAATGGGGTGCAGTTATCGGTAGGCGGGCGTTAACAATCACGAGGAGGCTCGCGCATTTCGCGCTGACAGATGGAAGGGGGAATCGGCACACATGTACCGAACAAGGGAAGACAACTTCGACATGCTCCTATCGACGACTCTAACAGGGCTGAGGGCTTGAAATGATGGGCTGAGCCGCGATTCTGGGCCTGCGCAATGGTCTTAGGTTGGATTTTCTGGGCTTTTTGGGTTTCAAACTTGGATTGGGCTGCAAATGAAAATTTTAAATTAATAAATATATTTCTACCGAAATTCGTCCATGAATTCTTCGTTATAATTCCGATCGGAACGATTTTTCCCCAAAACGCACCAAATTCCAAGCTTTATTTATTTCTACAAAAATATCACAAAATATATTATTTTATCTAATTGTTTATTATTTTAATATTAAAATTCAAGTATAAAGGGTATAAAATAATGCTTATTTTAAGCCTATCACTACTATATTAGAATATTTTCCTTTTGTCATTTTCTATTAGACATCACCCTCTAGATTATATAATTCTACACGACACTAGCAGATTCATTGAGGGGCAAAGTGGATGAATTGATCCTCTCAATCTTTTAAATTCTTTATTGAAACATTGATCTTGACCACATTTGACATAAAAGCGCCCTTTAATTATTGGCTATTAATTTTTAAATATAATTGTTCAATCGAAAAAATAATTTTGATCCTAATAAACATAAAACTTTTGCCCTCCAAACCCTAGCTCTAGCCTTCTCCTCATGATGGTGTTGCCAATCTTCTTGAACTTCTTCATTTCTAAGCAATGTAAGCTGCTTTAATTTTTCTTTTATATTTTTTATTTCATTTTTCATATGTTGTTTAAACCTAATTTTGGGGGATGTTGTAAAATAAAATTTATCTTTTATTCCTTTTCCAATTCTAATATCACCAAACCAATCCTCAATATATATATCAATCCACCAAATCTCAATTCCTACAAAATATTTAAATTTAAAGTATATTCAAAGATCAAATTATTTATGAACTCTTAATATTTTGATTATTTGCTAAACAATTTGGTTTGATTAAGGGCATAACTGGCGGCATTTAGTACGCCCAAACACATTTAATCCTAATCCTATGGCCCAAACCCACCGAGTTTGAATAGCAGCCGTTTACTTCCTCATTTTCCCGGGAGAAAACCCAACCTGAGAAAAACGAACTAAACAAGTAAATGGCAAAACTACCCCTATCACTCTGCCCCATCCCATTATCCGTTCTCCTCTACATACTCATCTCAATACCCTGGAAAGTAATTTCACAATCCACCGATAAGTCAATCCTCCTCAAGCTCAAAGATCAATGGGGCAATCCGCCATCCCTCCAATCCTGGAGCTCGTTATCGTCACCATGCGATTGGCCAGAGATCAACTGCACCAACGGCGAAGTCACCGGAATTTCGCTCATCGAAAAAAAATATCACGGAGAATATCCAGGCGACCGTTTGCGACCTCTCTAGTCTGACCGAGCTCAACCTCGCCTGGAATTACATTCCCGGCGAGTTCCCCAAATCTCTATACTATTGCTCGAAGCTCCAACACCTCGACCTCTCACAGAACTACTTTGTGGGCCCAATTCCCGATGACATTGACCGGATGTCGTCTCTCCAGTACTTAGACCTCGGCGGAAACAACTTCTCCGGCGAAATCGCACCAGCGATCGGCAGCGTCCCGGAGCTGAAGGCTCTCCGGCTCTATCTCAACATGTTCAACGGCACTATCCCCCGCGAAATTGGGAATTTATCAAATCTCGAGACATTGGAAATGCCTTTCAAAGGAAAATTGGTGCATTCTCTAATCCCAACAGAGTTCGGGAAACTCAAAAAGCTCAAGACGTTACGGATGGAGCACACAAAATTGATTGGTGAGATCCCGGAAAGTCTTTCTGGTCTCTCCAGCCTCGAGCATTTGAACCTTGCAATGAACAATTTGGAAGGGAAAATCCCAGGCGGGTTGTTTCTGTTGAAGAATTTGAGCGAGTTGTTTTTGTATCATAACAAATTGTCAGGGGAGATGCCAAGTGTTATTGAATCTTTAAATTTGGTTAAAATTGATCTGTCAATGAACAACTTGACCGGCTCGATCCCACAACATTTCGGCGAACTGAAGAGCTTGATGGTTTTGAATCTGTTTTCGAATCAGTTAACCGGTGGGATCCCGGAGAAGGTAGGCCTGATTCCGGCGCTGAAGAGCCTTCGTGTGTTTAAGAACGTGTTGAACGGGACTCTGCCGCCGGAAATAGGCCTCCACTCGGAGCTGGAAGCGTTTGAGGTTTCTGAAAATCAGCTGAGTGGCTTCCTACCGGAGTATTTATGCACCGGAGGAGCTTTGCAAGGACTTGTTGCATTCTCCAACAATTTTAGTGGCGAGTTGCCAAAAGGGCTTGGAAATTGTGGTTCTTTGAGGACACTTCAGGTTTACAACAACCATTTTTCGGGTGAGGTTCCGAATGGTATTTGGTCTGGATTGAATCTTTCAAGTTTGAGGTTGAGTAACAACTCGTTTTCCGGTCATCTTCCAGCCAGCAAGCTGGCATGGACTCTTTCCAGGCTCGAAATCAGCCACAACAGATTTTCCGGTGAAATCCTAGCCGAGGTTTCTTTTTGGGAACGTTTGGTGGTTTTTAAGGCCAGTGGAAATCTTTTTTCCGGGAAAATTCCAATTGAACTTACCAACCTTCCTCAATTGGACACTCTATTGCCTGATGGGAATCAATTTTCCGGTGAGTTACCAACTCAGATCATCTCATGGGCGTCTCTAAATACCTTGAATCTCTCAAGAAATGATCTTACCGCTTGAAATTCAGAGTATTGGGAATAATTAAACTTGTATTATTCTTCTCACTAAGAGGCTTTATATAAGGTTACAATCCTAATTATAAGTAATCACATAGAATCCTTCTAGGGTAAGGAGACCTAACTTTTAGGAGAAGGAAATCTACTTTGACTAATTACATAAAAAGTGAATAATTACATAAATCTTGCAACACTCCCCCTCAAGTTGGTGCATAGATGTCGCACATGCCCAACTTGCCTAAAAACTTTGAAAACAATGTTTTCGAAACAGTCTTGGTGAGGATATCAGCCAATTGATCTTCTGATCGAAATTCAGGTACTTTCACAAGATTTTCATCTAACTTCTCTTTAATAAAGAACCTATCCACTTCGACATGTTTGGTTATGTCATGCTGAACTTGATTTTCTGCAATATCACGTGCAGACTTGTTATCACAATATAACTTCATAGGCTCCTTTGGTGGATAACCCAAGTCTTGTAACAAGAGTTTCAACCACAATATTTCTTGGATCCCAAGTGTCATTCCTCTATATTCAGCTTCTGCACTAGATCGTACAACAACATTATGTTTCTCACTTCTCCATGTAACAAGACTGCCTCCTACAAATGTTAAATAACCTGAGGTAGATCTTCGGTCATCCAGTGCTCCTGCCCAATCTGCATCAATGTATGTTTCAACCTTCAAATAATCTTCATTCTTAGTTAATAGAATTCATTTCCCATAAGAAGCTTTCAAATAGCTCAGAATATGCATAATAGCATTCATATGTTTTTCTTCTGGACTATGCATGAATTGACTCACTACACCTAGAGCATATGCAATGTCTGGTCGTGTGTGAGCCAAATACATCAATCTTCCCACTAGTCTCTGATATCTACCTTTTTCAGTAGGTACTTGATTAGGCTCTATTGCTAGTTTCAGTCCTTCTTCTAGAGGCGTACTTGCAGACTGACAAGTAGACATGCCAGTTTCGTGCAACAAATCTAAGGCATACTTTCTTTGGAAAAGAAAGATTCATTTCCTTGATCGTGATACTTCAATTCCAATACCGTACTTCAAAGGACCGAGGTCTTTCATCTCAAATTCTTGGGATAAATACTTCTTTAGTGCTTCTTTTTCCTTAGGATCATTCTCTGTGATAACCATATTATCAACATATACAATAAGTGATGTGATGTTACCACCTGTTTTCTTCAAAAATAAAGTGTGATCCGAATTGCTCTGTCTGTAGCCAAAATTCTTCATAGACTTTGTGAATCTTCCAAACCACACTTTTAGGGACTGCTTCAATCCATACAATGATTTCCTCAATCTACACACCTTACTTTTATGTTTAGACGATACTTCACACCCAGGAGGAAGATCCGTATAAACTTCTTCTGTCAAGTCACCATGTAGGAAAGCATTTTTTACATCAAATTGTTGTAAGGGCCAATCCAAGTTCACTGCTAGTGACAACAGCACGCGAACCGTATTAATCTTTGCTACAAGTGCAAATGTCTCCATATAATCAATCCCATATGTTTGGGTGTATCCTTTTGCAACTAGTCAAGCCTTAAAACGCTCAATTGTACCATCTGCTTTATATTTTATAATATAAACCCATCGACATCCAACAGGTTTCTTCCCTGTAGGAAGGTCTACAAGCTCCCACGTTGCATTTTGCTGTAAGGACTTCATCTCTTCATTCATAGCTGGTTTCCACCTTGAATCAGCCAAGGCTTCCTGCACACTGTTAGGAATAGATACAATAGCTAATTGATTCACAAATGACTTATTTGATTCAGAAAAAAACAATGGTTAGAAACATAATGACTCATGGGGTATTTCACTTTGCTGGAGAAGTCAAGCTCGTAATAGCCTTAGGAACACCTCTTGTGACACGATGAGGTAATTGTCGTTGTTGGGGCTCAGGCACATCCTTAACTAACGATTGGTTATGTGTAGCAGGTATTGCAGGCTCAAGCGACTCATGTGACGCTATCTCTTCCATTACAGTATCATTGGGTATTGTTGGTGACTGGTCATGTTCTAATTGTGACTGGTCATGTTCTAACTGTGACTGGTCATGCTCTAACTGTGACTAGTCGTGACTTGTTTCTAGTATAATCTTCCACAAATCGAATCATTGTCATAGTCCAAAGACTGAACTTCATTCTCGTACTCCCCCTAAAGTTCAGCCGCATGAGGAAAAAACATATACTCTTCATGAAACACAACATCAAGTGTAACATACATCCGTTTTGAGGGGGGTGATAACAACAATATCCTTTCTGAGTAGAGGCGTAACCAAGAAAAACACACCGTAGAGCATGTCTAGAATCAAAAGTCATATGTTCTATAGCACCAGAATAAATTATCCAAGTACTATTAGAAACAGTTGTAGATATTTTTAAAGGTTTAGCATGAGTACCTATAGTGGCAGCTAATGCCGAAGCATGTTCGACCCCATCATTCTCCCCATCATGTTTAGTTTTAACCATAGCAGCAGTCGAACTCTTTTTAGAATTTCTCTTCCTTGGGTCACGATTAGGATCTCACCAATCAGGGTAGCCCACAATTTCATAGCACCTCTTCACGTCATGACCAGATTGGTTGCAATGCGTACAAAAAATATCTGAGGAGGGACGAGAATTACCCCTCGAACCATTGTACTGTGAGGATGACCTGTCACGGGATTGGTACGATGATGACTGGTCACGTGAACGATTCTTGTTGGAACGATTATTTCGAGCCACCATTGCTGAGACATCCACTGTTGCTACTTCAGAGTTCATGGTTTCTCGACGTATAGATTCACGCCGAACAAGTGCATATACCTCTCCCAATTCTGGTACAAGTTCTTTTCGCAATATTTCACCACGAATTTGTTCATATTCAGCATCCAAGTCTACAAGAAAGATATGAACCCTTTGTCGGTCAATAGACTTCATGTAGGCTTTAACATCATCTTCATGTTGCCTGACCACCTTATCACGATGATCCAAATCACTAAATATCTCAGTCAATTCTCCATAATATATGGAGAGAGATTTTCCACTTGTTTGGTGGAAAAAGCTTTTTGGTTTAATGGAAAAACCTGCAATTCATCTGTTCCATCATATGAGGCCTTAGTGAGGGCATTCCACACATCCCTCGTGGTAGGTAGGCACAGATAGCGCTTCATGATGTCTACATTCATAGACATCAATAACCATCATTTTACCTTCTGGTTGTCAGCATACCAGTGTTCATAATTATCATCATCTTCTGTGGGTGGTTTATCTTTCCCACGAATGAACTTCAATTTTCCTTTTTCAACGAAGAGCATCTCTACTAGTTGAGACCATACATCATAGTTGGATTCGGTGAGGATAATCCCCAGATTGAATGCAAATCCATCAGATTGAATGAAAATTGGAGTGACCGGTTTGGTGCCAGAAACTCCAGCGTCATCTTTTGGAGGTGAAGGTATTTCTGTCATTACCGTGACTAGTCACAAGTATTTAGTGTTTCAGGGTTTCAAGCGAGTTCAAGGGTACGGTGAGGTTTTAGGGTTTCAGGATTTCAAACAATTCAAGGGTACAGCTCTAATACCTCCTTAAAATTCAGAGTATTGGGAATAATTCAACTTGTATTATTTTTCTCACTAAGAGACTTTATATAAGGTTACAATCCTAATTACAAGTAATCACATAGAATCCTTGGGTAAGGAGGCCTAACTTCGTGGAGAAAGAAACCTACTTTGACTAATTACATAAAAAGTGCATAATTACATAAATCTTGCAACATTACCGGCCAAATTCCAGCAGCTATTGCCTCTCTGCCTGTCCTGGTTTACTTGGATTTATCACAAAATCAGTTCTCTGGTGAAATTCCAGTTGGACTAGGAAACCTGAGGCTCAATTCCCTCGACTTGTCTTCCAACAAACTTTCCGGGAAAATCCCAGAAGTGTTCGATAATCTTGCATATGAAAACAGTTTCTTAAACAATTCCCATCTCTGTGCCGCCAATTCTCGAATCATAAACCTTTCCAATTGTCACACCAGCATTCATGGCTCTCACAAGCTGTCCTCTAAAGTCCTAGCCATGATCTTAGTCCTCTCCATTGCCGTCTTTCTTATTACTGTTGTATTGACAGTTTTCGCAGTGAGAGACCACTGGAGGAGAAAGCGCAGTGATGACCTGGCAACATGGAAGCTCACATCATTCCACAGGTTGGATTTCACAGAGTTCAGTGTGTTAGCGAGCTTGACAGACTCTAATCTGATCGGAAGCGGAGGATCAGGGAAAGTTTATCAAGTTAGCACCAACTGCCCGGGTGAATATGTGGCGGTGAAGAGGATTTGGAACACCATCAAAGTATCAAACTAGATGAGAGGCTGGAGAAAGAGTTTATTGCCGAGGTGGAGATACTAGGAACCATTCGGCATTCCAACATTGTTAAGTTGCTGTGCTGCATTTCCAGCGACAATTCGAAGCTTCTTGTGTATGAATACATGGTGAATCAGAGCCTGGATAAATGGCTGCACGGAAATAAAAGACGGTCAGGATCTCATCATGTTGTTTTGGATTGGGAAACAAGGGTGCAGATTGCAATTGGAGCTGCACAAGGCTTGTGCTACATGCATCATGATTGTTCACTGCCTATCATTCATAGAGATGTTAAGTCGAGTAATATCTTGTTGGATTCTGAATTCAAGGCTCGGATTGCAGATTTTGGGTTGGCTAAGATCTTGGCAAAGGATGGAGACCATCAAACAATGTCTGCTATTGCTGGATCCTTTGGGTACATGGCACCAGGTAGGAGCTTAAATTGATTTATACAATTTATACATTCTCAGTTTAACAATGGTACCATTTTTGCAATGCAGAGTACGCTTACACAACAAAAATCAACGAAAAGAATGATGTGTACAGCTTCGGAGTAGTGCTACTGGAGCTAACAGCCGGGAGAGAAGCCAACAGCGGAGATGAGATACAAGCTTGGCAGAATGGGCGTGGCGGCTCCACAGCGAAGGAAAGACATTAAGTGATGCCTTCGATGAGGAGATAAAGAAGCCATGTAACTTGGAAGAGATGGCCACTGTGTTCAAACTAGGATTCATTTGCACTAGCACACTGCCTTCAACTCGGCCTTCAATGAAGGAGGTTGTGCACATTCATCGCGCTTACGGTCCGTTGGAGGGATCTGAAGTGAAGAAGGTTGGTAGTGACTTTGATGTTGCTCCTCTCCTTACCTGTGCCACTTTTCTTTCTAGTTATAAGCGCAGCAAGAAGGTGGATGATAGCTTAGTTTACAGTGCATGAAGCAAAGCGATGTACCCTTTTGGCGAAGAAATCCCGTGGCGATCATACTCAGTACCAACCATATCCCTGGATCTGATACGTTCATTTTTCTCGTCAGGTGAATAATCATTTGATATGATAAAGAGAGTATGTATAATATAGACTTGTTCTAGTCTTACTCTTACGCCTTTGCAGTTGTTCTCTCCCGTTTTCATGCTTCACCAAGGGCTGAATGTACCAATTTGGGCACATTAACTTATGAAATGTATTACAATGAGGGAGATGGCAATATGCAAAGAAGGGCTGTATTATAATGGTGGAATGTACATAAACAATGAGAATTTGATGAGAGATATCACAGAGCCAAAACAAGGAAGAAGCTGTGTAACTTCTTGGACTAGTTACAGTGACTTCCATACAAAGCTACGGAACTTCTCATCCCCACAAAATTACACCCATAGCTCAAATAACAGAGTTCTTGGAATTGGAGACTCCACAAATGACTACCATACTTCCATGAATTGATGGTGCTTGCACTTTCGCTGGCCACATTGACCACAAGACTCTTTGTTTATGCAAACTCTTGCATGGCTCAAACTTCCCCCGCACTTCCCAACTCATCGCGCACATGCACCTGGCAACCATAATGAAATCCAGCAATTATACAGTACTTACCATTGAGCTGGCTCTATTCCTTTGTAGAAGTGAGATGCAAAGTCATAAGATTCACCTCCCAAAGGTTATTACATTAAACTCAGATTTCACCTGTTACATAAGAGCCACCAAATAGGGCATTATAAAGATATTATGGTTTGCTTATAAAAACAATACGAATTTCAAACACATGCCTTGTTGTTGGCCTCTGCATAGATCTGCCCTTGCTCCATCTTCCAAATGGATAACAACCCATTTGCAACATTTGACTAGACATACAAATTAAAAAAACAACTTGTTAGGTTTCCACAATTGTATCAGAGAGAAGAGGCAAGATAAACACGAACACTCCCAACAAAAAACTAGTATGGCCTTAAGTACAAGTTGGAAAGAAACCACATATAATAGTCCAGGACCTTCCAACACAATATACACTACTTCATACATTGTGCAAGAAAAACATATTGGAAGATTCGAAACTTGAGAATTTAAAACAATCATGGAAGTGATTCAACAAGATAAATCTCACCGCTATCATAAAAAACAAATTAAACACCAAGTATGTGAAGGACCACAGAAGCAAAGATCATTAAATTAGTCGCTATACCAATGGCCAAAAAGAACCTGATAAAAACAAGCAGCTAACCCAAGAAAGACTCAACGATAGAGGAATGGGGATAATAAAGACTCAACGATAGAGGAATGGGGATAATGAACTTAAGTTTTGGTCATTATAAGAAAGTGTAAAGAAAAAAAGGAAAACAGAGAAATAGAAATGGAAACCAGCATGCACAACAAAGTTAATGTTTAAAACCTCAAATTCTTCTGACAAGGCATTTGATATATCTCATTTGCATTTACAGAGCCATTTCCCCAAAGCGACACTGGTTTGGCAAAAGTGCATCAACCTGCAAAATCCATTCCCTCACTATCTCCTCTTGAACTTTCAGCTTTCTCACTTCCATCCGGTACAAATCTGAATCCACTGTCAGAAATTCATCTCACAATTGAGGTTCTAAGCGTTGGAAGTTGATCTCAAATTCCCAACGCACATTCAGCATTAACCACTCCCATATCCAATTATTACATGGCTCTACTAGTTCCTTTGTCAACCCCAACAGCATCTGCAGTCCAATTCAGAAGTTTCCTAGCACAGTTGCTCTCCATACCTCCATGTCAACCAATGAAAACTTTCCAATTCTGTCCTCATTTAAGCTAATGTTTCCTTTGATTCTGAAAAAACAGTACATGGAGCTACTAACTCATTCCAGGAAAGAGATTTCTCTAACTTTTCAGATGGCTTTACCTCGTCACCCTCTGTTGAAGGCTTTACCTCATAACCAGAGGGCTTCACCTCGTAAACCTCTGTTGAGGGCTTCACCTCGTAAACCTCTTGTGAAGGCTTCACCTCGTAAACCTCTTGTGAAGGCTTCACCTCGTAAACCTCTTGTGAAGGCTTCACCTCGTACACCTGTTGTGAAGGCTTTACCTTGTAAACCTTTTGTGAAGGCTTTACCTTGTAAACCTCTTGTGAAGGCTTTGCCTCATTTCTAGTGATATACTCACGCACAACATTTTCAACAATCCTTCTGTCTCCCACGCTAACCTTTTCACTCTGCAACTGTATGGCAGACAATCTAGCAGTGGCATTCTTATCCACTTCTCCAGTTTCCAGACAGTCCACACTAACGCCATTACTGAAGCTGATTTCGGTCGTATCACCAGATCTACCTGCACTGCTTTCTCGGGACACATACTCCACGTGTTGCAGAGAAACAGAGATCTGGTTCCCAGGTTTAATTGGCCCCGTATCCTCTGTTTGAGGATCAATTTTCCTCCTGACATGTCTCTCAGAAGACCCAGAACTACACCCCACAGAATCTTCATTAGTTCTTTCATCCTGCTGGCTTACATGCCTCAGTAGTCGAGGCCGTTTATACCCATCAGGAAAAACAAAGGGAGGAAGCTGCTTCCGGCGGACATGACAAACATATATGTCCATCCCAGGCTTCCAGAACATGTACATGCTTATTCCATGTCTAAATTCATCAACTGTTCCACGTATATCAAATTGCTGACCTTCTTGACCTCTCACTCCCTCTTTCCTCTGTAAACCCATAAAGAAAGCACAATGTGGGCATGGCTTGGATGTGTCTACATATTCCTTTGGATATGGATGGCATTGCAGCATCCCATTTGTGTCACGCTCTATCTGCAACAAAGATGAATGAAATTTTTAATAGAAAACAAACTATAACTACATCTCAACTTCTAGATAGACCCACCTAGCAGAAATCCATAAATATGACAACAAAAATCAGCTGCCTGTGTAATCCGTAAAGCACTAAAAGACAACCACTTGACCAAAAGAAAAACTTGACCTTTAGGGTAAGCTTTCTAAACCGAGATTCTACCCAACCCTTCCATGTCAGCAAATCATCAGTATCAGCTGCAACTATGTCCACCTGCAGATAGTTTTTATACGCCTCGAAAAAAAGATACGGTTCAAAGAGAGCACTCCACTGGGCCTTGTTCAGCTCAACATCCTGTATAAAACCACAAGGGAAAGGACATCAATTGTGAAAAATAGCCTGCAAATGCAGAAGAAGAAAAAAAAATTGATTTATTGCCTCACCTCACATATCTTATTACCATGGTGGAACTGCTCTGCCATAACTCGTAAAGTACTTGTTGAGACATTGTAACTAGAGTTCATGCAAGGGTATGCGGGAGTTATTATTGGCATATGATGTAAACGGTCCCGAGGGTTTTTACGAGGATCCCATGTCGGGAATCCAAGTTCATCATTCTCTTCAATTGGACATAGACTTACAGGATTTGGCCAACGCCACTGAGTATACACTCTGAAAAATCTAGAAACCAACATGCTAGGAATTGCATTAGGATAAAGCTGACAAATTCGAGCAACTAAAATAGCCCAGTTTACACCACCAAGGAATCCAGTAACCTACAACAACAGAAAATAGCAACTGACCATTTCAGAAGTGTAAAACTAATGAATTAATGACAATGATGATTAAAAACTTAGAGCACTGCAAAACTTACATTCGAATAAACACCGCGTCTTTTAGCCCAGAACTTCAGACATCTGAGTGTCGTGCGGAAGTGCTGCAGTTAAACGGTATCAAACGTCGAGTCAATTAAACCTAGAAACAAACCAATGTAAAGAATAAAAGGTGATCAACCTCAACATTAGGGACAAGTTTCAGAATTTGATCTGCAACCCTGCATCCATTCAGACTTCGAACAGTTTGCTCATCAACTTCGTATAGCACGGATTCATGTGAGATGTCCAGATCCTGTTGACATGTTCCGAAAACATGTCAATATCATAAAGAACACCAGGACCACTATTCGTTGTCTATATTATGACACCAGCTTGAGGGTCTTCAAATGTTAAGTAATATCTCAAATTTTCGAAACGTCAGTGAATTAGTAATAACTCAAATTTTCGAAACATCAGTGAATAGCACAATCCGCATCAAAACAATAAGGGGCTTGAAATATTTTTCCACACTGGTCATATGGTTATTACACACAATGAGAGGGGTACATGGAACAAAAAGAAATAGATTTCAAGAAACTAAGTTCTGATCTCACCTCGGGAATAACCAAAAGAGATACGCTTGCATATAAAAGATCTATTGATATTCCCTGGAACTTAAACTTCATGACAGGGACATGAGCATCAGGAACTGGTTGAAGTTCACTGACCTCTTCCATATCAGCCAAGATGTCATGCAAAATGATAAAAAAATCCTCCTGTAGAAAGAAAGTCACACTGTGAGGTAGAGCTGCAAGTAATGAAATTGGCAGGACATATTGAAAAAGAATCAAGACTACATATGTATATACGAACATATCTATAAATCACCTCTCGATTCACATAGGATGGCCCAACACACAAGGTGTCTATGTCAGCTCCAGGCCCATGAACCTGTCAAAATAATAAACTTGTTGCTACATCAAGCAGATAAAATTCAGTTGTTACATGGAAAACAAATATATGAATAATAAAATAGTACTGCAAATACTCTCCTCAGTTGGTGGTTGGATCAAATAGCCAAATAAAGAACAACTCTTAAGGATATGTGCATTACATCTAATTTTTTTAAAAGCAAATTGATTAAGCAATCACAATCACAGCAATTTCTACAATAAGGCAAATGATATCAGAATGGCTCACTGTTATGGAACTACCTGTTCTCACAGACTGAAGGATAGATGATACAGCAGATGTTTTATATGTTTGCATGATCGCATCCACTGATATTGGCCAGAAATTTCATTAAACAAGGTTCAAATAGGATTATTAAATATGTCAATGAACAAGTCCGAATAAGAATTTGTTATTCTAATAAGATCTCGTTATAAATGTTAGAATCATCAGGTAGATTTTGATATTACCAAAAGTCCTTTGCATTTTCGTCATGCACCAGTTTTTTGATTATGAAGAAGGATCTTTGCTTGAGACATTCTAAACATCAGAATGACAAATAAAATCCACATAAACAGATAGCATACCATTCTGGCTCAGAAATCAAATCTGTTCGTAAAACTCCAGATGATGTTGTATCCCCCACCAAATAAGAATAACCATTAGTTAGAAGTTATAACTTGTACATTGAGCTAAAGAGAAGATAGAAGAATTTCCAATTTTAAAACCACTTGCAAGCCCCAGCAGATCATACCTATAAAATTGATAAACCTAAGTAAAACAAATTTAAGGGTGTACTGTACACCACCACTAGAAGAAATTTAGGGGAACTAATATTTACCCCAAGGCGATACGAGCCAAAAGTAAAAATGACAGCATTTGCATCCTCCACCATCTGTTCTGTGTAGCCTCTTTGGCTAGTCAGTTGCTTCACCCAGCCTTTCACAATCTACAACCATTAATTACTTAATTAAACAATCCAACAGAAGCAAAATGCAAGATTCATATATATGAACAATTTGATGCCTTTCACAATCTACAGCCATTAATTTCTTCATTAAACAATCCAAAAAAAGCAAAACGCAAGTTTCATACATATAAAATGGACCCTTGCTATACCACATCAATACGTAAGTTCCAAACTAGTGTTAGTAAGCACGGAACAAATATTCCAGTAGCAAACTAGCAATGCCTTAAAGCACCGCACCAATTGCCATAAAATTCGTTAGCATTCTCTATAACATCAAAAAATATATCCATTATGACGCTAATTTTGCTCAAAGTCGAGGATACAATAGAACAGCAATATATTTACCTGATCAATGCGGCCAAGAACCTCTATTCTCTTTGCAACTTCTATTTCACTCTCATAAAGCCCCGAATCGATTAAGAACTACCAAAAATAAATAAAAAATCATTAACTTCCAAATCAAGCATAACAAAATTAACCAACTTGGGGCACCGTCTGATCTGTGTATACCTTTTCGAGTTCAAGATTTCGTTGGAGATCAGACTGGGAGGGCCCGGACAGAAATACCGTCGTTCCGGACTTCTTTGGCGGCTGATGAGTCGGGGCAGAAGCATTTAAACCCTCAGAACCCGCCATTTCAACACCCTTTAATGGTAAAATTTTCAAAATTTATGTAACCTAAGTATAGCAAGAAAATTTGAAAAAATGGGATTTAGAGGCAATTCAAGTTGACAGTATTGGACTGAAATGAGTAAAACCCTAATTTGTTGATGAAGGAAAATCTCAAGCCTAACAAATTCCAAAGCTCTCAGAGAGATCTGGAATGGGCGCTGAAAGCAGGAAGGAGAGAGATGGATATGAAGGGAAAGAAGAAAATTGAGAGAGATCGAGAAGAGAGTGGAGATGGGGATTGAGAAGCAGTAGAGAGAGGGTTCGTTAGGGCCTTGATCTTTGGTGTTGGTGGTGGCTTTTCGTTGGTCTTCTTCAGAATCGGGATTTGATCAGATGCGGACTTTTTAAAATTAAATTAAAGACCCGTGGCTGCACGTTACATCCAGCTTAACGTTTCCGTTCGTTTTGAAAAAAACAATTTTTTTTTCTAAAAAGAGAAAATTTTATTAGATAAATGCAAATTATAATACTACCAAAAATGTTAACACAAATATCAAAAGGTTTAACAAATCTAATTAAAGTAAGACTGGCAGATAGTTGTAAAAGATATATATGCATTGTGATAACTGATGATGTATTTGTAGTTATAATTTTTTTTTTTATCGGAAAGGGAGAAATTTTTAGAAATTATTCATACAAAATGTTATCGGGGTTCGAATTTCGCAATTTAAATTTTATAATCGAGATTTTAATACATATTTGACATAAAAAGATATCAACTCTAATACTTCTGCTTTATAAATTGGTGTTAAATTTAAATTGGCATTTAAAATTTTTTATTTTTATAATTATCAGACATATCTAATTCATTCACACACAAAATATGCGGAATGGCTACAATACCCCAGCGCATTAAGTACATCATGTTTTTTTCAATAGGATATATAAAAAATAATAGAAACAAAAAAATTATCTCTTTATTTTTTAATCGTTAAATTTTAATTTAAAGAAGTCTAACGGTTTCGCATCCACGTTGCACTTAATAATATGTGTAAAAAAATTTCCATTCTTAAATGGATGGTCAAAATAATTCAAGCTCCTATTTTTGAAATAAATTAGTTTTGAGTGCAAATGAGTGAACAAATGGGCACATTCCTTCCTATAAATAAAAGAAAATTACAAAACCAATATTTTAACCCCGGTAGCGTGTTATTGTCAATGATTGAAATATCGATATCGACGGATATATTGTTCGCCGAATTTACGGATATCTCGCCCCAAATATCGATATTGATATCGATATCGTTTACGGTCAACCAAAATGACGGAAATTGGGTTCAAATGACGGAAATTTAGAATGAAATTTTGGGGAAAACTTAAGTACCCAATAATGGTTATATAGGACTAATAAAAACTATAAAATGACTTTGATATAATAAATATATGATAGAATATAGATTTTTCGACCACTAACAATATAAAATCTTAAAGATAAACTTAAATTAAAACATAATTTTATTGATAATATTGCATTAAAAATATTGTACACATTGAACTTGATCAAAAACAAGTAGAGTGTCGACCAGCTTGAAAATTAGATTGGTCTTGATCTACCAAGACAGAAAAGTTTTGCCAACTGATGTTATTTTACCAAAAAGAAATGTATTGTTGGACATAGTATTCGTATATCTCCTTTGAATGGCCTACTTTTCCTCCATAGATAGGGTAGTTCAAATTTACCCAACTAACTTCTCCATAATCTTCATTGAGATGAGGATCTTCATAGCCTTCATAACCATGTGACATTTGAGGGAGATGGCTGTCTAACAAGGGGTGACGATATGGACCATAAGCATATGGATCATTTAAGTTGTTACTAGGAATGGTGCCTAAACTCATTGACTCAAAACTAATTTCCATGGAATCCTCAAAAGATGGGTTTCCATAACCTTCATATATATTGCGTGTCCGAGTGTAATCTTTTCCAACACCACCGATTCCTACTCCTCCTTCTCTACACCCATGATCATAATCTTGGGTGACATGAGTGAAATCCGCATCTCCAGTAAATGGGCTCAAGGGTGCATATGTTTCGGTTACATGTTCATTTCCCCAAACATCATCCCCTCCGTCATCCTTGTCTTCATCGTTTGTCTCAACATCATCTCCTCCATCATCATCATCATCATCATCATCATCATCTGGAGATTTATTCTGATGAAGTCCCTTACTAGTAGCATCAGCTCGTAAGTCACGTCTACCGATAGAACCAAGCATTGATCTCTCCCATGAAAACATCTCTCGCTCACTTCCTACGTCTTCACTCCCCACTTCTTCAGATAGCATTCTATCGACTTTAACATCGTGTTCACTAGCAAGATGTGCTACTCGAGGGCCAGGCCTTCCACTATCATCATCCAAGTGAGCTGGCATAATCCATGCTTGAAGTGGATCAGCCTCATTACCTTCCACATATTGACCTGCAATTTCCAACAAGTCAACGTAGTCTTCTTCCACAACTTTACCAGCTTCAGCTTCTTCATCTCTTAACTTGAGTTTCATGTTGTAATAACAGAAAACAAGTTGTTCTAACTTAGAATATGCGCGACGATTTCTTTGCTTTGTATGAATTAAAGCAAATGTACTCCAATTTCTCTCACATGCCGAAGATGATACCGTTTGTGATAATATACGAACTGCAATTTGTTGCAAGCTGGGAGAAGTTTGGCCATATGGTTCCCACTACTCAGTTGTCAATATCAAGTTTAAAGTGCTAAGTCATACAATATCAAGTTAAATGCAAGTAATATACCTAGAGGCATTTTCGTTCGTGATTGTACAGCAATAGGTGAACGAAATGTTTTCCGACCATCACTAAAGTTGATCAACTACATTAAGGCTGATGTTAATATAATGCCATAGATGTACAGATTCAAAAATATCAAGGTTCATATATGGTAGTGAACTTACGTCTACTCCAAAATTTTGTAAACTCACTTGCCCATTTGGATTCAGTTTGAGGAATACTTGTTGAACTGATTGGACGATGGAGGAGTCATGTCCAACACCTGCTTGATATTGATATCGGGGATTCAAGTAATAAGCTGTAAATCGTGAATGAACTTTTCTTAGTAAACAACAATAAAATAAAATATTAACAAGTTCAATAAGATAGAAATATACCAGCGGCATGTAAAAGATGTACTAATGTTCTTTCCCATCGCTCTTATATGATTTTAAGGACCCACTTCTTTCCTTTAAGATGGGTTATCTTTTCTTTCATTCGATTGAACATATCATACAGGATTGGCATGGTTGGGACTACCTATGTATCAACAATTCGAAGGATGCAATATAATGGTTCATATATTGATTGCATCATCTCCAAGGACTCCCAGAATCTTTGGTTGAGGATATGAGCCTCAACCCTCTTGCCTTCCACTTTCCTACTCAATGGGCTACCATGTCATTGATCACTAGTAAACAATCTTCTAAGGCCAACTTCATGCTTAACTATACTGTTTATACAAATATAGTTGGTTGCGAACCGAGTTGCACCAGGACGAACCAAGTCTCCTTGACAGAATTCATGCATCTGAGCTAGTAACCATAGATGATTATAAATGTAGTTAGTTACCTGCCTAGCATTTTTTATGATGAGCGCCATTGTCTCATTCTTCCCAATATCTTCAAATATTAGGTTGATACAATGGGCTGCACAAGGAGTCCAATAGATCGGAAACGTCTTCATCAGTTCTTTTCCAGCCTTTTTGAAGTTCGACCCATTATCAGTAACGATCTGTACAACATTTTATACTCCAACCTCCTGAACAACTTCCTTCAACAAATTTTGTATGTACACATAGTCTTTATGGAATTTGGAAGAATCAACTGACCTGATAAATACAGTTGAACCCTTACTATATACCATCAAGTTAATTATGGATAACTTCATTGGGCCGGTCCAACCATCACACATTATGGTACATCCATAAGTTTCCCAGTGTCGCTTTTATTGCTCCACATACGCTGTCATTTCTTCATACTCCATAGGAAGATATTTATTTTTCACTTCATATGGAGAAGGAGTGGACACGCCTTCACCTGCAAACCAAAACATAAGTTAGCATTTAATCCTATTTCATAAGCTAAATAAAAATGTATCATAAATAAATTTATTAAATACCTGCTCGTTGGGCTTAAATAATCATATTCTTAAAATGATGAGAGTTGGCTTTATTTGGAGCCACGTCTTCATATATAAAAAAAAAAATTTGTTTATGTATCGACCCAACTTCTCTTTCGTCCCTTTCCACATCGATTTTACAGTCTTCTGTTGACTTCATGCAGTTTTATTGAGTTTTGGTTCTGGAGGAATTGAAAATGGATCACAAAAACTTTGTGATCGACGCATCTGTTGCGGTGGTTGACGACTGCTACTGCCTCCTTGAGCACCACGCATGGTACCAACTCCATAATTGTCGACACTTCTCCGTGCCTCATCTCTCGATGCATTTACAGCAAAGCGATATGCTGCTCTCTCATATTTATGCACATCTGGTGGATAAGCGAATCCATCATCATCCTCTTCATCATTGCTATCATTAATCTGAATGCTCTGTTGAGTGTCCAGTGGATCACCTCTCAAGCCAGCTCGTATGTTCTCTCCAATCATATTCTTAGTTTGTTTAGCAGTATCTTTACTTTTGATCCATGCTCTGACCTCATCCCTAATAGCCTTAGGTAAAAGGACCGTCCCCATAGGAACATTGATAACCGTGCCCAGTCCTGTTCCCATCTGACAAGTCAACTGAAGTTCCCCTAATTTCCCTCAGTACTTGTCAAACCAGGGATAATCGTACATGTGCCCACCCATGCCTCCACCTCCTGAATAGCCTCGATCACCGCGCCACGACCTGGAGGGTCAATAAAAACACAAAAGGTGTGAGTGGACAAAAATAATCAGTTTATAAAACATGTTTACAGAAAGAACATTTCTACCCTCCACATAAAACCAATGAATGCATTCAAAAACCATTTCACAATCCATTCCATTTCTAGTATAAGAAAACGTGTATGAAAATAAAAATCATTTTCCTTTGCTCAAACCTCGGCCTTAGCCTGAAATCATAAACACGGGGCCTTCGCCCAAAATCATGAATCAAAATCCAAGTACAGAACATAACCCAAAAATCCATCAAGTCATATAAACCAGGCCACTGCCCAACACATCTGAAAACATCGGGAATCAACTGTAAATCACAAGTCAATCAATCTGCTGGATCTCAAGTGCGCCCGAGTCTTTAAACTCAAAACCATGGGCATAATCAGGCCTTCCCGGGATATCAACGAGTCTTTAAACACAAAACATAATCAATAGGACTCGAAGGATATCACAATAACCGAGTCTTTAAACTCAAAACATGTCAATCAAGGGCCCTCCCCCGTCAATCAACCGAGTCTTTAAACTCAAAACCAGACCCACTGGTTTTTCTTTTCTTTTTCCGGGTCTTTAAACCCAAAACCATTTTTCAATCATAACAAATCCAGAATCCATCATAGTCCAAATTCCAAATCATATCCATAATCTATTTCCAAATCCGAATTCGGAACCATTATTCTATAAGCTAGCATCCGGAATAATCATTCCGAACCCAAATCCGGAAATCCATTTTCAAGTTTCCGAAATCCGAAATCTCGTTCATCAAAACCACTGTTATGAACTGGGCATCAAGCCCATCACCTTTCCAAAATCCGTTTTAAATCTTTGAAATCACATTTCAAATCCCAAATTCAAATCATCAAAACCATGGTCAAATCACAACATACTCGAAATCTCGTAAAACGTGCAAATCCGTAATACTCTTGAAATACGTACCAAAACCGTAAATCATACTCACAATCATAATCAAAACATCATCAAAACATGATACGCAAAAATCATATAAAATCACCCATTAAATCATCATCAAAACATAGGAGAAACCATAGTTTTGAAATACGTGCAATTACGTATTGTATATCGAAATACGTATAAATACGAAAATTGTAATTACCATAAGCATAAAAATAATCATAGAAATCATAACTATAAGCATAGAAAACGATTATGCATGCATTGAAATTTAGAAAACAAAGTCCACTCACACACCGTCCTAACGGCTCACTTCTGAGCTGCACGTTTTTCCGTAAATTTCGAAATTTATAATTCCTATCCAAAATCAATATCGAGGGTCACTAACACTTCAATATACCTCATATAATTTTCCCCAATTTTTTCGGGATTTAAATACGTATTTTAAACGTATACGCAAACTTTGGATACACTGAATACTATCGAAACAATACCCGATTTCCTCGAAATCAATGCCAAAATGTTCGTTACATTAAAAGGATAAAATCCCATGTTGGACTCACCTCGAAATTCGGTTCCACGCGTCGCCGCAAGCGACTGCGCGTGGGATGTCAGGACCCGTCCCAAATATGGCCTCGATACCCGGGACGAACCCTGCTCCCGTCTGACAATCACACTTACAATATCAAAAACAAACAAACAACCTTCACACAACTATAAGCATAACTATCAGACGAAGGAGTAAAATATACACAGCAGTCAGTCAGAGCATAGTTCTACAAAATGGGCACAAAAGTCCTACAATGCTAGTCTCGCAACGGAAGAACGTCGGAAGCTCTATGCCTCGATATCTGCCTCAACGTTCACCCCAGCGCTATCACCACGACCTGGAGGGAAATTTTAAAACCAAAAGATGTGAGTGGACTAAAAAAAATGAAAATTTGAAAACCGTTTAATTTCAAATCAACGCTAAGAAACTAGAACACTTTGTTCCCTCCGTTTTGGAAATCACATGTCTAACTCAGTGAGTACATAATTCTCAACCAAGAAACATCATAAGAAACAGAAACACTATAAAAGATCATAAGAAACAGATACACTGTAAAATACCATAAGAAACAGAAACACTATAAAACGGTTATAGAAATCATAGCATCAGCATCAACTCATCATTTCCGATCAAACCTGCTGGACCTACCCGAGTCTTTAAACTCAACCAGGCCTGAAATGAAATCCGAGTCTTTAAACTCAAAGGCCTATGGGGGTAATATCATAAATGTCCGAGTCTTTAAACTCCCGAGTCTTTAAACTCAATCCGGGCCCCTCCCCCCGTCAATATCAATCCGGGTCTTTAAACCCAATATCAAGATCCAGCAAATCCAATCCATATCCAGTGAAAAACCAATTCAACATCCATCGCCAAATTCGAATTCGAAATCCCCGGTTCGAAGCCCTCCCGGCGTTCAGAACCGTCATTCCGAACCCAAATCCGGAAATCTACTTTTTAATCAAAACCCACATTTACTCACAAATTATGTTTCACAATCCATTTATCATCATCAGAAAACAGTTATAGTTTGAAATCCCCAAATATGGTATCAAAATCCGAAAACCATCTTTTTCTCGAAAAACGTGCAAATCCCGAAAATGTCTCAAAAAATGTGCAAACACATCAACCCTATATAAGCATCATTAAGTAGCATAAAAACACCTTTAATAACATAAAACATCAATAAAAACAGTTAGGCATGCTCGAAAGAAAAGAAAGAATCCACTCACAAATCCAGAACGAGTCACTCGCGCTCCGTGCGCTCCTCGACTGTCTCGGGTGCCTCCCGTCCTGTCAAAAGGAATTAAATAATATTTTAATCCTAAACCCTTAACCGTCTGGATTCCCGAACAACTCTGTAACATCGTCCGATTCACCCGAAAACCACACCAATAAACTCCTTAGGACAATTAGAACCAAACTCATGTTGGAAGCTTGGCCGGATTCTTCTCCACGCGCCTCCACGCGCCGCCCAAAGTGGATGCGCGTGGGCCTCACGCGCCTGCTACAGTGCATCCCCAACCTCGATCGAACCCGGTTCGCACCAGGGCTGCAATCCCGGACCGGCGAGAACCATTCTCCGCCGTCCGGCCATCATTTCATCTCCTCTCTTCTCCTGCAGCTTCTTCCAGACACCAGGAATCCATCCCCCTCACTCTTCTGGTTCGATTCACCCCTCAGCTTCACGATGAAGCTCGAAAGAAAACAAAGACGGCCCCTGTTTTCCTTCCCGGCCGTCCTATGCTTCCCCCCCTCACGGTGGCGATTCTAAACTCCTCCCACAACCTCACTGAGTCACACACAACTCACAGGAACCCTCGACTCACTCTCTAAACCCACGATTTCCCGTTTCAAATTCACGGCCAAACAGAGTACAGAGTACTCACTGTCGACTGAGCTCCGCCGTGTACGCCCCCGTCACGGCGACCGTCCTACACCACTCCTAGAACCTCCCTGAACATCACTGCACTCACCAATCCCCTCGATTCTCATCCTACCCTCACGACTTTTGAATTGAAAGATCACGGGAAAACAGAGTAAAGAGGCTTACCCTTCGATTCTGTCTCCGCTGTGCGCACCGCCGCGTCTCCCGTTTCTCGTTGGACTCCCTGCAGCCTCCTAAACTTCCTACGGTCGTGGTTTGAGTCACCACACGGCGTAGCCACCACCACGAACTCACGGCCTCCCTGTTTCCTCAAACCTTCGCCGCACCACCACCGTGCCGCCGTGCACGATTTCACCACCAAAACCTGATCACCAGTACAAACATTACTCCCTGTCACTCTCACCAATCACTCTTCACTCACCCTTGCACCAAAATCGATCAATCTCCTTCAATTTCTCACCCTCTGTTTCTCTGTTTTTTTCGAAGGATTGCACGGTTCAAATTGAGCAAAGTGTGGCCGTGCACACTTTAGAACCATTTAGAACAATCCAGTGCCCCCACGTGTCCACAATCCTATGGACAAAGCATAAATATCCTACCCCACTCAGCCACTTGTCCTCATCCAATTGGCTGAAAGAAAATGACCAAAATACCCCTTGTATAAATAATTACCGTTTTGCCCTCGAACGTTCTAGACCCGTATCTTTTCCGTCCGACGTCCGATGACAGCGTGCCGCCTGTCGTTGAACTCAGGACGTCGAGACCTATCTAACGGTCCTCGGTCTACGTGAAAATCACAAGTCCTCCAAAAAGTCAACATTTTCCTCGTTTACTCAAATTACGGTAACGCCCCCAATCTTCCGAACGTCATAACTTTTCCTCCGGTTGTCCGAATCGAACCTGCCACCTGTCTACGGACTCGTGACGTCCTAAACTACGTCACGGTCAAGGGTTAACACTCATCCAATCGGTAATTCAAAAAGTCAACTTTTCGTCTACTATTCACAAGGGCAAAATCGTCATTTATATACAAAACTTTATAAAATTACATTTTTACCCTTCCCGAAGGTACGGGTTGTTACAATCTTCCCCCCTAAAAAGAATTTCGTCCCCGAAATTCAGTGAAACAAGTACGGGTACTGCTCGCGCATTAAAGCCTCAGGTTCCCATGTAGCTTCTTCCACCTGGTAATTCCTCCACAATACCTTAACTAAGGGAACCGTCTTCCGTCGTAACACTTTATCCTTCCGATCCAAAATCGCAACAGGTTGTTCCTCAAAACTCAAGTCTTCCCTCAGTTCAACTGGTTGTGCTTCCAGAACATGCGAATCATCTCGAATATACTTCCGAAGCATAGAGACATGAAAGACATTATGTACCTTTTCCAAGTCTGCTGGTAAAGCCAATCGATATGCAACAGGACCAATCCGTTCTAAGATCTCATAAGGTCCAATGTAACGAGGACTCAACTTCCCTCGTCTGCCAAACCGTACAATTCCTTTCCAAGGAGATAACTTCAAGAAAACCCAATCGCCTACGGCAAACTCCAAATCCATGATCCCACGGTCGGCGTAACTCATCTGTCGGTCCTGAGCTGCCTTCAATCGATCCCTGATCAGTGCCACTTTTTCCTGTGTAAGGTCCACCAATTCAGAAGTAGTCAATCGCCTCTCACCAACCTCAGTCCAACACAATGGAGTCCGACACTGTCGTCCGTATAACGCCTCATAAGGAGCCATCCCAATGCTCTCCTGATAACTGTTGTTGTAGGCGAACTCCATCAAAGGTAAATGAGACTCCCACGTACCCTGGAACTGTAAGACACAAGCTCGCATCATATCCTCGAGAATCTGAATAGTCCGCTCCGACTGTCCATCGATCTGAGGATGAAATGCAGTACTGAAATGCAATTTAGTCCCAAAAGCTTCCTGTAAGCTCTGCCAAAATCGGGAAGTGAATCTCGGATCTCTGTCAGATACTATCGACTCTGGAGTCCCGTGCAACCGAATAATCTCATCTATGAACAACTGTGCAAACTGCGCCAACCTGAAGGTCTCCCGTACTGGCAAGAAATGAGTAGACTTCGTAAGTCGATCCACAATAACCCACACACCATCGTGTCCCTTCGGTGTTCTCGGAAGCTTGAACACAAAATCCATCGTCAGGTGATCCCATTTCCACTCGGGGATTGGCAAGGGTTGCATTGCTCCATAAGGTCTCTGCCGCTCGGCTTTTACCTGCTGACAAATCAAGCATCTACTGACATATTCTGCAATCTCACGTTTCATTCCCGACCACCAGTAATGCTCTCGAAGTGTACGATACATCTTGGTCCCACCAGGATGCATTGCATAAGCTGAACAGTGAGCCTCATCCAGTATCACTTTCTTCAATGCTTCATCCTCAGGTACGCACAACCGTCCACCTTTAACCAAGGCTCCATCCTCACGGATCTCAAAGTCCTGTCTCTCTCCAGCCTCGACCTCAATCCGAATGATGCCCAGAATAGGGTCCTCAAACTGAGCATCAATAACCTGATCAATCAAAACAGGTCGCACATGGAAACTCGCTAGGAGTGCTCCCTGATTATCCACAGTCAACTCTACTCCCAACCTGCGGAGCTCAACTGTAACGACCCGTCCCGAATATCGGGAGTTAATAATATTTAATTGTGATTTACTAATCAGGGATTAGTTGGGCGATTTCGGACGAATTGTGCAAAATGACCGTTTTGCCCCTGGGCGTGGGCAAAACGTTGACTTTTATTTCGGATGGTCAAATGGACTTTGACCGATGACCGTGACGTAGTTCGGGACGTCACGAGTTCATAGACAGGTGGCACGTTCGATTCCGACGTTCGTGGTGAAAGTTATGGGTCACGGAAGTTTGGTTTCGTTACGCACGCATTACGAGGCGTGGACACGTGGCGTTCTCTGATTGGTCTGAATTTCTGAGTGGGACACGTGGACCACTAATCTTTAATTATTGGGATCAGATCTGGATTGGTCAGATTGTTTAAAATATAGGATTTAAATAATATAAAGAATTTCCCACTTATTTTCACCTTTTGATCTGGGCCCTTCATTTTTATGTTGATGCACATCCCCACCGTCCATTTCCTTATTCATCTGATACCTCCCTTCCTCATTGTTCATTCTTCCTCTGCCCGTGAAGAAATCGAACACACACTCACACCAGCCCATCTCCTTTGTGCGTGGGAGTGAGACCAGCTGCTGGTATGGACGGAAGGACGACGGTGGTGAGCTGGGAGACGGCGGGAGCCGGCGGAGATGACGGCGGAAGGAAAAACAGGGGATCCGAAACTCAGAGTTTTGGATGTCGATGGAGACCGGTGTTTTGACCTTGCTGGAGGGGTGGACGGAGTTCTGGGATCGAACTGGGCATTTCGGTGGCCACGGTGGTGACCACGGCGGCGAAGGGAGCCTAAACCCGTGAGTTCGATTCTCGGGTCAAAAATGGCAGGATGGGTTCTACTGTCTTTCGTTCGATCTAGTAAACGGGAGGATGACTCAGAGGATGAGACGAGTCTATTGGGACCGTTTTCATCGAGAATGGTGGTCGGAGCTGAGTGCAGTCGACGGTGGGTTGGCCGTGAGCTTCTCGATCGGAGAGGTAAGGATCTTGACGTTGTTCCTTGTTTTTGTTTCCATAGAACTCCTAGTTTAACTCAGACGATCTTGTAGGAGGAAACCCTGTCCAAAATGATCAAGGAACGGCGGAGAACCGATCGGGTTGGCCCGCGGGTCACGGCGACCCGTTTACCAGTCGTTCGGGTTGAACGACGGTGAACAGTACCCGGCGCGTGGGTTTCACGCGCAGGGAGTTCAACCGGCGCGTGGGGGCGCGTGTGAGGTAATTTTGGGAAAACTTCCAACATGACTTTTATCCTATACATTGTAACGAACATTTTGGGATTGGTTTCGTGTCGATCGGACACCGTCTCGATATTGTTCGGGATGTCCGAAGGTTTTAAATCCAATTTAAAAATACTTAAAAATTCGGGAAAATTACGGGACTTGAATAGGATGTTAATGATGAGGTTAGTGATCCTCTAAATTGATTTGAACAGGATTGGGAGTCCCGGTGATAGTGAGGTGGCCCGGGAAGGCCTATGGCACGCGTATCAAGGCGCTCGGTTAAACGGTCTGTGAGTGGACATTGGTTTCATAAATTCGATGCATGCATAATTGTTTTATGATTGTTATAATTATGATTAAATGATTTACTTTGGATATCGGTGAATTTAAAATGATTTCACGCATTTCGAGGTGAATTACGTATTTGCACGTAGATCGAGATTTTCTGGATTTTCACCGATTTCCATAAATATGGTTGGATATGATTTCATGAAACGGTTACGAACTTGAATAATGTAAAATCGGGCCAGGGGCCCAGTTGAACTATGAAATCGGGCCAGGGGCCCAGTTAACATGTGGATCGGGCCAGGGGCCCAGTTAACTTGTGAAATCGGGCCAGGGGCCCAGTTGATTTCTACATGTGATTGCGGGTCGGGGACCCTAAAATGGAATTGAATAAATGTTTCCTGGTTTACATTTTATATATGTTCACATGCTGGAATCTATAAATGGTTTTGATGATATTTCGGTTATGGCACGTTTCACGGATTTGGGCATGAGACCCGTTTGATGAAACGTAACGAATGGTTCGGATTTTATCTATGTATACCTATATGTTTTGCATGTGGATATCAATAAAATGTATTTGGTACTGCACTGTATAGATCCTTCCATATTATATTGTCTCCTCCGGCGAGGTACCCCGGAGAGGTCACGGACGTCTAGTACGTCCAGCGTCTATGACGCTAAGCATCGGGGATGCTGTACCCGAACGGGGTTCGGGGATTGAACTCGGAAATTGAGACCCGAGTGGCACGCGTAGCCTTGTGATTGTGACCTTATTGACGTCAGGGACGTCAGACATCAGGGATGTCGGATTGGAGTGTATAGTGCAGTGGCTAAAATAATGGTTATGGTTTATATGCCTTATGGTTCATATTACTGGATTTATGAAATAACTCTTGGATTTACTTTTGGAAATTGAAACTATGCTTTGGTTTCCGGGCTAAGGCCCTAATGGTTATTTCTAAATAAATATGGGATTATTGGTTTTGGTGCATGCATATGATTTTACTGAGGGGCATAAATGTCTTATAAATGTTTTAAACAGACTTGTTTATTTTCGTCCACTCACAGCTTTTGTTTTCAATGCCCTTCAGGTTGATTCCGGATACGACTGCAGCAGAGACTTGAGCATCGCACACCTCCTCCATCGATCCTTACGCACTCTGGAAGCCCGTTTGGGCAATGGCAATCGGTTATCCCTTGTCTGACGCCTCTTGTCAGACGGGAGCACGTCACATTCCTTGGTAATCCCGGGGGGATTGGGATGGGTCGTGTCAAGTGGTATCAGAGCAGGGTTTGCTCTTTTGTGCGCGAAGGACGAGGGTGTGATGTCTCTTTGGGCTGCTGTTCCGTTGTCAACCTGATAGATAGTTTGGGTTTGTATGGTGAATTGGGTGTGTTTGGCCCGATACGCCGTGCATTGTTGCGATTCAACCCAAGTGGGGTTGTATACGATTAACTGGTAATGTGGGACCGTCGGTTCGGTCATGTGATGATGGATTGTTGTGCCACTGGGCACAGCTAGGTTCAGGGAACCCCATTGGATTGGAAGTGCGAAACTCAGTTGAGTATTGGTCTAAGTTTGGACCCTGGTAGTGTTGGCCAGTGTACGGGGTGTTGGTGCATCGGAGTTAGCCGATGACCTTCGTGGTGGAACCCACGTTGGATTGACGATTGGATTGGATTGGACGTCTCTACGATGTCAGGACCGCGGGGTCGGTCAGGTTGTGGATTTTACTGCAAAAGGCAGTTGGGTTCGGTGGAACCCTAGGGTGTGATTTTGGAACCCTAATTTATAATTGATGGACCGGAAGGTGAACCTTAAGTGAGAACTTGTGCTGCGACGCGCGGCTGAGGTCATGGATGACCATGTGGATGACTCTAGTGAGTCTAGTCTGGATTATGGGATTCGATCCACGGATGCGGTTATGAGGAAATATGGAATCCCGCGTTGGATCGAATATCAGTGTGAGGTGTGGTTACGGATCTTGACAACGATGACTGTTGGTCGACAGTTGTGTCGAGATGACTGGCTATCGAGGGTACTTAGTGTGGTTTTAATACTTGGGGATGTTCAGGGAACGTCCATTATCCTGATGTGCCAGTGGTCAAATTGGAGGTACCCATAGTCGTGGGGTACGAGTGCTGTTACGGGATCGTCGTTCGTAATGAACGGAGATCCAGGGTAACAACTTTACACACAGTGGCTAGCATGGGTGTTCGTGTGCTATGTATGGATATTGGTATGGTGAGACCTATATGCCAATACTAGTATGGATGCCTGTGTGCTGATACTGGTATTGATGATGGTGCGTTGGTGCTGGTGACGGTAATTGTGATGACGATGAGCCACCAGTTGGGGTGTGACTCTGTCATGATGAACAGATGATTGGTATCTGCGACTCAGTGGTGGTTGAGTCTTGGACTGGATGGGATCCAGTGGAGGTTGTGTCGTGTTGGGATAAGTCCTAACAGATATATGATGACAAGTGATGAACGGATAAAATGGTATGATTGAAACTTGGGGAATCTAGGGACGATGTTCCCTATGTCATGCGAGTTGGTGGATTTGGGGAGTTGTGGTCAACTCCGAGATTGGTAAGTTTGTGTACTGCTTATATCCCCTGAGAGTACAAGGAAATTATTGAAATTGGAAAAAGTCGGGGAAAACCATTCGTGGTATTGATGTGGGATTTTGTGATTGTGAATCACTTGGAACCTGAGGATTGAACCTGTTTAGGTTGAGATGTGAGACGAAGGCAGTATGGTATGCACATTCAGGCAAAATTGTGGATATTCCGTTTGGAATCGGGGTGTGTGCATACATGATTATTGACGGACGTGAGGTCCGAGTAATGAATTGATCTTGGACACGTGGTGGTCCAAGTAAGGTATGGACATGGGCAGACCAGTGGTTGGACTTGACATCTCATTGGGAGCAAGTCTGTTTCCAACGTGGTTGGAACTCCCGTTTTGGGGAGAGTTGTGATTGGGAGACGAGAGGAGTGCTCGTTTCCGCATCAGTGATTGGTATTCCGAAGTCATTAGGGTTGACTTCATATTTCCTGTCGTGGCAGATGATGATTGTTGCTACCAGTACGTTGAGCGTGTATTGGTAGGTGGAACCAGGTTTGGCCTTGGGTCATTGGACACAAGCAGTTGGGTATGATTTTGGATTTGGTGGTGAAATGCGAGGTCATCTTTCCACCAAGGGAAATTTGGCGAAGGATTCAATTGAGGGTGTAAGACCCTACGATCAGCTTTCAGATGGATTGTTAGCTATGTGAGCATGTGTGGATCCTAGGTGGATCTGATTTGCGATGTTGTCGACTTTGGTCGATGTGACGATCTAGGATCGTGATTTTACTTGTCGGGTGACGTAGCGATGGATATGGATTGTGATCTTGATGATCCAGATGGGTGGAGAGTTTATCACTCTTACCTTGGTATGTGAGTCGTAGGAGACGGGACTGAACTTCTTTTCGGAGTGAAGTCCATATGGTTTATTACTCGGGTGAGTAGGTTTCCGATGTGGTCGGATCTCGTCAACCTTTGACGTGTGGATATTGGGATTGGCTTCCCTATGAAGTCAATCGAGTGTTGAGCGGGTAACCGATAGGGTCGGTTATGTTACGTCTTGATGGACGTAAACGAGATTTTGGGTTTTGGAATCGAATTTCTGGGTGACGATTCAGGATTCGATTGCGAAGCTCGAAAATGGATTACTGGATTTGGGTGCGGAATGATTATTCCAATGCTAGCTTACGGAATAATGATTTCGGATTCGGATTTGGAAATGGGTTAAAAATATGATGTTGAGTTCGGGTTCGGGATTTCTTACGAAATTGCGGATTCGGATTCGGAATTGGAACTAGATGACGGGTGGAGTTCGTTTTGTCTCATGTTGGTTTGGGCAAATGTACTCCATTACTAGAACGTGTTTGGCTATGACCTGGGTGGCTATAGTCAGATTGATGGATTGAGGTACGTACAGGGTACGTTGTACGAGGATTGATACTGGTTAGGCTAAGTGGCGCCTAATGGCGGTACATGGGATGTACCAGTGGTGTGTAACTAACGTGTTGGTAATCGGCTTGGTTCCGATATCATTTGTTTGGCTGTATTGTGGACTGGACATTGGATACTGTGCGCTGGGCAGATTGATCTTGTCGGGTTCAGTGATTTTATGAGCAGGTGCTCTTGGCCATGGTTGGCTAGTGGAACCCTGGTATTGATATGTGTGATCACTGCTGGGCTGGTATTCAACGTGTTCCAGTTACACCACTTGATTGTGTAAGTTGACGGTATACGTACACTCAGGATGAGTGAATTGGTGGTCAGAGTAACCACGTGAAGCCTTGTGTGACTTGATCACACCGTGATTTCCCAGCGTCTCGGTTCGCTGAGGGAGTCGGCGATTATGGACATTGAGATTTATTTATGTCGCAGGATGGGCTTGCCCTGCGAATTGAGATCATGTGGTTGATCTTACGCTACATCAAGGGCGATGTAGTACATGGTGTTGTCATTGATTAACCGATCGGTTGGGGCTTTACTAGGGTGGTAAAGCTTAGTGGTGACAGTTTGACTGATGGTGTCAGCATGGACTGACAAATGAGATTTGGTGACTCCCAACGGGAGCAAATGTAAGGATTTATTGATAATGGAAAGGAACCATCTAGCTGAAGGAGTCAGCTAAATGGTTAGGCGATTTTATCGCGGATCAGGTAATCATTTCCACTCGAGGTGGTCGAGTGTTGTTGCTATTATGACGTATGACTGTGATGGGATGTCCGGGTACAAACGAGACTGGTGTTGTCCCAGTATGTGGGTGTACAAGTGTACATAGATGTGTGGTCGAATTGTTTTCCACAAGGTGGTTGTGGAATAAGGAGATTGGTAATTTCGAGGACGAAATTCTTTAAGGAGGGAAGGTTGTAACGACCCGTCCCGAATATCGGGAGTTAATAATATTTAATTGTGATTTACTAATCAGGGATTAGTTGGGCGATTTCGGACGAATTGTGCAAAATGACCGTTTTGCCCCTAGGCGTGGGCAAAACGTTGACTTTTATTTCGGATGGTCAAATGGACTTTGACCGATGACCGTGACGTAGTTCGGGACGTCACGAGTTCATAGACAGGTGGCACGTTCGATTCCGACGTTCGTGGTGAAAGTTATGGGTCACGGAAGTTTGGTTTCGTTACGCACGCATTACGAGGCGTGGACACGTGGCGTTCTCTGATTGGTCTGAATTTCTGAGTGGGACACGTGGACCACTAATCTTTAATTATTGGGATCAGATCTGGATTGGTCAGATTGTTTAAAATATAGGATTTAAATAATATAAAGAATTTCCCACTTATTTTCACCTTTTGATCTGGGCCCTTCATTTTTATGTTGATGCACATCCCCACCGTCCATTTCCTTATTCATCTGATACCTCCCTTCCTCATTGTTCATTCTTCCTCTGCCCGTGAAGAAATCGAACACACACTCACACCAGCCCATCTCCTTTGTGCGTGGGAGTGAGACCAGCTGCTGGTATGGACGGAAGGACGACGGTGGTGAGCTGGGAGACGGCGGGAGCCGGCGGAGATGACGGCGGAAGGAAAAACAGGGGATCCGAAACTCAGAGTTTTGGATGTCGATGGAGACCGGTGTTTTGACCGTGCTGGAGGGGTGGACGGAGTTCTGGGATCGAACTGGGCATTTCGGTGGCCACGGTGGTGACCACGGCGGCGAAGGGAGCCTAAACCCGTGAGTTCGATTCTCGGGTCAAAAATGGCAGGATGGGTTCTACTGTCTTTCGTTCGATCTAGTAAACGGGAGGATGACTCAGAGGATGAGACGAGTCTATTGGGACCGTTTTCATCGAGAATGGTGGTCGGAGCTGAGTGCAGTCGACGGTGGGTTGGCCGTGAGCTTCTCGATCGGAGAGGTAAGGATCTTGACGTTGTTCCTTGTTTTTGTTTCCATAGAACTCCTAGTTTAACTCAGACGATCTTGTAGGAGGAAACCCTGTCCAAAATGATCAAGGAACGGCGGAGAACCGATCGGGTTGGCCCGCGGGTCACGGCGACCCGTTTACCAGTCGTTCGGGTTGAACGACGGTGAACAGTACCCGGCGCGTGGGTTTCACGCGCAGGGAGTTCAACCGGCGCGTGGGGGCGCGTGTGAGGTAATTTTGGGAAAACTTCCAACATGACTTTTATCCTATACATTGTAACGAACATTTTGGGATTGGTTTCGTGTCGATCGGACACCGTCTCGATATTGTTCGGGATGTCCGAAGGTTTTAAATCCAATTTAAAAATACTTAAAAATTCGGGAAAATTACGGGACTTGAATAGGATGTTAATGATGAGGTTAGTGATCCTCTAAATTGATTTGAACAGGATTGGGAGTCCCGGTGATAGTGAGGTGGCCCGGGAAGGCCTATGGCACGCGTATCAAGGCGCTCGGTTAAACGGTCTGTGAGTGGACATTGGTTTCATAAATTCGATGCATGCATAATTGTTTTATGATTGTTATAATTATGATTAAATGATTTACTTTGGATATCGGTGAATTTAAAATGATTTCACGCATTTCGAGGTGAATTACGTATTTGCACGTAGATCGAGATTTTCTGGATTTTCACCGATTTCCATAAATATGGTTGGATATGATTTCATGAAACGGTTACGAACTTGAATAATGTAAAATCGGGCCAGGGGCCCAGTTGAACTATGAAATCGGGCCAGGGGCCCAGTTAACATGTGGATCGGGCCAGGGGCCCAGTTAACTTGTGAAATCGGGCCAGGGGCCCAGTTGATTTCTACATGTGATTGCGGGTCGGGGACCCTAAAATGGAATTGAATAAATGTTTCCTGGTTTACATTTTATATATGTTCACATGCTGGAATCTATAAATGGTTTTGATGATATTTCGGTTATGGCACGTTTCACGGATTTGGGCATGAGACCCGTTTGATGAAACGTAACGAATGGTTCGGATTTTATCTATGTATACCTATATGTTTTGCATGTGGATATCAATAAAATGTATTTGGTACTGCACTGTATAGATCCTTCCATATTATATTGTCTCCTCCGGCGAGGTACCCCGGAGAGGTCACGGACGTCTAGTACGTCCAGCGTCTATGACGCTAAGCATCGGGGATGCTGTACCCGAACGGGGTTCGGGGATTGAACTCGGAAATTGAGACCCGAGTGGCACGCGTAGCCTTGTGATTGTGACCTTATTGACGTCAGGGACGTCAGACATCAGGGATGTCGGATTGGAGTGTATAGTGCAGTGGCTAAAATAATGGTTATGGTTTATATGCCTTATGGTTCATATTACTGGATTTATGAAATAACTCTTGGATTTACTTTTGGAAATTGAAACTATGCTTTGGTTTCCGGGCTAAGGCCCTAATGGTTATTTCTAAATAAATATGGGATTATTGGTTTTGGTGCATGCATATGATTTTACTGAGGGGCATAAATGTCTTATAAATGTTTTAAACAGACTTGTTTATTTTCGTCCACTCACAGCTTTTGTTTTCAATGCCCTTCAGGTTGATTCCGGATACGACTGCAGCAGAGACTTGAGCATCGCACACCTCCTCCATCGATCCTTACGCACTCTGGAAGCCCGTTTGGGCAATGGCAATCGGTTATCCCTTGTCTGACGCCTCTTGTCAGACGGGAGCACGTCACATTCCTTGGTAATCCCGGGGGGATTGGGATGGGTCGTGTCATCAACCAACAACGGTAACCGTACTGTCCTCAAATGCGACAAAGAACTATATGACTTCCTGCTCAAAGCATCGGCTACCACATTAGCCTACCCTGGGTGATACTCAATCGTGCAGTCGTAATCCTTAAGCAACTCCAACCATCGGCGCTGTCTCAGATTCAATTCCTTTTGAGTGAACAAATACTTCAAGCTCTTGTGGTCCGTGAAGATTCTGCACCTCTCGCCGTACAAGTAATGCCGCCAAATCTTCAGTGCATGAACCACTGCTGCCAGTTCCAAATCATGTGTAGGGTAGTTCATCTCATGGGGTTTCAATTGCTGGGAAGCATAAGCAATCACTCTCCCATGCTGCATCAAGACACAACCCAAGCCTTGCAAAGAAGCGTCACTGTACACCTCAAACTCCCCACTATCGTCTGGAAGGGCTAACACAGGAGCAGATGTCAACCGCCTTTTAAGCTCCTGGAAACTCTGGTCACAGCTCTCATCCCACTCAAATCGAACTCCCTTCCGAGTTAGTCGGGTCAAAGGAGCGGCTAAAATCGAAAAACCCTCAATGAAAAGCCGATAATAGCCTGCTAAGCCCAGAAAACTCCGGATCTCCGTCACCGTCTTGGGCTGTTCCCACTTCGCTACCGCCTCAACCTTCTGAGGATCCACGCTGATGCCCTCGGCCGAAATCACATGGCCAAGAAATCCAACACTGGTCAACCAAAACTGACACTTACTCAGTTTCGCATACAACTGATGCCCCCTCAATGTCTCAAGCACGAGTCTCAGATGTTTCTCATGTGCCTTCGCACTCTTCGAATACACCAAAATGTCATCAATGAAGACAATCACAAAACGATCCAAGTATGGCCGGAACACTCGGTTCATAAGATCCATAAAAGCTGCTGGGGCATTAGTCAAACCAAAAGGCATCACAACAAACTCATAATGACCGTACCTGGTCCGGAAAGCTGTCTTCGGTATATCCTCCTCTTTAACCCTTAACTGATGATAACCGGAGCGAAGATCAATCTTCGAAAAATACTGGGCTCCCTTCAATTGGTCGAACAAATCGTCAATCCGGGGTAGGGGATACTTATTCCGAATAGTTACCTTATTCAGTTGTCTGTAATCCACACATAATCTCAATCCTCCGTCCTTTTTCTTGACAAACAAAACAGGTGCTCCCCAAGGTGACATACTCGGTCGAATGAATCCTATATCGACCAACTCTTGCAACTGGGCCTTAAGTTCCCTCAATTCTGCAGGTGCCATACGGTAAGGAGTCTGTGAAATAGGATGTGTACCTGGAAGAAGATCAATCGTAAACTCGAGATCTCGGTGTAGGGGTAGTCCTGGCAACTCCTCGGGAAAAACATCGGGAAACTCCCGCACCACTGGTATGTCCTCCGCCCTCACTGGCGTAGCACGTGTATCCACCACATGAACTATGTAACCTTAGCATCCCTTACGCAACAACTTGCTAGCCTCAAGTGCCGAAATAACTCCAGTAGGAAGTGCACGCTGATCCCCCTGAAACGTAGTCTCTGATAACCCGGGACTCCGAAAAGTCACTCTCCTATCGAAACATTCGATAGAAGCATGATGTCTCGTTAACCAGTCCATGCCCAAGATAACATCAAAGTCCCGCAGATCCAAGAGTAACAAATCTGCTAGTAACTCAACCTCACCTACCATCACCGGACACTCTCTCAATACCTGAGTCACTACCAACACCTCTCCAGTAGGTGTACTTACCCCTAAAGGACAATCCAAAGTAGACACCTCCCTCTCCGTCACCAAACTACAACTCTGAGCTATAAATGAATGGGTAGCCCCGGGATCTATCAAAGCAAAAACAGTGTGACCAAGTATGGTGAGTGTACCTGTCACCACTCCCAGTGCTGATCTAGCCTCCTGCTGAGTCATAGCAAAAACTCGCGCCTGAGGTCCCGATGACCTACCGCGCCCCCTAGAACTGCTCGTGGCACCACCGCCACCCCTAGGGCCTGCTGCCCCTGACACTGAAGCAGTGCTCCGCCCGGGTTCCGCTGCACCTCGGCCTGCTCCACCCTCTGAAGCTAACAATGGGCACTCCCTCCGGAAGTGTCCTCGCTTTCCGCAATAGAAGCAAGTATCCCTACCGGGTCCACCGGTATGCCTCCCCGTAGAAGCCACTGAAGTCGCACTCGCCTGAGGAGTCGGCTGTGCCCTAGCTCCTCGAAATCCCGAGCCCTGAAAACTCCCTGGTCGGCCATACCGGGCTCCACCAGCCGATGACGATCCACCAAAATTACCCCGTTTCGGGGGCCTCTGACTCGATGCTCCTGGAAATGAATGCTCTAGGCATCGAACACTGCCCGAATACTGTGGTCTAGCAGGCAAACTGGCCTCAACTCTGACAGCAGCATCAGATAACTCCCGAAAAGTAGCAAATGAGCCGGCTGTCATAATGGCTCTAATCTCTCCCCGAAGACCCAACTCAAACCGGCGGCACTTCTCCGCCTCGGTCGCCACAAATGTAGGAGCGAAACGAGATAACATCTGGAATCTCTGCTCATACTCAGCGACTGTCAAATTCCCTTGCTTTAACTGAAGAAATTCTGCCTCCTTCGCATCCCGTAAAGAACGGGGATAGTACTGATCGAGAAACCGCTCCCGGAAAGTCTCCCATGTCACGGTATGTGCATCCCAGCCGAACAGTTCCAACGTGTACCACCACTCATATGCAGCTCCATCCAACAGAAAAGTAGCTAACAAGACCCGATCCTCTGGAGGACAGTGCATCACCCCAAAAATACGCTCAAGCCGGGTGATCCATCGGTGAGCTTCCTCTGGATCGACCCCACCGCTGAACGTAGTAGCCCCAAGCCTCTGGGCTCTCTCGATCGAAGCGCTCTCAGTCCCTCTCGCCGCTTCATCTTCAGGTCGTGGAGGGGGTTCACGTCGCGGAGGCATGATAGATCGTACGCTGAAAGAGGCATAAAGTTAGTAAAACAATCCTAGACCCAACACAAACCGACAAACCTATGCTCTGATACCAATTGTCAGGACCCGTCCCAAATATGGCCTCGATACCCGGGACGAACCCTGCTCCCGTCTGACAATCACACTTACAATATCAAAAACAAACAAACAACCTTCACACAACTATAAGCATAACTATCAGACGAAGGAGTAAAATATACACAGCAGTCAGTCAGAGCATAGTTCTACAAAATGGGCACAAAAGTCCTACAATGCTAGTCTCGCAACGGAAGAACGTCGGAAGCTCTATGCCTCGATATCTGCCTCAACGTTTACCCCAGCGCTATCACCACGACCTGGAGGGAAATTTTAAAACCAAAAGATGTGAGTGGACTAAAAAAAATGAAAATTTGAAAACCGTTTAATTTCAAATCAACGCTAAGAAACTAGAACACTTTGTTCCCTCCGTTTTGGAAATCACATGTCTAACTCAGTGAGTACATAATTCTCAACCAAGAAACATCATAAGAAACAGAAACACTATAAAAGATAATAAGAAACAAATACACTGTAAAATACCATAAGAAACAGAAACACTATAAAACGGTTATAGAAATCATAGCATCAGCATCAACTCATCATTTCCGATCAAACCTGCTGGACCTATCCGAGTCTTTAAACTCAACCAGGCCTGAAATGAAATTCGAGTCTTTAAACTCCCGAGTCTTTAAACTCAAAGGCCTATGAGGGTAATATCATAAATATCCGAGTCTTTAAACTCCCGAGTCTTTAAACTCAATCCGGGCCCGTCCCCCCGTCAATATCAATCCGGGTCTTTAAACCCAATATCAAGATCCAGAAAATCCAATCCATATCCAGTGTAAAACCAATTCAACATCCATCGCCAAATTCGAATTCGAAATCCCCGGTTCGAAGCCCTCCCGGCGTTCAGAACCGTCATTCCGAACCCAAATCCGGAAATCTACTTTTTAATCAAAACCCACATTTACTCACAAATTATGTTTCACAATCCATTTATCATCATCAGAAAACAGTTATAGTTTGAAATCCCCAAATATGGTATCAAAATCCGAAAACCATCTTTTTCTCGAAAAACGTGCAAATCCCGAAAATGTCTCGAAAAATGTGCAAACACATCAACCCTATATAAGCATCATTAAGTAGCATAAAAACACCTTTAATAACATAAAACATCAATAAAAACAGTTAGGCATGCTCGAAAGAAAAGAAAGAGTCCACTCACAAATCCAGAACGAGTCACTCGCGCTCCGTGCGCTCCTCGACTGTCTCGGGTGCCTCCCGTCCTGTCAAAATGCACCAAATAGGGTCACAAATACATCAAGGATCCTAATCCTAATTTCCCCAATTTTTCGGGAATTAAATAATATTTTAATCCTAAACCCTCAACCGTCTGGATTCCCGAACAACTCTGTAACATCGTCCGATTCACCCGAAAACCACACCAATAAACTCCTTAGGACAATTAGAACCAAACTCATGTTGGAAGCTTGGCCGGATTCTTCTCCACGCGCCTCCACGCGCCGTCCAAAGTGGATGCGCGTGGGCCTCACGCGCCTGCTACAGTGCATCCCCAACCTCGATCGAACCCGGTTCGCACCAGGGCTGCAATCCCGGACCGGCGAGAACCATTCTCCGCCGTCCGGCCATCATTTCATCTCCTCTCTTCTCCTGCAGCTTCTTCCAGACACCAGGAATCCATCCCCCTCACTCTTCTGGTTCGATTCACCCCTCAGCTTCACGATGAAGCTCGAAAGAAAACAAAGACGGCCCCTGTTTTCCTTCCCGGCCGTCCTATGCTTCCCCCCCTCACGGTGGCGATTCTAAACTCCTCCCACAACCTCACTGAGTCACACACAACTCACAGGAACCCTCGACTCACTCTCTAAACCCACGATTTCCCGTTTCAAATTCACGGCCAAACAGAGTACAGAGTACTCACTGTCGACTGAGCTCCGCCGTGTACGCCCCCGTCACGGCGACCGTCCTACACCACTCCTAGAACCTCCCTGAACATCACTGCACTCACCAATCCCCTCGATTCTCATCCTACCCTCACGACTTTTGAATTGAAAGATCACGGGAAAACAGAGTAAAGAGGCTTACCCTTCGATTCTGTCTCCGCTGTGCGCACCGCCGCGTCTCCCGTTTCTCGTTGGACTCCCTGCAGCCTCCTAAACTTCCTACGGTCGTGGTTTGAGTCACCACACGGCGTAGCCACCACCACGAACTCACGGCCTCCCTGTTTCCTCAAACCTTCGCCGCACCACCACCGTGCCGCCGTGCACGATTTCACCACCAAAACCTGATCACCAGTACAAACATTACTCCCTGTCACTCTCACCAATCACTCTTCACTCACCCTTGCACCAAAATCGATCAATCTCCTTCAATTTCTCACCCTCTGTTTCTCTGTTTTTTTCGAAGGATTGCACGGTTCAAATTGAGCAAAGTGTGGCCGTGCACACTTTAGAACCATTTAGAACAATCCAGTGCCCCCACGTGTCCACAATCCTATGGACAAAGCATAAATATCCTACCCCACTCAGCCACTTGTCCTCATCCAATTGGCTGAAAGAAAATGACCAAAATACCCCTTGTATAAATAATTACCGTTTTGCCCTCGAACGTTCTAGACCCGTATCTTTTCCGTCCGACGTCCGATGACAGCGTGCCGCCTGTCGTTGAACTCAGGACGTCGAAACCTATCTAACGGTCCTCGGACTACGTGAAAAATCACAAGTCCTCCAAAAAGTCAACATTTTCCTCGTTTACTCAAATTATTCCGAACGTCATAACTTTTCCTCCGGTTGTCCGAATCGAACCTGCCACCTGTCTACGGACTCGTGACGTCCTAAACTACGTCACGGTCAAGGGTTAACACTCATCCAATCGGTAATTCAAAAAGTCAACTTTTCGTCTACTATTCACAAGGGGCAAAATCGTCCTTTATATACAAAATTTTATAAAATTACATTTTTACCCTTCCCGAAGGTACGGGTTGTTACATGGGAGCCACACGCTGCTACAGTACCGGGTACTGTTCATCGTATTTACCCGATTGCCTACATTTGGGTCTTTCGACCCGCGATACCACCTGACTTGTTCTCCTGCAATTCGACTTCGATTCTTGCAATTAGTTCACCGAATTCCATCCATTCTAGCTTAATTTAAGTTATGTATTGCTAATTACATGAATCAGGCTTTCAATCTATCAATTCCTCGATGAACATTCAAACGGGTTTTAACTTCGAATCCATATATTTCACATCTATTACTTCAATTTATCACATAGGGAGGATCCTCGGAGTTCAAAGAACATTAATACGTACTGAATTTCACCATTCTTTACCTCTAAGTATGTGAATTCAACCTCGATTTTCCACGGTTTTTGGACGTTCAGTTCCCGGTCAAAACACAGCCAAATTCCTTCGATTTTGATATGGTTAGAATTGAAATAGCCTCAGAAAACTGTTTCTACCCTCACTTTGGATCCCCTTAGCTTACAAATTTATGTTTGAATTTTCACTCAAAATGTCTAATTTCGATTCTAGGTTTTTCTCCATCTCTGGTTTTCCTTCCTATCTCAATTGTATTTCTCTTCAGCCTCTCTTTTTTCCAGTCCCTCACGGTGATCAGGTTCTCATCAATTCAATCCCACAATTATCAATTCAATCCCATAATTATCAATTCAAACGGTGCTGCTACGTACAAATACATGTACTGTTTGTATACACACTCATCTACGGCCGACAAGCCATTCAGTTGTCTCCCCTGGTGACAAGTGTCCCACAACCATCTCAGTCTTTGCCCTGTTAAATTACCATTTTACCCCTTCTATTTAAAATTACCAAATTGCCCTTCACTATCTTAAAATCACAACTTCCCTATCCGAAGTCAGCGTGCCGCCTGTCGTTATAATCAGGGACTCGAGACCTATCTAACGGTCCTCGAAATGCATGAAAATTCTAGGTCGTGTGAAAAGTCAACTATATTTACCCCGTTTTCAACCAATTTACCAATATGCCCTTAACTTTTCGAACATTATAACTTTCTCCTCGAATGTTAGAATCGAACGTGCCACCTGTCTATGAACTCGTGATGTCTCGAATTACGTCACAGTCATTGGTCAAAGTCTGTTTGACCGCTCGAACCAAAAGTCAACCATTCGCACAATTCCAAGGGCAAAATCGTCATTTTCTTCAAATTTTCCAAATTTTTGTTTTTTGAATGTCCGGGTCGTTACAACCTACCCCCTTAAAGAATTTCGTCCTCGAAATTCCAATCAGTAGGTGTCGTGATATTTTCCCGAGGATACATGTCTAAGATGAACTCAAAACATAATCAACCCCAACCGAATATAAGTCACATCCAACTCATAGAACTTATACAACTAGTCTCAATCTCTTTGTAAATCCATGCTCCATGGGCAGTCATACCACATACTGGCTCGGAATACGTAGCCTAGCTCACGTTCGAGTCCACACAATCCAAGATACACAAGAATCAATCATATCTTCTTGCTCACATGTCATTTACTCGTGACATGGTACACTAGCTAAATCCCCACGCATAAGCCAACAGGCCACCAGGCCAAGAAACTCATAAGGTCCAATAACTTGGGAACTCATTCCCCTCGCTAGGTCAATCACACCATACCTCTTTCTCAAAGTCACTATGTATAACGAATTTAACCTTTCTTCCGTTGTGTTTATCATCACAGGTTTCACTGATATTCTACCTCCTGCTACACACTCAGCACAATCATTCATACTATACTGCACATCATATTCCTTTCTTCACTTCGACTTCTTCATACACCAAGTATGATCCCATAGTTGGACCCCAATAGTTCAAATGATCGAAAATCATGTATTACTCCAATCCTATGGAGTTCCCTCAATAATTCTCTCCCCAAATAATATCTGTTTCGACAATGGGGTCGTAATCTCAACTAGCATCGATACATACCTCACCGATCCCAAATCCCATAGTGATATCTCATTATACACAGAGAAAAGGTCAACATCATACATAAGTCACTATTTCTCCACTTGTAACCATTCTACCTCAGTTCTCATTTCCAGTCCTCCCGGGTTAATCACCACAACTGGTAAAACATGGTAGAGAACCCCTCTACAATCCTTCTGTGGTATCCATTAACTCTCAAAACAACTCATGTTCCCCAAACCTACTCTGGTCTATCAGACCTAACACTTATTCAACTATATATTTTTATCTCTGAGGGCATTCAATACATTTGCTCCGTATATCACATACCCAATCCGTAAATGGTACCATACACCATCCCAAGGTGGTCAGAATACCTGACTCATCAGCTCATAAGTATAGTTAGTCCATTTGGCCATCCAAAGGTATCAACTAACCTTATCTATATCAAATTCGGACATCATCTTTTTCTCTTTAACTCATAACCGACAATCGTCACCATGTTGGCCTCTCTCAACATGGTCAATAATCACAACCTTCCCACAGAACCACAAATCATTAACTCGTGATACAGGATACTTATCCCATACCGTTACCTTATTAAGTTGTCTATAATCAATACGTAAACTCAGACCATCATAAACTCAATCTCCCACACTGGCAAAACCTCAGGAAATATGTTGAGAAATCTGTGCATCCTCAGCCCTCACTAGGCATCTCATACACGAAGCACATATACCACACATATGACCAACAAACTTTACTTACTTCTTACCAATAGTCCATCAATTGTGAGGATCAAGGTCATTCTAGAAGGTAACACCCTCGAGTCTCCCTGAAACATAACCTCTGGAAATCCTGGACTTCACATCTCACTCTCTAATCGACATACGCGATAGAGGTATCAAGAATCATCAACCAGTCCATCCCAAGGATTATATCTAAATCATCCAAATCTAGGTCAACCACTAAGCGAATAACACATGTCATCCTGGGTAGCCTTACCTCGATAGGTCTACCCCCCTTATGTCTCACCAATCTTACCATATACAATTACCAATGTTACCACATGAATATTATCAGATTCATCACATAAGTAACCCCAGTCGGTTCACCAGTTTCCATACCCGTCCAATGTACAATCTCAAGACATGAAAGAGTGGATAGCCCGGGACCTACCAAATACATGCGTCCTAGTTAAACATACTTCATGACCACAAGTAATACATATTCAGGTCAACACTTCAGGGCTACTTAGACCTCCTGCTAGTAACTGCAATCCTCATGCAAGTGGTCCCAATCCGACCACACCCCTATGGTCCACCATGGGTCCCACCAACTCTTCCCTCGCCCGCCACATCAACAATCAATACAGGAACCAATCCTTGCTCTATCACACCCCAACAGTGCCACCTCACTATATCAATCAATCTATATAACCATTTCATTATAATATGACCAGACGACTCACATTCATACCTATTACTGCATAACTACCCTTATCACTTTGCCTCCCAGTGGACCCAACTGGCGTCCCATTGAACTGAACTATCTCCTAAGTCTAAATCCCTGTCAATCTCGGGTCTCCGCCCTAACCTCAGTCACTAAATGAAACTGATGCGACCCATAAGCCCAGTAAACAAGGTTAAACAAGACCAATCCATAATTTCCTAACTCATCAGTATTTAACCTTATACCAGTCCTTGGCATCCTAAGTGCCAAACATTCCTCAATCACCCTTTCTGGCTCCTCTTGAGCCCTGATACATCACCATTACTTATCTCAAATCCTAACCAATATCCTGACTCATTTCAAGTCCCATATCCATGTCTTGACTCTTCTTGAGTCTAATACCAATCAGCCATGTCATCACTGACATACCCAGTCACCGAGCAAATACCGATGGTAACTCACATCTTATACGACCTATGAGGCCTAAGACACACATTCCACTTAAGGAATCCACTGATAATAATCTCATCAAGAACGTAACTTGCCCAAATGTACAACCTTCCTAGACACTGGGCTCATTTCTCCTTAGGACCCGTACAAAGCTATGTCTAACAGACAGTAGTTCACAGTGTACATTGATTAACATCTGACCCTCAATCTAGGGTCAATCTCATCCGAGATCTATCACGAGGTCTCATACACCCTCGTCTACCCATCTCACTACCAGGTTGCGCACGAGGCTTACGTTTCGGAGGCATGACATGGCAACAGAATCAGCAACCTAGTGCTCTGATACCAAGTTAACAGGACCGTCCCCAGAGGAACATTGATAACCGTGCCCAGTCCTGTTCCCATCTGACAAGTCAATTGAAGTTCCCCTAATTGCCCTCAGTACTTGTCAAACCAGGGATAATCGTACTTATGCCCACTCATGCCTCCACCTCCCGAATAGCCTCGATCACCGTTCCACGACCTGGAGGGTCAATAAAAACACAAAAGGTGTGAGTGGACGAAAAAGCAGTTTAAAAAACATGTTTACAGAAAGAACATTTCTACCCTCCACGTAAAACCAATGCACACATTCAAAACCCATTTCACAATCCATTCCTTTTCTATTATAAGAAAACCATGTATGAAAATCAAAATCATTTTCCTTTGCTCAAACCTCGGCCTTAGCCTGAAATCATAAACAAGGGGCCTCAGCCCAAAATCGTGAATCAAAATCCAAGTACAGAACATAATCCAAAAATCCATCAAGTCATATAAACCGGGCCACTGCCCAACACATCTGAAAACATCGGGAATCAACAGTAAATCACAAGTCAATCAACCTGCTGGATCTCAAGTGCGCCCGAGTCTTTAAACTCAAAACCATGCGCATAATCAGGCCTTCCCGAGATATCAACGAGTCTTTAAACTCAAAACATAATCAATAGGCCTCAGGGGATATCACAATAACCGAGTCTTTAAACTCAAAACATGTCAATCAAGGGCCCTCCCCCGTCAATCAACCGAGTCTTTAAACTCAAAACCAGATCCAACAGTTTTTCTTTTCTTTTTCCGGGTCTTTAAACCCAAAACCATTTTTCAATCATAACAAATCCAGAATCCATCATAGTCCAAATTCCAAATCATATCCATAATCTATTTCCAAATCCGAATTCGGAACCATTATTCTGTAAGCTAGCATCCGGAATAATCATTCCGAACCCAAATCCGGAAATCCATTTTCAAGTTTCCGAAATCCAAAATCTCGTTCATCAAAACCACTGTTATGAACTGGGCATCAAGCCCGAAATCACCTTTCTAAAATCCGTTTTAAATCTTTGAAATCACATTTCAAATCCCAAATTCAAATCATCAAAACCATGGTCAAATCACAACATACTCGAAATCTCGTAAAACGTGCAAATCCGTAATACTCTTGAAATATGTACCAAAACTGTAAATCATACTCACAATCATAATCAAAACATCATCAAAACATGATACACAAAAATCATATAAAATCACCCATTAAATCATCATCAAAACATAGGAGAAACCATAGTTTTGAAATACGTGCAATTATGTATTGTATATCGAAATACGTATAAATACGGAAATCGTAATTACCATAAGCATAAAAATAATCATAGAAATCATAACTATAAGCATAGAAAACGATTATGCATGCATTGAAATTTAGAAAACAAAGTCCACTCACACACCGTCCTAACGGCTCACTTCTGAGCTGCACGTTTTTCCGTAAATTTCGAAATTTATAATTCCTATCCAAAATCAATATCGAGGGTCACTAACACTTCAATATACCTCATATAATTTTCCCCAATTTTTTCGGGATTTAAATACGTATTTTAAACGTATACGAAAACTTTGGATACACTGAACACTATCGAAACAATACCCGATTTCCTCGAAATCAATGCCAAAATGTTCGTTACATTAAAAGGATAAAATCACATGTTGGACTCACCTCGAAATTCGGTTCCACGCGCCGCCGCAAGCGACTGCACGTGGGAGCCACGCGCTGCTACAGTACCGGGTACTGTTCATCGTATTTACCCGATTGCCTGCATTTGGGTCTTTCGACCAGCGATACCACCTGACGTGTTCTCCTGCAATTCGACTTCGATTCTTGCAATTAGTTCACCGAATTCCATCCATTCTAGCTTAATTTAAGTTATGTATTGCTAATTACATGAATCGGGCTTTCAATCTATCAATTCCTCGATGAACATTCAAACAGGTTTTAACTTCGAATCCATATATTTCTCATCTATTACTTCAATTTATCACACAAGGAGGATCCTCGGAGTTCAAAGAACATTAATACATACTGAATTTCACCATTCCTTACCTCTAAGTATGTGAACTCAACCTCGATTTTCCACGGTTTTTGGACGTTCAGTTCCCGGTCAAAACACCGCCAAATTCCTTTGATTTTGATATGGTTAGAATTGAAATAGCCTCAGAAAACTGTTTCTACCCTCACTTTGGATCCCCTTAGCTTACAAATTTATGTTTGAATTTTCACTCAAAATGTCTAATTTCGATTCTGGGTTTTTCTCCATCTCTGGTTTTCCTTCCTATCTCAATTGTATTTCTCTCCAGCCTCTCTTTTTTCCAGTCCTTCACGGTGATCAGGTTCTCATCAATTCAATCCCACAATTATCAATTCAATCCCATAATTATCAATTCAAACGGTGCTGCTACGTACAAACACCTGTACTGTTTGTATACACACTCATCTACGGCCGACAAGCCATTCAGCTGTCTCCCCTGGTGACAAGTGTCCCACAACCATCTCAGTCTTTGCCCTGTTAAATTACCATTTTACCCCTCCTATTTAAAATTACCAAATTGCCCTTCACTATTTTAAAATCACAACTTCCCTATCCGAAGTCAACGTGCCGTCTGTCGTTATAATCAGGGACTCGAGACCTATCTAACGGTCCTCGAAATGCATGAAAATTATAGGTTGTGTGAAAAGTCAACTATTTACCCCGTTTTCAACCAATTTACCAATATGCCCTTAACTTTTCGAACATTATAACTTTCTCCTCGAATGTCAGAATCGAAGTGCCACATGTCTATGAACTCGCGACGTCCCGAACTACGTCACAGTCATTGGTCAAAGTCTATTTGACCGATCGAACTAAAAGTCAACCATTCGCACAATTCCAAGGGCAAAATCGTCATTTTCTTCAAATTTTCCAAAATTTTTCTTTTTTGAATGTCCGAATCGTTACATTAGGTACATCTTTGCATTTTTGAACATTTTTTTTTTGGATCAAAACCTGCTAGATGAAACTTTAATCGCGTTATGCCTCCACCCTAGAACTGATGTTGACAAAATGAACATATGACACCGTTTTTATTTCCAGGAATTGCAATGGCATATTTCCATGCTAAGTCAACTCGTCTAGGTCTTGGTCGGCTTTCACTTGCACTTGCACTTCCACTAGCCATTTTATGAAATCTAAGTTACATGAAAAATAATTAGAATTTGATAATGACAAATAATAATAATCAAAAGACAAATAATAATAAAATTATTTCAATTAGAACATATATTCTAAGTTAGACTTTGATGATGATAAAAATTAAGGAGCAAACACACATATATTCATAATTTTAATATATATTCTAAAATAAAACATATATTATAAATTAAAACAAATATTACCAAATATATGAATTACCCTATATTTCATATTAAAACATACATTACTAAAACATATTTTAGTAACAAATGATTAATTTATTAATAATAAATGATTACCAAATATTACCAAATATGTGAAAAATAATTAGAATTTGATAATGACAAATAATAATAATAAAAATACAAATAATAATCAAATTATTTCAATTAGATCATATATTCTAAGTTAGACTTTGATGATGATAAAAAATTAAGGAGCAAACACACATATATTCATAATTTTAATATATATTCTAAAATAAAATATATATTATAAATTAAAACAAATATTACCAAATATATGAATTACCCCATATTTCATATTAAAACATACATTACTAAAACATATTTTAGTAACAAATGATAAATTTATTAATAATAAATGATTACCAAATATCGCCAAATATGTGAAAAATAATTAGAATTTGATATTGACAAATAATAATAATAAAAATAAAAATAAAAATAAAATTATTTCAATTAGATCATATATATTCATAATTTTAATATATATTCTAAAATAAAACATATATTATAAATTAAAACAAATATTACCAAATATATGAATTATCCCATATTTCATATTAAAACATACATTCATAATTAAGGAATATATGAATTACTTAATAATACATTTTGAATTTTGAAAAAAAAAACGTTTATGGCCTCATTTTTTTAATACATATTCATAATTAAGGAACAAAAACACATAAATTCATAATTTTAATACATATTCTAAATTAAAACAAATATTACCAACTATATGAATTAAGCCATATTTTTTATTAAAACATACATTATTAAAACATATGTTACTTTACCTAATAATAAATGTTGAATTTTGAAAAAAAAAATTAAGGCTTAATCCATTTTTTCTATTTAGGGTTCAAAAAAAAAATTAATAATAAATTATATAATTTATTAAATGGAGAATAAAAAATTAATAAATTCATAAAATATGTAAATAATTAATAAATTTTGTTTTTATTAATGGCATAAATTAATAAATTATGTAAATAATTAAAAAAAAGGTTATCAAAATAAATGAAACAACGAAACGCGCGTTTCCTAAATCCTATTTCTTTACTCAACAGTGAGGGCGACCGATCGATTCGATTTTGCAAATTGGGGAAAATCAGACGGGGCGAGGTGAGGGCGACCGTGAGGATTGAGGCGGCGACTGGGTGATTTTCTTCGTCGTCGACAGAAAGCGAAGGGTGGTGAAGACTGAAGAGTGGTATGGACGTCTGGTGAAGACTACAGAGGTTGTTCGAGACTTCGAGTGAGCTGTCCTTCGCCATCGACAGAAGAGGAGTTGGGGTCGTTTTCTTCTTCGATGCTGCCCCCAATTTATGCTATTCCAGAAAGCGAAGAGGTGGGTGAAGACTGGTGAGTCCGTGATTTCTAAAGTTTGTACAATTATTGCCCCCAATTTCGATGCTTCCCTAATTTTGTTCGCCCGTGAGGTGAGGCCGTGAGGCCCGTGAAAAATTGAATGATTGTCTTTTGGAAATTTGTTAAAGTTTGTACAATTACTGCACTGATGTTTGATTAAATTGAATCAATGACTTTTTTCAATTTTGATTTTTTGTTTCCGTCCCAAGAACTGTTCGTCCGTGGTTCGATCTTTTTCCATTTTTTGTTTTCTGTGAATTCGGTTTCTGGCTTACAAATTAGACATGGAGGTTCGGTGGGTTGGCTCCAAAATCGTCAATTTCGCTGAATATCGGGGATTATCGTCGATATCCTCCGATATCCTCCAATTTTGACGATTTTTCCGGAAACCTCCCTCCCCCCCCCTTCGCCGATTACGTGCCGGTGGCCAGAAAAGACGATATATCGTCGATTCCGACGATTTTTCAATCCATGGTTAATGTCACTGCCCTTCTGACAAAGCACGAAGCAACCACCCAAGCCAAACCATTCACATTTTCTCAAGAGCTCCGAAGGTCCTCTACCAACCCTCAGGGGCGGCCTTTAAAGGGGGTAACAGGGGCCCAAGTCCCCCGCCAAAATTTCCAAAATTTTCTTATATTAAAAAAAGATAAATTGTGTAAGGATTTGAGATGAACGATGTGGAAGCTGAAAGGTCGACTGTGAAAATAATAAGGCATTCCCGTGCACTTCATTCTTCCATAATGATGGCATGGAGTCCAAGGTTTCAATCAATTAGTATTCCTACTTTTCAGGTTAGGATTGATACTTATAAACTTGTATTATTTGAGCTAAAAAATATTTCTGAACTGAAGCACTTCTACTATTCTACAATGAGAACAATCTCAGCCCAGTTTTTGTATCTCCACACTAGGCACTCCATAACACAAAAAATTTACAAATCAATTACTAAAGAAACGAAAGTCCTTTGATTGTTTGTTCTGAGCTCATATACAAAAACTTGCAGACCTGAGACCTGAGATGAATGACAGGACCCGCCCCCAATCCCCCTGGATTAAGGGCTAAATCCTGCTCCCGTCTAACTTACGCATGACACGAAAGCTAAACTGATGTCCAACCTCCATGTGACACGTAAGTCGGACAAGGGATTCTCGATCCACCCATCCTAAAAGTGTCCAGACCTCCCAGAGTGCCAAAATTACTGTGGATCGCGGGTGTGATGTCTCCGCCTCTCTCGACCAACAACCCGCACCGCAACAACCTGGAGGGTATCAAAAACATGAAAAGACTGTGAGTGGACAAAAATAAAGTATAAGTTTAAAAACGGTTCATAAAACAATTACATTTATACCCTCCATTTAAAAACCAATGGATGCATATTAATCTCATGTTATGAAACCATTTCACATCAAAAACCATCAACGAAAACCATTAGCGAAAACCCGAATCAAATTTGTCATTCAAATCCAGGCCTCATCCTCAAATCTCAAATCAATCTCAAATACGGAAACTCAGTCCCAAAACTTATCAAATCCAAGTCATCCGGGCCACTGCCCAAAACATTAAATACGGGAACTCAGTCCCAAAAATTATCAAATCCAAGTCATCCGAGCCACTGCCCAAAACATCTGAAAACCAGTAAAAAACCAGTGAAAACATCAATCATGCGAGTTTGCTGGATTTCAAGTGCGCCTGAGTCTTTAAACTCAAAACCATGCGCAATAATCAGGCCTTCCCGGGATATCAACAACTCTTTAAACTCAAAACACAATCACAGGCCTCATGGGGTATCACAATCACCGAGTCTTTAAACTCAAAACATATACTGAGTCTTTAAACTCAAAACATCTCAATCCATGACCCTCCCCCCGTCAATCAATCCGAGTCTTTATACTCAAAACCAGATCCAGCAGTTTTCTTTGCTTTTTCCGGGTCTTTAAACCCAAAACCATTTTTACAATCAACAATGAAAACCATAGAAAATCTATCTCCGAATTCACAACAATGATTCCGTAAGCCGGCATCCTGAACCACTGTCTCGAACCCAAATCCAGACTTCCTTTCCAAACCTCAAAACCAAATCCGAAACATCATTTTCGAAATCACAGGAACAAGGCTCCAAGCCCGAAATCACTTTTCTGAAATCCATGTCAAATCATTGAAATCACATCATATTTCAAATCCCGAAATCAAATCATTAAACCCATGATAAAACCACAAGATAGACTGAAACCTCGTAAAACGTGCAATTCTATACATATCTTGAAAATCGTGCCAAATCGTAAATCATCAAGATCATAAATCAAATCAAAGAATCACGTATAGAAAACATATAAAAACATATATGCATGCATCAAGAGTTCGAAAGCAAAGTCCACTCACAGATCAGTTATGCCGCCACCTCGATATGCGTGCACTTACGTCGTTCCCGGCCAAACCACTATCACTGGCTTTCCCAAACCTGTCCAAATCCCATAATGAGGTCACTAACTACTTCATAAAGCTTATATTAAAGCCCCGTAATTTTCCCAAATTTTTAACTATTTTTAACCGAGCCCTAAAACCTTCGGACATCCCGAAACCTATCGAGACGATGTCCGATCGACTAGAAATCAGTTCCAAAATGTTCCTTACATCGATTATATCATTTCATATGTTGACTACATGCCCAGAATAGGTCCCACGGGCCCTCACACACCGCCCAAAGTGGCTGCGCATGGGAGCCACGCGCCTGCACTGTTCATCGTCTTCAACCTCGAGCAACCCGGTTCAGACCGGTTCGAGCCGGCCCGATTCGATCGAACTGGCGCAGGCGGTTCTCATCCAATTTCCCATCTTTTTAACTCTTTTTAATCCCAAAAGCTTCGTCCTACATTCTACAAATGATCTACCTATGAAAAACTAAGAATTAAGTACAAAACCTTACCTTCCAAGCAGCCTGCAACTTTCGACTTGTTCCCTCTCTCTGTTTCCATGTTTCCAGCTAACGTAGGCCTCCCTTTCAAGCCCAATGGCTTCCTACCATCATCCACAACCTGACTGTATTAATTAATTTGAAGTTCAAGCCTCCTAACGTCAAATGCCATTTTTGAATTCGAACTCACCCTTTTTCGGGTTTCACGGTTTCCAGTCACGACAAGCTCCAAAACCAGGCCTGATCCACTCATAACAATCTCCAAAACGTCATCCAACTAATTAAATAGCTAATGGACCACTAAAACAAGCTAATCAAAATTGGGTTTAAAACCAAGAATCACGGTTTTTACCTCCACCGTGCACGGCTGCCCTCTATGGCGGTGCCAACCAACTCTTCAGCCGCCACTCTCTTCCCATCAATCCTCAGCTAACTTCAATTAATGAGGAATCGAAGGTAATTGTCTCACCACTCCTCCTTCTCTGTCTTTGTTTTCTTTACCCATACACCAAATCACTCCATCTACTTCTCCTTACACACACACACACACACACGACTCACTTGTCTCTTCTCTCACACAGCCACCTTAAACTTCTTCATTCACCTGAACCCAGTGCACGGCCTACCAACCCGTCTCCCTTGTTCCTCTGTTTTGTGATTTCCTCTCAAAACCGTTTAAAACTTTAAACTCCCGTGTACAATTTGTTAGGCGGTTACAAAGGTTCCACAACCTTCCAGTATAGGCCAAGTGTCCTCAATCTGATGGCACAATCTCCCAAGTAATCAAGTGTCCTATACTAATTTGGCACAGATCCCTAGGCACAAAAATGACCAAAATGCCCTTTATTGCAAAATTACCATTTTGCCCTTCGTATTCCCTGACCCATAACTCTATTTCCCGAACTCCAAATGACACATGCCGCCAGTTGTTGGAATCAGGGACTCGAGACCTTCATAACGGTCCTCGAATTACGTGAAAAGTAGTTGTCGTGTAAAAAGTCAACAACTTCCCTCTTTTATCTTAATTACCAAAAACGCCCTCGAACTTCCGAATGCCATAACTTTTTCCTCGAACGTCGGAATCGGACGTGCCACCTGTCTATGAACTCGTGACGTCCCGAACTACGTCACGATCATCGGTCAAAGTCTATTTGACCGCCCAACCTAAAAGTCAACATTTTTGCCCATTCTAGGGGCAAAATCGTCATTTTGTACCGTCCGTCCGAACGCATCGAACTAATCACCGATTAACTTCACTAATCCATCATTAACAACTAATCTAATCCCAATTTCCGGGACGGGTCGTTACAATGAGATTGTTCTGAAATGTGAACTTAGATACAAAAACTTGCAGCCTTGAGGGGAAGTGTCATTTTTCCTTTTCCTCCTAGATTTCTAGTCCTAGTCCTCTGATTTCCTTTTATCTATCATTGTTTGCTGGGAAAATTGTGGTGGGGAAGAAGGGGAGGGAGGGATACTGAAATTCCAAAATTAAGATTTATTGGTTTGCTCAAAATTAATTGCATTTGTCTGATGGGTTTGTTTTGTAAAGTAATTTCAATGAATTTTAATTATATGTGTATGGGTTTTAACTTTCAAGTAATTTTGGAGCAAAAAATCATGTGTATGGCCGTATGGGATTTATTGTTTTATTCAAAATTAATTAGAAGGAAATTGATGAGCCAGAGGAGAAAATGTGTATAATTGTGTATGGGTTCTGACATACACCTTCTAAAGTTATGTTGGCTCTTCAGGGAGGAGAAAACAAAAATAAGCAAACAAAAAAACAGTACCATTTTTTATTAGGGGTTGCAAATCAAATGGTTTTTGCAGATTTTTGCAATTAAGCAAATAAAAAAACAGTATCGTTTTTTAAATCCTTTTATGCTTCAACTTTCATATAATCAATTAATTGTGCAGATTTTTGCAGATTTTTCTATTAGACTTGATTTTTGCAGAGTCCAGATTCCAGGTTTTATTGTTCTTATCTTGACAATTATATCTTGTTACTTTGTTGGTTGTTAGATAGTTACATATAATATCCTGGTGATTGATTTTCTGATTTTATTGAAAAAACGATTGAATATGTTTCCTAAAATACATCTATGTGGACATGACTCAAGATAGGAAAATGATTTAACATTATTATGTATTGTAAATGATATGCTGAAAAATATTGAATATAAAAGCATAATTGATGATTTTGCTTCTAAAAGTGCAAGAACAAGACATTTGAAGTGGTAAATTATGTATTTGTGATTTCATTATCATTTTTATTTTTTGTAGGAGCATGATGCTAGTTAAATTACAGAGCTCTTAATTTAAGATTATTCTTATATTTAATATGAATACTTGTATAGAATGACGGAAACTTGCTGGTTTGATCAGCTTATTCCTACTATGTCACAATTATTTAGAAATGATAATTTTACTTGTCTCAGGGAAATTTTGTAAAGTATAGGACTTTTAAAACAAGGTATTGTTTTAAACGTGAGGTGGTTTTTTGTCTGACAAAAATTTTAACAAAACCTCATAATATAAAAAATAATATAATCAATTTATACAAAATTATATATTAAATAATTAAGCAAATAAATGAAGGGCCATGTTTTATTCATCCCCTAAGCCTTTTGGACCGGCACTGCCAACGCCTCTCCCCCTCCGCCACCCAAATGGCGGGACGCGCCGCCCTAATATCCAGTTCATCATTTCCATCCGCACAAAATGTAATCTTCCCCCCGGAAACGTGTCGCTTCATCGCCTCCAAATCTTCGGTTTTCGGTCGGAGATTTCATGCGGTGTGCGGGGACAAATGGAGATGTGCAACGAGATCGCCATTGTCAAGGAGGCAAATATTCGGCTCACAGAGAGACAACAGAAAGGTGAAGCGGCGAGCCCTGAAAATCAAGGAGAAGGAGCTCGAACTCAGTGCCGATATTTCGATTGAAGAAGCTTTGTC